>OX456526.1:114152477-114709977 GCA_949748255.1 Eustalomyia histrio | reverse complement strand
TTGTTGCCTAGACTTTCTTTGTCGATATTAATAAAAACTTTTTTGAAAGGCATTATATAGGGTGGCCCAAAAATATTCACCCGGTATTGTTTGCTATAACTTTACGACAAAACAAAGTAATTAAATTTATACACTCACAGTATATTTTCCGTAACCGATTGAAGTTTATTTAAAAAGTAACAGAGGCCAGGTTCGATCCATTCCTGGCCAGCTCGTCAGCCCTCTTATTCCCCTCAACGCCACTGCATCCGGGTTCCCATATCGGTAAACGGTTTTTTATGTCCGAAAGTCGGAAGCACATTTCTATTCCCAGATCTCTACAAAGGAAACCTAAACCGGTTATTCCGTCCAGTTCCATCAGTGTCGAAATTAATTCCATTGGCATCATCCAAAATACCTTCATCCCTCCACCGCAGTCCGCCAATAAACGTTGTTCCGCCAGCCTATCGCATTCCATATCCAAAATGTGATAACCCGGCTGATTTTTAAGGACTCTATGATGCCGGATACGCCGGCCACCAGGAGACAACTTCCTAAGCACCATCAGTCTGTAAGCTGCAAGTGCAGCATCATATTTAACCTGAACATCTATCGGTTTGGTGAAGAGTATCGTCTCCATTGTCTTCGTATACGTCAACTACACTTAGAAAAAAAGTTGGTAGAAAAACTTGCAAACAGTTTTCAATCATACTTTACTATTTTTGTACTGACTTTTGGTAAAAAAATTATTATTTAGTAATTTTGTTTGCTACTTACATTTTACAAATTACATAACTTAAACAGAATATTTAAAAAATTTTGTTGCTAACTTCAGAAATCTTTTTACAAATTTTTGAAAACCGATTTGCTAAAGGCAATTCGTAAAACAATTTAGCAGCTTTAAAGTGTAACAAGTGTATTTAAATATAATTTGTTAATTTGTGCCTTTTAATATTTTATTTTTTGTTTAATTAAAATTTTGCTATATTTTACAATTCATTGAGTTTACAGCAATTTACTAAAATTTAGTAGCGGTTACTATTTTTTTTATACAATACTAATTTGATTGTACTAATATTAATAATATTTATTAAATTTTTTTGCTGATTTTAGCAAACTGATTTTAAATTCCACTTTGCAAAAAAGTTTACTAAATTTTGTAGTGGCTACTAATTTTTCTACTAATTTCATTTTACTACACGTTAGCAGACATGTGGCATGTGTAATAACACCCCCCGAAAACAGGAGGGGTAATCGCAAACCGGCTCCTTTTCCTCTTGAACATACAAACTTCGGTTTTATCCGGGCTTACATTCAGTACACTAGATGTCGTCCAGTCATTATATAAATCGATTGCCCTAGAGGCCCTCCTACATAAATAATTCGGATCCTTCCCCTCAGTAGTATCGCCACATCTTCTGCGCAGCACACGGACTCGAATCCTTCATTGGATAAAATCCCTAAAATACCGTAAATTGTGGTAACCTACAAATGAGGAGATAAAATTACTAATTGTGGAGTGCCACGAAGTCCCAGATTTTCGTTCCACCGATCTTACAATATATATCCAACGGATATCTATTATGTGACCAACCCAGTCGACAAGTGTTCCGTTCACATCAAAAAATTATAGAGACTGGATACATCAATAAATACCGCGAGGGTATGCCCTCCCACATCGAAAGGCCTTTCAATATGGCTAACCACTTGGTGTAAAGCGGTTTTCACAGATCTCAACTTCATGTATGCATGCTGCCAAAAACTCAGCAGATCGTTCAGTATACGATTCTTAATCGCATGATTGCCACCGTTGGTTCTCCTTGGCTCCCTCCGATTTCATCTTCATTTTCAGCTTCCGTTCATTTTCATCTTGACTTGTATGAAAGCTATGTTCGTATATGGATTTCGCCGGAACGGAAAATATAGCAACTATATTGTTTCCTCTGCTCTACCTTTACTTAAAAACACATTATTCATTTGTTAGCTTTTGTTGTTTTTAATACAAAAATTTCAACTATTTTTATGATAAATATTGTTGTTTATATTTAAAAGAGAAACCCCAAGAATTTCCAAAACTAGGCAGCATTTTTAGAAATTGATAATTTTTAAGTAGCTCTACCTATAAATACTTATCAAGTCTATATATATAAAATTCGAAAATTCGTTGATAAACACGTCCAATTGCGTGGTATAGATATACTGTTATGAAAATTCGATCCATTAAATTCCTTTTACTCGTCGAAACAGAAATTACCATATGCCAGCCATAAAATGTAAGTCAATTGCCATCACTTCCAACTCTTCAATATCATGTTAGCATTTCACTGCATTTATGGATAGTTCTGATAACAGAGACTAGAACCCACTCGATGTTTCCGGCATTGTCACATTAACTTCCGAATACTTCTACCACTTTCTAATTATTCTCACCACCCATATATATACGAACACCCTGAGATATGCTTGCAGTTTGAGTTATAATGCTGATACGGCAACATAACTAAGCAAAATAACATTGGTGATTCAATTGAATTAATTGTGGTTATAGTTTTTGAGTTATTGTGCAATTTAACAGAGTTTGTTTAAGTTTGTGTACATAAAGAGTTGTTAGAGAAAATTTCAACTGTGTTTATTATTTGCTATATAAAAAGAACTCGTTTTATTTAAAAGTAAATGAAAGTAAAATCGTAATAATACTTTTAATCATGTTAAAATTGTATCTTTATATGATTAAACCTTTGATTTAAGCCACATGTTAAGCAAATTTTGAATCCTTAAGGACAATTCCAAAAAGAAAATTTTTAAAATCCTAGCGGCGTTCTTAAAAACACCCTTGCACAGTTCCCGACATGTATTCAAATTCAAACTATTTTTATGTGAATTCAATTCTATAAAAAAATATAAAATATTTAAAGGTACATCTCCACAATATTTATTTACACTCTAATAAATTTCTGTTGAAATTTACCCAACTTATAGTAGGAAACTGTACTCCTACTATAAATTGGGTAAATTTACTCTGCGTGCGTAAACAAAAAAAAGGACACACATTATGCGTAAGTTGGTACACACATAATGGGTTATTTTACATTGATAGTGCGTAAAAATTAAATGAAATTTTAAAAGTAATTCGAAAATTTACTGAAATTGTGCGTAAAAAACCTATTTGAAGAGTAAATATACGCATTAAATGCCTAAAAATGCATTTCTATATGCGTAATTATATAAAAAAAATGCGTATATTTACCAATGCATGCCAATTAAACTGCAAAAAAATATTTTTTTTGAGAGAATAAATTTATTATATGTATGTATGTATGTTTTAATAATAATGAATTATAAATATAATACATAATATAATCTGAATGGTTATGTGCTATCATGATGGTTATCTTGAATTTAAATTCACAATATTCACAAATATTATATTTATAAATTTTTGAATAATTAATTTTCGTTTTTAGCTTTTCTTATTTTTTTAATATTTTCCAATTTCCAGATGTCAAAATATTTATTACCATTCAAAGTTAGTATATTTACAAAATTTGTGGGTAAAATTTAAATTTAACAAAATAATACTAATTTTAGGCACAGAGTGTTTAATTTTATGCACATTATGTCTAAAAATACTTCTTGTGTGTATTATTGTATATGAAAGTGTGTACAAAACATTTTTGTATATATTTACCGAATTTTCGTAATATTACATAAAACTTTACCCATTTTATTTTAATACATTTACAAACATTTTTTAGAGTGTATGTTATGATGTATTTTTCTCCTGGTCAAGGGTTAAAAACAGATAGGTCCACAATTCGGAAAGAAAACTTAGATTCGGGCTTAGAAGACTGTTCAAAAAACAGATTGTATTGCTCATACAAAATGTTGTAATGTAAAGATGTTTACATTAACCAAATCACATTTAAAACTAAATTTTCATATGCATTCATGCATTCACATCCACCCTGTAGCACACAAACAACAAACAAATATTATTACCACATTTTTTATATTTATTTTAGAGGAGTGAATGGTCATATTTAAATGGCCGCATAATCAGCAAATGGCTGTGGATAACAGTGTCCCCTTCAACAAAATATTTAAAATAATAGCACTTAGACTATGCTATTGAACTGCTGATTAAGGAAATAATAAGGAAATTATTTCTTATTTTTTTAACGTTTAAAAATGAATGATAAGCTCTATTGATTTTAATGAAAAGTTGGTAGATAGTTTTTTAAATGATTTTAAATTTATTTTAAATTACATTTTTAGTTAATTTAATGGCGTTTTCTTTTCTGACAAAAAAAATACATTTATCTGCCCTTAACCAGAAAACTGCACTTTTGCGTCTTTTTTGGGTAAAGTGTTCTGTTCTAAAAATTTTGCCCTTATATAATACGAAAATATTGGCTCGTAATCATAGTCCCGCACTAAAGTCGGCTTTTTTTAAAAACAACTTTAAATTAAAAACTTGTTATTATCTATTTTGCTATTATAGTCAGAATTAAAGCCAGTTTTAAGTTGAACCGGCTCTAAATGGGTATCACATCAAATGTAGCAAATGCCCGCATACATTTTGTACTAAAAAAGAAGCAGGTGGCAACATTGATCAGCTGATTTTATATTTGCCGAAAAAATGAAGTGTGTAAATAAAAGATTTGCAATTGCAAAATATAAAAAGGAAAAAACTTTATAAAAAAAGTATTGAAAAGTGTATTTTTATTAATAAAAATTTATAAACTTAATAAATAATATGCAAAATATCGTATTTATTGATATAATTTTCCTTTTAATAATTTGCAATTTAAACATATTTTTTCACAAAAATTTTCTTGGCGGAAAACAGCTGTTCTGTGTTATTAAATTGGATAGAGTCAACTTCAGCTAGTTTTAATTTTAAAGCAGACTTTAGCGATTAAAGTATACTTTTACTTGTCTATATTATGCCTAAAGTATACTTTTAAGAAAAGTTGGCTTTAGAACTCTTAAAGTATACTTTATTTTAACTATGATTATGCGCCATTGCTTTTTGTGCACTTTAATTTACCTTTTAAATAGCTCACACTTGCAGTATGTGTTTATGTATGTATGTATTTTTTTAACACGTCTAAGTAAAACAGCAGACATTTTACGCATTTTTTTATTATCAAAGTGTTTATTGTTATAAAAAACATTAAAATGGAAAACACTACAATTAAATATTGTTCTTTAACTTTTAAAATAAATTTTATTAATTTTGCCCATTAGTTTGTTTACTAAAGTTGTAGACATATTGAGTATTCCGGCACTGAGTACTCGATGCCCTTTATTTTCTTTGATTCCTCAATACTAAAAATTAAATAAAAAATACCAAAAATAACAAATAAAAAGTTAAATTAAAATTAAAAGTTAAATTAAAATTAAATGTTAAAATAAAACAACATGTAAATTAAATTTAAAAAAAAACGTTAAAAGTATTGAGTACTATCGAGAACTCAGTTGAAAAGTATTGAGTAGTGATGAGTACTCAAAACATATCGGAAATCTACACCTCTATTATTTTTTTCCGAAAACAGAACACCATAAGTTTTAAACTATTTGAAGTTTACACAAAAAATTCATCCAGAAAAAAACTTTATGATTTTTTTATATCATAATTCACTAACCACGTTAATTTTTTGACTATTTATTTATTTTTTTTTTTTACTCATTAGTACGCATCGCTTACTCTCTTTTAAAAATTTTGAACGTTTGGTCAAAATATTTCTGCAAAAATTAAATTTAAAGCAAAATATGGTAACTATTATCAGGGCAAAGAATATTTTAATTTACGTTTAATAAATACACTTAATATATTAAAGGTTAAATCTATAAAACCTTAGATTTTTTAATGTTAAGCTATTTCAGTTGGATTTTAATAAAAAGGGGCTTTTTGATAAAAATTTAACTTTTTGTGACATATTTTTATGTGTCACCTTCCAAAAGCAGCGAAAAATTAATTTCAAAGGTTTAATTTTTGCTAATCCTTATAAAGCCCAATTATTGCTTTTCCGTAGTTTTAAAAGTGCCCAGATATTTTAATGTTCCCTGCTTAATGTTCAGTGCTTAATGTTGTAAAATGTTACCTAAGACGTATGAGTGATATTGAATTTCTGTTTACCACGTATCGTCCGAGAATATTGCCAAGTTAATATTAAAAAGAACTAACAAACGAATTAATTTATAAAATCATTTAATGAACAAATGCATTTTAAATAATTTCGTGTTTACTTTTAAAGATGCATTTTCAATTTGTTTACCTTTAAAATAATAAAATATTTTATATTTCATAAACAGTTCTAAAATTTTTCTAAACATAACAAGAAAAAAAAAATAATGTTACAAATGAAATTGCTAAGATCTTTTGTAATCAACTTAAACTTATGTTAAGAACAATTTTTTTCTTTGTTGAAGTTTAACTTCAAGTTGATGAAATCTTGTATGTAGAACTTTAACAAATCATAATAGACAAACCATTTGGGGATACACTTGAAACTTTTCATGTTTGGCATTTTATTCATAAACGGAGTACATAGGATCAATGCAATTGGGATGTTTAAAGTTTAAAGTGAAACATTTTGAACTTTCAAACAATGAACTTGTGAAGAATGTTAGAAGATAAACTCAAAAGGAATTAATTCGTCAATTTATTGAATTTTTAAAGATTATGTAGGCAGAGAAAAAAACATGGTTGCAACATGATCACTATAATATGCTTGCTGCATTCGGTTATGATTGTCAAAATTTAAGTAATTGGCTGTAACCATACTGTGGTAACAAAAATTCTGCATAGGAAAACAAATATGATAATCAACAATTAATGAATAATTATTAATCAAAAAACCATCAATTTGACATTTTCCGTCATAATACTGCCTTTTTTTTCATAAGAAAATTTGTATCATTCAGTCACCCAAGTAAAAATAATAACATATGCTCATTTTTACCGGGGGTTTTAATTACGAAAATGTCTTATAGATATAACATTATAATTTACACACTAATCAATTCATTTTCGAAAAAAATTTATTGTCAAAAAGATTCTATATAACGATTTGATATTTTTTAATTCTTTTCAATAAAAACAATAAACAATTCAAAAAAAAAAATATTTTTATTAATTCATTTAATGAAAAATAACGAATTTCTTGTAAAAAAAATACTCAGAATATTAATAAAATAATTATTTATAAGAAAAAATCTGTAGAATCCAAGAGTTGTTTTGTACGAAAAGATTTCTTAAGACTGGATTAGCCAGACGTAAACGTATCTTTGTATAGCAAATTCAATGAGTTAAATAAGAATTGAAAATGTTGTGTTGTATTTTTTGTGTCATTGAATATATAAAGGGTTTTCCAATAGGTACTTGACAACTTTGAATGTAATTTGTGAACGCACTATTTCACTGATCATCTAACTGTTACTTTCCTTTTTATTAGTAAACTCAACATTTTCATCATGATAAAGTACACGAATGAACAACGTATGCAAATTAAAAAAAATGTACTATCGAAATTTGGAGTCGGTGACCGCAACTTTAAAAGCGAAGCTCATTTTTGGCTCCATTAGTTCGTCAATAAGCAAAATATGCGTTATTGGTTTGGTAAAAATCCACATGTGCTTCATGAATCACCACTTCATCAACAAAAAATAACTGTTTGGTGCGATTTGTATGTCGGCGGCGTCTTTGGGGCATATTTCTTCGTCGACAATAACAATCGTCACTTAACTGTGAATGGCGATCGTTATCGCGCCATGATTACCCATTATTTTTGATCCGAATTATAAAACATGGACTTGAACGACATGTGGTTTCAACACGACGGTGCACACGTTACAGTCGATTTATTGAAGAGTAAGTTTGGTGAGCGTGTTATCTCAAGAAATGGACCAGTCAATTGGCCCCCTTGTTCGTGCGATTTGACGCCTCTACTTTTTTCTTTCGGGCTACGTCAAATCTTTAGTCTATGCCAACAAGCCGACGACTTTGGAAGAACTCAGAGCCATCATTGAACGCAAAATAGCGGCCGTTACGGCCGAAGTGTGTGACCGATTCATCAAAAACTAGGTCCAACGAATCGACCGCTGCCGACGTGCTCCCGTTGGCCATACGAACGAAGTCTAGTTTTATTGTATTTCAAGTCGATAATAAATTTTTGGAAATATCTTAAATGGTTTGCGTTTTATTTAAAAAAAAGTTGTCAAGTCCTTATTGGAAAACCCGATACAATACATACACAAAACGTAAATACATAACAAAAATCAGTTTTGATTGGATTTTCGTTGTGAATTTACATTTTGTGTATGTATTTTATATATTCAATGACACAAAAAATTCACATAACATCTTCAATTCTTATTTAACTCATTGAATTTGATATACAGAGATACGTTTACGTCTGGCTAATCCAGCCTTTTTACAAAATACTAGATTTTTAGAAATTTTTCTGATAGAAACATTTTAATTCTATGGACTTTGCAAACTGTTTCTTAGGTAAAAATTCATATATTCCTAAAAATACTTAGAATAAAAAATTTGAATAAAAAAATCGTAGATTCTTATAACTTTTCACCATAAAAAATACTTTGATTCTATGGAAAATTTTGAGACTCTAAGGACCATATTAAAAATCTTAAAAAAAATCGCTAGAATCTAAGAATTTATTAGAATTAGTCCATTGAATCAATGTTTTTGTACTAAAAATGTCCTTTGAATTTAAAAAATATCTTTAAGAATCTTAAAGAAATATTTTTAAATATAAAGAACTTTTTCATTGTTTCGAATTATAATACAGCTGTAGTATAATATATAGTAAAATTATGGTTCCTTTATTATGGTTGTTTTATTATGGTTGCCACAATCATAATCTCAAAAATATACAACCACAAAAACCCCTATCACGAAAATTTCAACGAAATCAGCAAATAAAAATAATATATATAGAATAAAAGTTGTCGCCATATTGAATGCGCCATTTTGAGTTTTTAATTTTCAATACCATAAACAAATAATTAAAATTTATAGCCGCCATTTTGAATTTTAAAATTTTGATTGCAGATTTGTGATTAGCGACTGCCTTAACAAAAAAGAATGAATTCCTTTAAACACATTTATGACTTAAAGTTAAGCAACATATGAATTGAAATGTGAAGAAAAAAAATATGAAAATAATTCATATGCACACAAAAAAAACTAATGATAATATTGTCTAAAACTGTAGGGTGATATCAAATATTTTTAAATGCAACACAGAGTTTGCTATGTTTTAGGGAAGTATTACTACAATAAAAGGCAATATCTATTTGACTTTTATGTAAACAATTCCCTTTTTTTGTTAACTTAAACTCGTCGGTATATAACCAATTATAACAAATAATATAGCTTTTTTTTTATACATGATGATTTTTAAAATTATCTTCAAAAATAATACTCGGAATTTATATTTTTTGTTTAAAAAAAAACTCAGATGGGGAGGGCCTTTACCTCAGGAAAACCCCACATATTGGAGGATTTTTCCTATAGAGGAGCCCTAAAATATTTCTATCTAAGGGGTTTTTGTGGTAAATAGTGGTCAGAATCGGAGGATGTTTCAATAGGAAAAACTCTCATAATCTTAGGGTTTTCTATAGGTAATAGACATCAGAATATTAAGTTTCCCTTTAGAAAAAGTACCCAAAATCCGAGTATTTCTCTATAGAAAATATTCGTCAGAATCCAAGTAGATTTCTGTAGGAAAAAGTCCTTATAACGTAAGGATTTTTCTATAGGAAAATGTTATCAGAATCTGAGGAGTTTTTTCATAGGTAAAAGTCCTTACAGATAATAGACGTCAGTACTGAGAATCAATTATAGAAAAAGTGCTCGGAATTGAAAAATTCTATCTTATATATTTCACATACGAAAAGGTCCTTACAAGCTAATAATTATTTTTCTACACAAAAACGTTCAGTTTCTGAGGATTTTTTTACAGGAAAACTTACTTAGAATCTAAGTATTATTCTATAGTAAGCAGTCCCCAGAATCTGGGGTAAAAAGTTCCTATAATCAGGCGGATTTTTCTACAGAAATTTCATCAGGATCTGAATGATTTTCTGCAGTAAAAAGTTCTCAGAAACTAAGGGTTTTTCTTTTTTATAACAAAACGCTGATGTAGAGTATTTTTTCTTATAGGAAACCGCAAAAAACTTTTACCAATATCTTAAATTCTGACGACTTTTCTATATAGAAAATCCTTTAAATTCTATATAACAACATTGTTCTGAAAACTTAACCTCCTACAGGAAAATCTTCGAAATCTGAGATCTGTTTGCTACAGAAATAAATCAGATTCTAAATTTTTTCAGATAGAAAAACATTGATTTAAACTCTTAGGTTCAGTGAAAATTTTGCAACAGAATAACCCTCAGATTCTGAAGAATTTTGTCTTCAGAAAAACTATCTGTCAGTTTTCTATAGAAAAACTATCTACACCTTAAAAAAAATTAACAAGAATTTAGAAAAATTAACTTATTTGAAGGAAAAATTGAAATCGAAACGGCTCCCAAGGAAAATTTTTACCAAAATTTAATAAAATTTTCCTTAAAATTAAGAAACAAATTTTACTAAAAATTCGGTAAAAATTTATAAGTTATAGAAAAAATTTTGCTATTGAGAACTAAATTTATATTATAAAACATAGAAAAATTTTCATATATCATCATAAGTTTTACTTTTAGTAAGGAAATGTTTACTTGGTTTTAAGAAAAATTTAATTTTATTTAAGTTTATTAGATAATTTTTTTTTACTAAAAGCTTGGACTTAAATCCCTAAAAATAAGAAAATATTTTCTAACAAAGTCAGATCCTTTTTTAATTAATGGTTCTCCTCGAGAGAACAACAAAAAGGGACGCGCTAAGGTATACACGGCATCTGTGGCTAAGGTACACGGAGGGTCCTTTGTCTTCTTAAATTAACTAATATAAGAAAATATATCACAGTTACATTTCATGTTATTATTGGAAAATGAAAAAATGTCATAAGTTTATTTAATGGCATTTTTAGCTTAAACTTTAATTTTGACTTTTTTATTATTAACTAAAAAACTTGGACGCAATGTCAATTATAGGAAAGCCATTATGCCGTATGTATAAAATGTGCGATATTTTGTATTGTAGTTAGCAAGCAAAATTATTACATAAAAGCGCAAATTCAAATTTTATGTAAAAAAAAAACTAAAACTAAGTTTATTATTTCCCAAAAATTAGAAAAATTTTACTTGAAAAAAAAATAATATTTTATAAAAATTTTTAAAATTTGTCTGTACTAAGTTGCATGAAAATTTTTCCTAGAAATATTTCATCAGTTTCTAAAACCAAATAAATTTTTATTATTACATAAAACTTTTTATTTTTAATGGCCTGAACTAATTTTTAGAAAACAATTTTTAAAATTTAATTAATTTTATTACTAGCGGAAAAAATGAACACACAAATACTTTCTCATTTTTAAGGTAGACACATTTTTTGGACTAAATGGGAGTAAATTATGTTCTAATTTTTTTTTATTTTTTGAACTAAACTTATTTTTATTATATTTTAGTATGCAAATTTCTTAAAACTAAGTTGTTTTTTTTTAAATATTGATACATTTTTAGTTAATATACTTGTTTTTTTTCCTAAAATCAAGAAATATTACTCAGGAAAGATGTGAACTATTTCTGAATATTTAAAATATTTCGGTTTTACTCAAACATAGGAATTTGTATTCATTTTAAGAAAATTTTTTAAACTATTTTAAAAGAAATTTTGGAATAATTTTTTGTTCATGTCTTTTTTTTGAGTGTATGAATTTATGCGGATATTTTCTAATCACAAAGAAAATAGGGGATGTTAGCCTTTGTTAACATTTCAAGGACTTTGGGCTTCAAGATCAGCAACTTCTTAGAAATATGGTATAAAAATAAATATGGTTATAAAATTAAATGCAATTTAAAAACAAATTTATAAAAATACATTAGATATTTTTAATTTCAAAATAACTTCAAATTATTTTCGAAGAAGTGTCTATTTTTAAAAGTAGAAATAACATTGTCAATGGGTAAAATCACAAGGTATAAGTTACCGATTTGCTAAGTATCACACAAAACATAGGCTACCTGTTCCAGGTCAAGGCAATATTCCCGTTCATATTTTTTTGTGTGTAAAAAACAAAGTTTATCGAATTTTCTTATATTTAAATATTATTTCCTTTAGTTTGATTATCTATTACATTTGGTTAAAGGAAACATTAAATTATAAATCAGCTAACAATAGAAGAAAAACTTTCAGAGTACAAAAACTATAAATAACTTATGAACGTGATTTTGTTTAAAACAAAAGCTTTTTATTGGTTTTTCTCTTTTTTTTTTTTTTTTTGCAAGGCAATGACGTTTTTGTGTTTCAGTATTAGTTTGTAAGTTCAAATGGAAAGCTAACTTTATTTTAATCCTTTTTTTGTTTTAAATATGAGTCGTTGTGTGGCTATTGGCCTTGGGATATTTCACATATAATGTGGTGAATAACTTAAACGTTACACATTTGCTAAGCGAACACATTTATCGAATAACTTAAATCTTCCACAACTTTTTTGAAGTTACACATACATATTAAAAAAAAGAGTCTAAAAGTACTCAACAGTTTGTTGTTTTTATTGCTGCAGTATTTTTGGTTAGTTAAAAAGTTAATGCAGTCAAGAACAACCTTTATAAAAGAATTTGTCCAAAATAGACCTTGGTTATCTTTCCCGAATTTTATTTTTATTTTTTTAATTTCCATTTTATAAAATTACTCATATCTCAAAAACAAATCGAGATAGAGAAACAAACAAAATGTTTGCACCTACAAAGTATTCATACATGCTATTAGAGAATATAGAGCGAATCCGGAGAGAGTCTCTAAACCCTAAAATTTTTACAAATTTAACACCTCAGTATAATTACAAATAAAACTGCAGTTTCTAAAATTTTATAGTTAAATTTTTATTTGTTAAATTTAAAAAAAAAATGCGTTGGAATAAACAAATCTGATTCTAAGCCAAAAACGGTACTAGATTTTCTTAATGTTTCTAATTTTGAGTGTACTACTGATAGACATTTAAAATCTTTAAACTATATGTAGCACCATTGAAATATAAATATCTAAATATTAGAGTACACTCTAAAAAATGTTTGTAATACTACGAAAATTCGGTAAATATAAACACCAAATGCGTAAAACGGTTCTGTACACACTTTCATATTCAATAATACTAACATAAAGTGTTTTTAAACAAAATGTGCTTACAATTAAATATTTTATGCCTAAAATTAGTATTCTTTTGTTTAATTAAATTTTTTTTTTGACATTTTGAAATTATAAAAGAATTCAAAAAAAATTAAAAACAAATAATTATTCTTCAAAATTGTCAATTATTGAACAAATTGTGATAAATGTAACTTAAATTATTGAGTCAATAATCAAAAAGATCAAACATCCGGCAAAAAACTGAAAGACATCATCAAATTTTTATATCTAGAAAGTTGGCTCTTTAAGAGTAATAAAACATTAAAAAATTGCTAAATGTATTTTATGTATTATAATAAAAATAATTTTATTGTTTTTATTGAAAAACATTTTTTGTGCAGTTTAATTTAAAATATTTTTTTGGAATTTTTAAGCATTCAGAAATGCATTTTTAGTTCTTTTAGGAGTATATTTACTCTTAAAACAAACTGTTTTACGCACAATTTAATTATATTTACAAATTAATTTTAAAATTGACTTAAATTTTTACGCAATTTCAATGTAAATTTACACATAATGTGTGCATAATATTACGCATAATATGTGATATTTTTTCGTTTATGCACACAGAGTAAATAAATTTACCCAATTTACAGTAGGAGTACAGTTTCCTACTATAAGTTGGGTAAAATTCAACAGAAATTAATTAGAGTGTAATCAAAAAACAAATATTAAAATTTGAATTCGCAATCTCCATAATGTTGCCCCATATCGTTAATATTTAAAAACTTTCTGTGCCAAGTTTCAGTAAAATTCGTTTATATTTAGAGGTAGTATAAAAAGTTAACTTTTAAGAATTAGAAATTTTTACAAACAATAGGGTTGACTTTACTTGAACTTGAAACGTATCAAAAAAGAATCATTCTTTGTGTAAAATCAAAAACATTGATTTCGCTATAATACCAAATTAAAATTTTCCGAAAAGATGTAAGTAAAAATTCAACTTGCTAATGCCTTTAATAAACAATTTTTTCAAATCTGATCTTAATTTTTTATGAAGATAACGAATCTGTAAAAAACTTTTTGGTTTTTAAATTATTCGCGGTTTTTCAAAATAATTCGATTTTTTTGTAGTATTTTCCTAAAAATGTTATCATCGAAAAATCCAACTTGTTTTACTTTTGCAATCTACTTACCACACGCAGAGAATAAACATGGTTGGGGCAATCATATTCGAAGAGCATCATATATTTTTGGGATTATGATTGTGCCAACCATAGTGGTGCTATAATATAGTTATCATATTATAATAATAAAATAACCTTAATTTTACCATAATATGGTGGCTACAGTAATACTATGATTCGAATAAAAATATGTTTTTCCTAAAGAAAAAATTTGATACTAAGGACTTTTTCAAGAAAACTTCTCTTAATCTAGGGAAATGTACTTGAAAAAAATTTTAAATTCTAAGGACTTTTTTAATGCAAAAATAGATTATATGGATTTTTGCAAATAGAAAAATTCCTAGATTTTAAGAAAATTTTTAAGATTTTTTTGGATAGTCGTTAGAATCTAAGAATTTTTTTTTAAGAAAAAGTCCTTAGAATCGAAATATATTACTATTAAAAAAATTTCTTAGATTATTAGTATTTTTTTAAGATGAAAAGTCTCCAGAATCTAAGAAGTCTTTAGAATCTAAGAGGAGGGTTGTGTAGCGGCAACCGATAATACTAAGTATTCTATCCTGCTGGCTCTGTTGAATTTTTTAATTTTGTTCTCTATAAATAAGATTGTTATTTGTTATAATTATAAAAAAGCTCAAAAAATTTTAAGAAATAAAGGATAAAAAATTTATTATTGTTTTTATTGAAAAGAATTAAAAAATATAAAATATTTATATAGAATCCTTTTGACAATGAATTTCTTCGACAATGAATTATAATGTTTTATGTATAAGACATTTTCGAAAATAAAAACCCCTATGTAAAAATTATAATTTTTACCTGGGTGATTAAATTGTTAAAATTTTTTTCATAGTCAGAATTTCTGTTGCCACAGTATGGTTACAGCCAATCGTGTTATAAAATAAAAAGTGGCAGTCCTGAAATAATAAAATATTTACTATAATAATGATAGTAGAGACCATATTGATGTTTATAAACCAATAACTTGATTGTGACAACCAAACATTTAAATTTAGCAAACATAATATAGTGGCAGTGATCATATTGCAACCATGTTTTTGCCCTGCGTGGCAAAGGGCTTTCATAAGATATGATATTGTTTTTAATTTTTGACAGGATAATAGTTATCCTTGCAACTGAACGTATAATTTCCCTTTTTTAATTTTTCGCTATTATTTAGCGTATTTAAAGTAAATTATTAACAAAAATTTTTCATATAACCATTCGAAAAAGAATTTCGCGCAGAGGCAAATATAAGAAAATTTCTTGATCAAAGCTGAAATTTTTTTGTACGATATTTCGCGAAATTTATTTTGATTTTGATATTCGTAATGTACACCCAAAAATATATTAGATTTAATGAGTCGCGATTGTAATAATTATATTTAATTTTTAATTAAATTAAAATAATGGAACAAGTACAACTTTGAAACTTTTCTTTGGCCGATCATACATATATTTTTCCATAATGGCATATTTGTAAGGTTGTGGAGCTCGTGAATTCGAACTTTTGTTTTTGGACCACCTTACTGTTCATCTTTGAAAAAATAGCCCCCCTCAAAATAAAAAAGATTGTCCAGGACATCATTTAATTTTGCATTGTTTATCGTATGGTGGTCACCAATGCACCTATTTTAGTATAAGTTGCCTTAGTGTGTACATATACGGGGTAGAAGCTCTGTTATCCAGTGAAGAAGAAAAAGCAAAATAGAAAACAAAAAGAATATAAACTCTTTTATTCTCCTAACTTGGCAGCTTGTAATGCTTTGTACGTGATCTGATAACGTAAATAACAAATGTTTTTGTGTTTAACTCTTTTTTCCGGTCTGTCGCAATTTTTTATTTGAACCATAGTTACAAGTTGATATGAAGTTCCATTTAATGTTATCAAATATGTGTAAATAGGTAGGAAAATTATTTTAAATTCAAACCAATAAACGTGTGCCTACCTATGCACTATGGGACATTTTGAGGGATTTTCCAACCAAACCCCTAAATGACGAGATATCTAGTCGAAATTTTGGCAGGGTTATTTTTTGTGAAGTCTTCGCATGGACATGATAACGGCTTCTTTTATTTATTTAAAAATAAATAAATCTTCTATACACTCAAAATATTATGTAATTCCCTGTTTCAATTAAATGAATAATCATTTTTATGGAATTGGTTGGTAAATTTTTAACATTTATTTCTAACTGATTAATCATTTGTTTTTACTGATGTGCCAGTTGTTTAAACAACATTTGAAAATAAATAACCTAAATCATTTGATTTAAATAAAATGTAAGTAGACCGGTTTTTAAATGAAATATCATTTCCGCCCCGTTAGGTTAGTTGGTAGCGTGCTAGCTTATCAGTGCGGGGCTCGTGGGTTCGATTCCCACCAGAGGCTCTGGTCTGTTTTCGCTACAACGAGCCAAAAGCCTTCGTTGCTAGTGCTCGGTTAGGGTATTAAGATATAATTTGTAATTGAATGTTTAATATAAATGTTTAATATAACTACTGGTAGAAAAATAACTTAACTAATTTTAATAAATATTACACCTTTATTATAAATATATTGTAAGTGCACTTTTATATTTTTCACAATCATATAAAAGTGGCCTAATATAACTCAAGCGATGCATATTGAAGAGCCGATTATAAGAAAAATTAAGTAAACCATTTTAGGTACACTTGTTTTGTTGGGGTTGTGCTAAAAAAATGCACCATTATATGCTCAAGATTTTCAAAGTTTTGAGACCTTCAATTTGTCCAAAACTTCGAAAATAACCTTTACCAAATTGGCCGACTTCAAGCCAGTGCCTTTGAAAATTGTTATCATTATTTTAAGCATAATCTCAGCTCTATAATACGCGTCGCTTGAGTGTCCTTCTGTCGAGAAATTCGCAAGTAAGAATTGTTTAGAACAACCTAATATAATTGTTACAGCGGCATTTGGATTCAACCGACAATTCGATTGTCACAACCCTACGTTTAATAATAAAGGTATTTTGGGATTTGGAAAATTATTAAAACCAGCATTTGTATGACTTTTTAAAGTTTTTTGCCAACACTTTTCCATTTTTTCTTATACACGCAAGGAAAAAACATGGTTGGTTCGAAGAGCATCATATATTTTTGGGTTTTTGGTTGTGCCAACCATGGTCGAACTATAATATGGTTATCATATTATGATAATAAACTAACCATACTTTTACCATAATATGGTCCCTACAGTTATATTATGATTCAAAAATTACCATATTATAGTCCTGAATAAACATGTTATATTGAATTTATCATATTATTGTCCCTCATAACTATATTATGATTCCTGGATTACCTTATATATGATCCATAATTTAAGAAAGTTTCTTAAAGGAAAAGTTTTTAGAAACTATTAAAAAGCTCTTTAAATTTAAGAATATTTCCTTTAGAAATGTTTTTTCTAAAAAAAATTATATTAAGGACATTTTGAAGAAAAATTTTTAAGGAAAATATCATAGATTCTAAGAACTTTTTTATCAAGAAACCTTTGATTCTGTGGACTTTTTTTAAAAAAAATACTTTAAACTTTTTTTTTAAATTTTAATGACATTTTGTAACAAAAAATCTTAGATATTAAGATTTTTTTAGAAAGTTTTTAAAAATTTTTCTTTGAGAAAAAATCTTTCAAATCTAAGAATATTTCTACTAGAAAAAGTCCTTGGAATCTAAGTATTTTCTTCAGAATCTATGAATTTTTCTTTCGAAGAAAGGCCTTAGAATCTTAGTTTGTTTACAATATATAAACTTTTATCTAAGAAACAGTTTGAAGAATCTGAGAATTTTAGTTTAAGGAGAAGTCCATAGAATCTTTAAATGTTTTTATCAGATAAATTTATAAATATCTATTATTTTGTGTAAGAAACCTTTTCATACAAAAAAAAAATCATGTGTTCTACGGACTTTTTCTTATAAAAACTACTTTATTAATATTTTGTGAACTTTTTACAAGAAATAAATTAATAAACATATTTAAAAACAAAAATCTAATTGTTTTTATTGAAAAGAATTAAAAAATATAAAATTTTTTAATAGAATCTTTTTGACAATGAATTAATTAGTGTAAATAATATTATAGGTTTAAGGAATTTTCGAAAACCTCTTTAAAAAAAATCTTCTAAAGCTAAAAAAAATTAACTGGATCTCAATTGATGAAATATTTGAATGACATGTGAAAGATATTTTCCAGATTTGTCCAGATTTAGTAAAGAATATATGACTGTTTTTAAGACATTTTGTAGTAAAAACAAACTGACTTAACTGATCAAATTTTGGTTTTTATGAAAACAAGACAATATTATGACTGCAAATATTAAAGTCATGTTTTATTTGGTGTTAATTATTTATTGATTGTTGGCAGCATTTTATCGTTGCATAATTATCATATTTTTTTACAGTCAGAATTTTTGTAACCACAGTATGGTTGCAGCCAACACGATATAAAATAGAAGGTGCCAATCATAAAATAGTAAAATGTTTACTAAATAATGATTGTAGCGACCATGTTGATGAGATAACCAATAACTTGCTTGTGATAACCATACCCGATTGCAGCAAACACAATATAGTAGCAGTGATCATATTGCAACCATGTTTTTTCTCTGTGTGTAACATATGAAAGGTAAGTGCTTTTACATTAATTCACCATCTCACCATCATCGCAATCTCATTGACAATATAACACCTCTATAGAATTCACCATTAATCAGAAATAAGATGAAAACAAAAGCAAGACATCAGTCAAGCATTTATTAAGTCAAATGTTATAATAAACATTTTTATGTTTCAAGTAAAGAGAGTGGATTTTTTAATAACATTTCAAAATGTTGGGAATTATTCAAAGATAAAAGAATGGTTGGGTGTCCTGAACTTTTTGTTAAGACTCCTACGGGGAAAAAATTTGGTCCATTTTGCTCTATCTCGGGAATGTTCACACTCCAATAATACATATTAGATAGGTTCGGGAGAATCCCGCATCATGCTGCAATATGTATGTCTTTTTCCATACCAATTAATTCAGAGGTTGAGGATATTTATTATAGGGATTTCAGATCTTTGGATCTTAGACAATGCATTTCTTAATTACATTCTATTGATTTTTCACCAATCTATGGCAATACTCATCCCGATGTTCAAGTGTCTTTTTTTAATTCTACAATTCTGAACTTGTTTCATGATAATGTTCCATTACGGAAATTAAAAAAACGGAATTTAAATGATTGGATGAATCATCCTGAGATAAGAGTTGCGAGGATTAATAGAGACTTGGATTTCCGTGCTATGCGTGAAAATAGGTCGGAGGATACTGTGAGAATGTACTGTATATGTAGGAATAATGTGAAATCTGTTTTTCGAAAAATACGGAGAAATTCCTGTATAATTTTTTTTTTCGGACTACAGCCAGAAACAGCTCTGGCAGAGATTAAGATCGGTTGGGGCAGTTGGTGATGGTCAGGCTCAATCGGTTACCGACCCCTATGAATTTAATGACTATTCTAGGATGCCACCTTTTTCTCTTTATCTGTAATACCGTTTGATCTGGATCTATATGGTTATGAGGATAGCGTTTTTGCGTTTGAAACTGTTAATGAACGAGACGTTTTTTATGCCATGTTGAAGCTTTAATCGAACGCAATTTTTTCTGAAATAGTTGAAAATTTGACCTTTATTATTAATTCATGTATAACTGCGTCGTATTTTCCTAGGGACTGGAAAATTGGTAGAGTTGTGCCTATACCTAAGTTTAGAAGTCCGAAATCGGTGGAGGACTTTCGGCTCATTACCGTTGCTCGAAAATTTTTGAAATTCTTTTAAAGGATCAAATTCAGTCTTATTTGGATGAGTCACTTGTGATTAGCCCCTACCAATCTGGATTTCGGAGAAGATATAATACATCAACCTTGATGCTTGATATCGTGGAGACTATTCGAGCACAATTGGATAAGCATTACGTAAGTGTATTGGTTTTTTTGAATTTTCGCAAGGCATTTGACTCCTTGACCCATGATCTCCTAGCCAGAAAATTAATTGACCAATATAATTTTAGTTACTTGTCCAGTAAACTTTTACTTTCTTTTCTTAGCGATCGTTCTCAATTTGTAAAAATGGGAGTTCAGTGTTCGGACTTATTGGATATATACAGGGGTGTTCCGCAGGGGTCCATATTGGGACCGTTTTTGTTTCTGTTATACATAAATGACATCTTTCGTATTTTTTCTTTTTTTAGGTGTTATACTTATGCAGACGATATCCAGTTGTTGGGAAGCTCTGAACCTGAAAACTTAGCCCTGTTTGAGAGACAGATAAACACTGATTTGCAACGGGCTTTTGAATGGTCCAGGAAAAATTTTCTGGAACTAAATCCGACAAAATCTTAAATGATACTGTTTTCTGGAACCATTAACTGCCACCTGAACGTTTTCCTTAATGGTGAAAGTATTGAGTTGGTTGATGTATACCAATCGCTTGGATTTTATATAGATAGCAGGCTAAGTTTTGATCGTCATATTGGTTGGGTTGTGTCAAGGGTGTCTTGTATTCTGAAAAAATTGTACAATATGAGCACTTATTTGCCGCTCGCAATCAGGCAGCGAGTTGGAATGGTTTTATGTTTCCCCTTATTTTTATATGGACTTGAGGTGTATAGCTGCACATCAAGTGGCAATGTAGACATTCTCAAGCTGTGTTTCAATAGAGTAATTAGATACATTTTTAATTTAAGAGTAAGGGCCCATGTATCTGGCTTTCGAATACAATTATTGGTTTATGATTTTGAGGATTTCATTAGCTCCCGCCAGATTATCTTATTCTACAAGATTATGAAGTATAATTGTCCTTCGTACTTAGCTGATAAATTTGTTTTTGGCAATTCCGACAGAACGAACTTAATTGAGTACCATGTGCACTCATTACTCGTTCTGAAAAAATCTTTTGTAATGAAGGTGGCAAGACTTTGGAATAATGTGATTCCGTATTCCGAGAGAAATTTTTTGCAAACAGTATCTCAATTTGCAGATACATTTAAAACAAATATTTAAATTTAATTTCGTATTTTTGTTTTGTTCGTGATCACCGTTATGGTTGTGTCTGTGTAGAAAGTAATTTAGGGGTTTATAATTGTTAAGTAAAGATAGTGTAAAACAAGGTTATATATTGAAAATGAATTTATTATAATGTCATATTTTAAGTTTTATCTGCAGCTACTTGGCCCCTTGGGCTTACAGCTGACATTGAAATAAATAAATAAATAAATAAATAAATAAATAAATACATAAATAAATACATAAATAAATAAATAAATAAATAAATAAATAAATAAATAAATAAATAAATAAATAAATAAATAAATAAATAAATAAATAAATAAATAAATACATAAATAAATACATAAATAAATAAATAAATAATTAATAAATAAATAAATAAATAAATAAATAAATAAATAAATAAATAAATAAATAAATAAATAAATAAATAAATAAATAAATACATAAATAAGTACATAAATAAATAAATAAATAAATAAATAAATAAATAAATAAATAAATAAATAAATAAATAAATAAATAAATAAATAAATAATAAATAAATAAATAAATAAATAAATAAATAAATAAATAAATAAATAAATAAATAAATAAATAAATAAATAAATAAATAAATAAATAAATAAATAAACAAATAAATACATAAATAAATAAAAATAGTTTGTAAATTGAAATAATAGAAAAACTCATTTACAACAAACGATATTTCATTTAAAAACCGGTCTACTTACTTTTCATTTAAATCAAATGGCGTTTGTTATTTATTTTGAAATATTGTTTAAATAACGTTCATATCAATAAAAATAATTGTTAAAATTTGACCTACCAATTTCTTAAAAATAAATGATTTTATAATTTATTTTAAATTGTTTCTGTTTCTGTTTTTGTATTTTTTATTTTTTTTTTTTTTAATCTACAAAATGTATCTATACTTGGCTGTATACACTTTTTGTGTGAATGTGTTTGTGCATACATATATGTATGTTTATGAAGTTCTTGTAATTTCAATTGAAATAATTTTGTATATAAACAAACAATTTATATAAAAAACAAATTGGAATATTTTTTAATATTTTTTTTTTTTTTTTTTTTTGACAAAATTTATATTTGTAATAACTGTAACGAAAACAAAAAACCACAATTTTCTGTTTTGTGAGTAAATTTTTTATAAAATTTCAAACAAATAAAAATAAAATAAATGAAACTGAAAAAAAATCAGTAAATGATATTAAATCGTTTCGAACAAAGGTATAAAAAAGTTAAAATATATATATTTATATTTGAAATATAAATGTATGTAAACTACTTAATATTCTGAGTGCGAGGAATTAGTTTTTTTTAAACAACCACAATTTACGTGTTAATAAAATTCGTAAAAAATAATCACCCTGTATCTGTTTTGTAAAAAGGAATCCCACGGGTTGTCTGCGGCTTATTTGTATTATCTCGCTTAGTTTTCAGGTTACTATTTTTTTTATCAATTTACATGATAATATAAATTAACACCCTCCGATAATACAATTTTGTTCCCGTTCCATTCCATTTCGTTTGTAAGAAAATGGGTAACCTTGTGGCTGCTCAAAACGAACAAAATTTTTGTAAAGCTTGGCAAAAATCACACTTGGGCCATGCAAATTAGGTAGGTCCGGAAGGGATACAATTTTATGAAACAGAGGGTGACATATTTATTTTTTGACCAATTTACGTAATAAACCAATTAGCTCACTCTAAAAATGCAAATTTTATTCCCCATTCCATTTCGTTTTCAGTGCTCCAACTTCACTCGTTCCCTGTTTCAATCCATTCCGTTTTGCTATACCTGGTTATAAACCAGAACTGAATTGATTTCAAAAATTTTGCTGCATTTAACGATTTTTAAAAGGCTTATCTGTCAATTGCAATTATTTGTTTTTATTTGATTAGTTATTAATTGCAATGGAATTCAAAAACAATTACCATTAATCAATGAAATTTTACAATTAAAATCATTATTATTATTTTTTTAAAAATGGTAATGAAAATCATTTCATTACAATTTATATAAATGCAATGCTAATGAAAATATTACTAAATGGGACTAATGAAATAGTCCCATTTATATTTTTGTTAAAAAAAAATGTTTTATGTTTTTGACAAAATGTAGCTTATAAGTTTGGAACCCTTGAATATATTATGGAAGAAATATTAATAAATTTTAAAAGATGCAACTTTTTCCCACTAGTCATTACTCAGTTCAAAAAAGGAAAAACAAAATTAAACTATTATGCATTTTGCTAAATCATATAAATATGATCTAATATCACTTTATCGATGCATATTGACAAGTTGATCAGAAGAAAAATAACAAAAAATTTAAGATATTCTTTTTTGCAATTTTTACTATTGTGAACACAAAAAATTTGGGCAAAAGCAAACAGCTATAAGTACTCCTGAATTTTGTTTTCGTTATTATTCCGATAAACAGCTCTTTAATACGCGTTGTTTAAATGTTCTTCCGTTGCTCTTCCAGTGCCAAAAGTAAGGGACACCCTAATCTAGAATTATTTAGAGTTTTTTATAGTCACATTACCCTTTTTTAAAATAAAAAAAAAAATCTTTGAAAAACTTTTTAATTTTATACAAATGTCTTGTATCCTTTAAATATAGTACAAGGATAAGAACACAAAAATCTTTAGTGATACGAAAATGAAAGCACGTACTCTCATAGGATTTATTTGGCGTTTTTTTGCGCGACAAATCCCCAATATGAAATTTTTTTCTACTAATATTATTAAATGTTTTATTAAATGAACAAAGTATTTTTATTTAAAAGACGAATATTTGAAATTAAGTGTAAATATTTTTTATAGAAATATAATGTGAATGCGAGCTGCTCTAATTTACTGCCGATGACTTGACAAATTTGCAGGAAAATATATTTGTTACAGCAAGCAGGATGTTTTTGAAATTATATTTAAAGTGTTTCTTCAAGAAAAAGCAAACTTTTAAAACAACTCAAATACATTTTTGAGGGGTTTATCTTCCCAATCTGTAACTTGATTAAATACTTATAATAGCTAAACTACTGAAAAGATTATGCTGATTAAGATATTTTACATGCTATGATTTTTGTGTTTCATTTTTCATTTTTTTTAATGCTTTTTATCTTTTAAGCTCAACTGCCCCAAAGCAGTTTGAAAAGTTTTAATAAAAGTATATCATATAATGGTTTTTAAGTTTTCGAATTTTTTCGGTGAATAAAGTACAATTTACAAAATATTTCTCAAGTCATTTAGGAGATAAACAATACAAAAAACTTTAATGTGAATGTCAGTGACTATAGTTGTAATAATTGTACACTTAAAAAAAACTAAGTTAGTAGAAAAATTATTGAAAGGCGTTGTATATCAAGTGTAATAGTTTTCAGCAATTTTATGCTGGAATTGTGTTTTCAGCAAAAACTTTTGTTATATTTTTTTAATGAACTAACTTTTAACTAATTTTTACTAATTGCTAAGCTGGATAAAAGGTAGTTGTCGCAGCTACAACTCTTCCAAGTTATACAAAAAACGTTCTCTTGGTTTAATATGAACAGATTAGGTTTTATATGAACAGACGACGAATCTATCTTTTCTAATTGTTTTTTTTTTGCAATTTCTTTGCAATTCCAATTGATTGTCTTTGTAAATCCAATTGGTTTTTACACTAAAAAAAGACATGAACTAAAATGTAATCAAAAATTTCCTTCAAAATAGTATATAAATTGTCCTCAATTAAAGTAAAATTTTATTTAAGCTTAGAAATATTTTCTTAAGAAGAACAAAAATTCCTAAGTTTAAGAAAAAACGAAATAGTTTATATACTCAGAAATAGTTCATATTTTGCCTAAGTAATATTTCTTGATTTTAGGAAAAAAACAAGTCAATTAAATAAAAATTTATTAATTTTAAGAAAAAACATCTTAGTTTTAAGAAAATTGCATACTCAAATGTAATAAAATTAAGTTTAGTTCAAAAAAAAAAAATATAGGACATAATTTACTCCCATTTAGTTCAAAAAATGTGTAACTTAAATCGAGAAAGTACTTGAACTTAATGTTTGTTCATTTTTTGTTCGCGAGTAGTAAAGTTAACTAAATTTTAGAAAGCCATTTCTAAATTCAGTTTTTAAGTATACCACTTTCTAATTTTGAAGAATTGCTTTCTAAAAATTAGTTCTAACAATTAAATACAAAAAGTAATAAATTTTTTCCTATGTAATAATAAAAATATACTTGATTTTAGAAACTGATGAGCTATTTCTAAGAAAAATTTTCATGCAACTTAGTTCAGATAAATTTTAAAAATTTTAATAAAATATTCTGGTTTTTTTTTTAAGTAAATGTTTTCTAATTTTCAAAAAATAATAAAATTTGGTATAGGATGTTTTTTTTTTTTTTTTTTGTTGGAAAACAAACCAGTGAGTTTTCCTAATTTTCAAGAAAAATATTATTAAATAAAAGAAATTAAAGTAACTATTAAAAAAAAACTATCATGCATGATTGTAATTTTTGGTTCGTGATCGTGCGTGAGCGTAAGTCAAAAATCTCTCACGTGCCCATCTCTAATCTTAACAGTCTTAAATATTGAACTTAAAGGGTAAAAAATTTCGAATTTGCGTTTTTATGTAATAAATTTGTTGACTAATTGACGTAGCGCTTATTAAACTTTATATTTATCGAACTATTTTTTTCACTTAATAATAAAAAAGTTTAAATTTGTATATGTCAAATAAAGTTTAAGCTAAAAATCCCATAAAATAAATTTATGACTTTTCTATTTTCCAATAATAACAAGAAATATAACTGTGATATTTTGTATTTTTGCAACAATTTTTGTAAATTAGTTAATTTAAAAAGACAAAGGACCCCCAGTGTTCCTTAGCCATAGATGCCGTGTGTCACGTAGGGCGTCACTTTTTGTAGTTCTCTCAAGCAAAACCGTCAATTAACTACTAAAAGGATCTGACTTTGTAACAATTTATTACGTTTCAGAATATCCTGCAGTTCATTTTTTTAATTTGTTTACCTTTTTGCTAATGAAATTTAATTTACATTTTAACTACATGAGTTTAGTATTTCAATTTAATTTAAAGACAAAATTGTATAGCAAAAAGCTTGTTAAGAGCAGTGTCCTCACAAAGCGGAAGTCCTCCGAAAGTGGAAAAAAACCTACTCAATGAGAGAAAAGAACTTTAAAATATATGGTAAAATATATTACCTTTACAATAGAAGCAGGATAAGGATAATTTTCACTTAAAAGAGTTGCTATTTATCTTGATGTTAGAAAATATTTTCTTAATTTTAGGGAATTAAGTCCTAGTTTTTAGTAAAAAAAAATTATCTAATGAACTTAAATAAAATAAAATTTTTCCTAAAACCAAGGAAACATTTTCTAACTAACAGTAAAATTTTAGATGATGTATGAACTAATTAGGAGGATATTTTACTGTTTTCTAATAAAAATTTACTTCTTAGTAGTAAAATTTTTCTATAATTTAGAAATTTTGACCAAATTTTAAGTAAAATTTGTTTCTTAATTTCAAGGAAAATTTTATTAAATATTGGTAAAAAGTGTCTTTGGCGCCGTTTTCATTTAAATTTTTCCTCTAAATAAGTTAATTTTTCTAAATTCTAGATTTTTTTTTGAGTGTAGCAGATTTCTCAATTGGATTTGAAAAAGTGTTAAAAAAACAGGGATATTTGCTCAAATTTTTGCAGAAATCAGGGAAGTTTGCTAAATTTTCCCCTGTTTTCTCTCAGGTTCCGATTGTTTGTAGTCAATTAAATATTGAAGATTATTTTTATTGAATTTAAATTGTTTTTGCTACTTTTGTCGATAATTAAAAAATTATTGAAAATAAATAACAAAATGGGTTGAATATAATGAAAAATCAGTATTCCTCTTTTTAATTGTATTTTTGATTAATTTAATATGTATTTTAGATTGTTTTTAACGAAATAATATTGCGTGTATCATTTATTAAGCAGCTTTTTTGAAATAAAAAAAATATTCGTCTTTTTTCAAAATATCACGAATTATTAAAAAAAAACTGATCTGTTTTCCAAAAATATCTACCTTATTCCACTTTTAAGGAAATCGCGGTTAAAAAAAATGCTTTTTTTGTAAAAATTGAAAAAATCATTTTTTTTAACTTATAAATTTTTCTAAAAAGCTTTTCTATTTATTTACAAATATAATTATAATTACAATAACCCTATTACAGATCAACATGTCTTTCCTTAGAATGATGTAA
Organism: Eustalomyia histrio; assembly: GCA_949748255.1. NCBI lineage: Eukaryota > Metazoa > Arthropoda > Insecta > Diptera > Anthomyiidae > Eustalomyia > Eustalomyia histrio. The sequence continues at coordinate 114,682,204 of OX456526.1, read as the reverse complement.
AGGAGCCACCAATGATACTGGAATATCATTCAAATTCAATGTTTCCGTCTTGGCTGAAAGTTTACGATTTTTTTGATAATAAACCATAGAAACCATATTATTTTGAAGTTGTTCTTCCGCCATTAAAATACGATCTTGTTCAGAAAACCAATGATTATAAACTTCAATAGGATCTAATTGCCAAAATTTATGAAAAGAAACTGGAGATTCGTGTTCTAATACAGCCAAAGGATAATCGTTTGGACGAGCCTGTAATATAGAAGACAAAGATATAAGTAAGACTTTCCATAACAACAGTACATCCAAAAAATCATATTTGTTTCTAAATGAAAGTAAATATGATACATTTTATTAGTAAATTACAGACAATAAAATTGAAGAAATTCGAAAAGAGCCAGCGGAATTCGTATTTATTTATTTTTTTTTTTTCTTCAGTTTTATTTTCAATAATTTCCCAACAAAATTTATCATATTTCTTTACATTTCGAAAAAATATGATCTCAAATAAACCTAATATTATTCATTTACCAATTATAAAGGTCAACTAAACATAAACATCATTATTATATCGTATCAATATCAAATATCAAACTTGCAGTATTTATTGCCTTATATGATTTATCCAAAAAGAGTCCGAAGTAGGCGTGGGCAAATACTGAAAATTTTGCACACTATTTTAGCATTTTATTTACAAGAAATTTTACCATCTTATTAATTATCTTGGATCCAATTCACTTTTAAGCGATCGACGGTATGGCGTAGTTAGCGGGGCGTTGCTGTCTTTCTATGTATCGGTTTGGTGAAGGTTAAGTGGATGCTCTGAATATTTCCAACGCGCTCGACCATGTGTGGCACAGCGCACTGTTAACAAAGCTTATTGCTTTTGGTGGCGGTAATGACTTCTTTCAATTTATTTCGAGCTTTCTCAGAGATCCCACTACATATAAAGGAAATTTCATCCAACGAGTTTCAGCTTAATTCAGGGGTACCGCAAGGTTCAGTTCTTTCTCCCTCTCTTTTTCTTATCCTTATTAATGATCTACTTGATCAAACTTTCAACCCCATCTATTATTTCGCTGATGACAGCAACATTTGTCACTCATTGTCCTTCGGTTGTTTGTCAAGCTTCTTGGAGTTTAGGGGCAAAAGGCAGATTATGAATTACACACACAATCATGACAGTTCAGCAATCTCCGAGTGGGATCTTGCTAATAGGATAGATTTCAATGCATGTAAGACTTAATGTTGTATGTTGACCCATAGGACTGTGGGGCCGTCAATGTCATTAGTAAATATGGGTGGTGCCAGTATCTAAGAATCCAGGATACTCTTGATATTCTGGGCCTAAGAATTCAGTGTGATGTCCATTGCAATAAGTAATTATGTTACTTCAGGTGTTGAAAGAAGCATTCAAGTGCCTTGGTTTCCTAAAATGGTGTAAGAAATATTTCACTCCATCCAAACTCCTTACTATACATTTATAAAGGGCGATTTTTTAAAATTTTGAGTTTTGAATATTGAAAAAAAGCAGAAAATTTGCAAAAGTGAATGAAACATGGGGCGATAAACGAATGCCTGCCATTTACTTTTTAAAGATTATTTTATGTAAATGAAGCATACTTTTTCGGCCAGTATCTCACTAATTGAAGCTGTAATGTTGTCTTCCAGCTCTGGAATTGTGGTTGGCTTCAGAATTCACATATCCTTATAAAAAATAGTCTAGAGGGGTCAAATCGCATGATCTCTGTGGCCAATGCACTGCTCCAAAACGTGAGATTAATTGCCCATCAAACTCGCCTCTCAGTAGGTTCATGGTATCACGTGATGTGTCGCACCATCTTGTTGAAACCACATGTCAACCAAATCTAATTCTTCCATTTCGGTATTCATTGCACGGTACCTTGCTCCATTGACTGTAACGTTGCATTTTTCATCGTTCTTGAAGAAGTATGGTCTAATGATAAACAGTGCATATTTCAGGGTACATTCTTGAACTACCTCTGGCTGCTCTTTACACCAAATTTGCCAATTTTGTTTGTTGACGTACACATTAAGCCAAAAATGAGCTTCTCCGCTGAAGACAATTTATCGATGGAAAAATGGATCTTCATCCAAATTTCCTAAGGCCCATTCACCAAATAAACGACATTGTGGTGCGTCACCTGGCTTCAGTTCTTGCAGGAGCTGTATTTTGTATACCGAGGTCCTTACGTAAAGTCTTCCAGGTGGCCGAATAACACAAGCTCAATTATTTACAACGGCGACGAATTGACATATCGCGATCTTCATTGTCACTTACGATACAGCAGCGGTTTTCTCCTCGGTACTCACTGTGGTTGGTGGATTAGTGTCCAATAAAGTGGAACTGGTGCGAAATTTGGTCACAACAGCTTGAAGAGCCCGTTCGGTGGGTTGATTATGACAATCATAAAATGTACGTAATTTACGAAACACATTTCTCAGCACAAATTTGACAATAAAATTCAATGTTTTGCAAGCGTTGTTAGTCTGTTCATAGTGAAATGGCAAACCTGAGCATTTTTGGCATTGCCACATGCCACGAATCCTTTTTTTATACTGAAAAAAATTACATTGAAAAACTAAATAGCAAAAATAATCACCCTTTATTGTCTATATGCAGCTGAAGATGGAATACAACTTCTATATATGGGCAGTAGCTTCAAAATCTACTTTGGAGCATTTGCACTGTGTACGAGTAAAAGGAGGTCGTCGGCACGTAGAAATCACAGTAGGGCAGCCAGCTCTGTTGACTCCTTTGAGCTTCATCAGAATGTGGGTTGTGTATCATTGTTCTATCGATATTACCCTGGAAATTGTTCTGCCGAGATAAATGAATTGATCACCCTACACAGAAAAAACGGATTCGTTGTGACAACCGAATGGATAATTTAGTTGCGGAAACCAAATGTATTCCTAATCCGATTGAAATATATGGTTTCTGTGGTATTATCCGAATCCTGTTGTATTATAAGTCGGCTGTCCAATGAACCGCACAACGCACTACCGGGGAAATTCGTTTATCGGTCGTACAAGCCGTATGTGGTATAAGCTCCCCACGGAGGTCTTCCCTGTTGCCTTAAATATAGAGTAATTCAAGTCATATATCTATAAGCACTACTCCTTCTTTCCTCCTTCCTAAAACCTATTTTCCTATTTCCAATTGAATTACTGCATTACTAGAGGCATCTCCTGAGTGTTGGTCCCAATAAATACTCTATGTTTGACATTGATACGGTATACATTTTCCTGTAGCAGGGCAGTTGATATGGAAAGCCACAAATGATAATGCTAACTTATTGGTGGAATAATATAATGAAAATATATAAAATTTAAAACTAACAAATCGAAACCTACTTGATGAAAGCGCGATGAGTGAAGAGCTCTCATGCGAAGTGTGTGCAAACAAGAACCCAAAATCATATCATCTGGAGCTGAAGGTGAAGGACATGAGCAATGTTGCAAAATTTGTTTTACCACTGACAGGGAGAATACGATGCCACCACCACCTGTTATATAATTAAAACCATCCTGGGCATACAAACGATAACCATAGCGTTCACCCAGATAAATATCATGCATTGAATCAAAACATCCAAGTACTTGACAAACACCTGAAACGCTATTAACAAAAAGAAAGAAGAAACACAAAAGAATTAATATTATTATACGTTAGAAGTGGCAGCTGTATAAAATGTATAATGTGGTGCTGGGGGTTGTGCTTGCTATGTGATGTTTGATTGTGTAAAATTTATATTGCAATGAAAATTTTTGAGGAAAATCACTGTCTATCAATAGCTGGTGTATAGATGGATAGACAGTTTCATGTTTGGTTTCATTTTATGAAGCCTCAATTTCACAATGTCCCGTTAGCTACTAACCGAGACTTTAACTGACAGCTTTGTGGTTGTTTGCCATATAAAATTTTAATTTAACTGTTCAATAATCGAGTTCTAGTAGTATAAAATTTGTTGGCCACAGAATAACAAACAAAATAACTTTTCCTCAAAAATATAAAATCGAAAAGAAAAAAAAAAAAATTAAACGAATAAAACATGAGTTGTTGGCCTATGGAAGTTAAAACAAAACATTTTCCAATGCAATTTAAATTTAATATTGAATGCAATGAGGCAAATACTCTTAATCCCCCATGATAAAAATTGAAATTTTAATTGAATATGAAATTGATTTAAAACCAAATGCAACAGCATTAATACAATATCATATCTGTACATTAAGACTTTAACAAAATTATGTATGAAGACATTAAACAATCCTTCAAACATCCATTCTAGTTTCCTTCCACTCTTTGCCACACAACACAATACTTACCTTAATAAAGTATCATCATCGGTAAGAACTAACCATTGTATTTGATTAGAACTCTCATGCCGAGCTCCATGATGAAGTTGTTTGTTTTCTTTATCCTGGTTGTTGTTGTTGTTATTGTAATTTTCAATGTCCCTTAGAGCTAATTTCAAAATTTGCAATGTTTTGGCACAATGTCCCATTTCAACATTTGGTACACCAGTATTGATAGTTGGTATTGTGTCATCTATAAATATAAAATGGATATGTACAGGACATGCACAAACATGCTCTTCATTTGAATTCATTATGGTCTATTTTAAGTATAAAATAAGAATAATTTATGCAAATTGTATAATTTTCAAATGCTTTGCTGCATGTGTGCCTTTTGAATACTTATGTTAGCGAACACATGAATATGTGAAGAGATTTTGAAATCAATATTTTTGCTAACTATAAAAGCTTTGTAATTAATTCCTTAACTCATCTAAACTGTCTAAAAAAAACTCTTTCGTAGGAGGTGTTCGAAGAATATTAACTATCGGTCCTTATTTAGTCTTAGATTTTCGCTAAGAAAATTCGTTCATAGGTCGGACTAGTCGTATGTGAAATATTTAATCTTTGTAGAGGGCAGCCCCTGAGTGTTGGTATAATAAAAAATAGTACACTCAAAAAAAAAAGATATGAACTTAAAATTATTCCAAAATTTTCTTCAAAATAGTTTACAAATTTTCCTCAATTTAAGTCAAGTTTTATTAAAACTTAGTTCATATACTCAGAAATAGTTCATATCTTTCCTACTATTTATGGATTTTAGGGGAAAAAATAAGTATAATAAATAAAAATTTGTCAATTTTTTAGAAAAATATCTTATTTTTAAAAAATTTGCATACTAAAATATAATAAAACCAAGTTTAGTTCAAAAAAGAATTACATCAAAAAATGTGAAACTCAAAATGAGAAAGTACTTGAACTTAATGTGTGTTCATTTTTTTCGCGAGTATTAATATAACTAAATTTTAGAAAGCCATTTCTAAATTCAGTTTTTAAGTCTACCACTTTCTAATTTTTAAGAATTGTTTTCTAAAAATTAGTCCAGACAATTAAAAACAAAATGTAATTAATTTTTTCCTATGTAATAATAAAAATTTATTTGTTTTTAGAAACTGATGAACTATTTCTAGGAATATTTTTCATGCAATTTAGTTCAGATAAAAATATAAAAAAATATTCTTGCTGTTCATGGCGTGAGAAATGTTTGATATAAAAATCATAAAAAGCATTACATTTATTGCATTGCTCGACACTATCTAGTCCTTTCAAGCAAATACTTGATCAATTCAGAGTTACTTGCAAAAAAATTGCGAACACCAAAAATTTCTTCTTTAGCTAAAAAGCTAAACTTAAAAAAAGCCTTACTCGACTGTCAAACTAGATGAAATTCCAGTTATGGCATGGTTCAAGCCTAATTGTAATACATAAGTTTTTGTTCGGAATTACTAGATGCTCTATTAACTATGAATGAAAATATTTGGAATATTTGTGAGGAATTCGTAGATGTTTTTGCACCTGTTAAAATATTAACGCTGAAACTACAAGAAGAACAGATGACTTTAGGCGATTTTTATAGAATCTGCCTTAGTTTTAAATTATAGCTAACAAAAGATGACAAAACAAACACATTTTCACAAGAATTATATTAAAATAGAGAGAATATAGCGAAAACCTCTTTATTAATAATTCAGTCTTGATTGCAGCATTATATCTAGATAGCAGATTTAAGATAATGCTAAGATGTTGAAAATGCTTAAAAAAACATATTTTAGAAACAATTAAAATTTTCAAAAATTTGCTAATGGAAAGAGAAGAGAATTTTATGAGAGAATCAATATATTGTTATTTAGAAGGTGATGAAGATACGCTTGAACAAGTTCTAAAAAAGAAGGGACGATTTTCGAAATCAAGTTCTTCAAATGAGAAGGGCTTTTTAGCCTTGAAATCATTTTGTTGCCACAAAGAACAATTTTAAAAGAAGAAAACTTTATAAATATATTAATTTTATAATTAATATATTTTTTAAACGAAAATTTCTTTGAAAAATTAATTTCCCATTACTGAAACGTTTGTACTTTGTTTAAATATTGAACCCGAACCCTGAACCGAACCCGAATCTGAACTTTTTTTTCGATTAACCCGAAACCCAAACTGAACACATTTTTTCGTGGTTCAAGTGACAAAACAAATTCTCTTATGTTTTATGTTTCGACATATTTTTTCAATTAGAATAGAAAAAATCTGCATGCTTGATCGTGAATGATTGTGATTTTTGGTTCGTGAACGTGCTTGAGCTTGAGTCAAAAATTTTAGCAGTCTTAAATATTGAGCTTAAAGTAGCTTAAAATATATTTTTAAATTTAGTAAGCAAAAGGTAAAAAATTTCAAATTTGCGCTTTTATGTAATAATTTTGTTTGCTGACTACAATACAAAATATCGTAAGCACATTTTATACAAAACGGCAAAATGAATCTTCTATTATTGACGTTGCGTTGCGCCTATTAACTTTATATTTTTAAAAGGCACTAAGCTATTTTTTTGCAGTTAATAATAAAAAAAATAATTTTCGAAAGAAGTACAAAAAGGAACGTCCTTAGTGACACACAGCATCAGTGGCTTAGGAACACTGGGGTCCGTTTTCTTCTTAAATTAACTTATTTACGGACCCCCAGTGTTCCTTAGCCACCGATGCTGTGTGTCACTTAGGGCGTCCGTTTTTGTACTTCTCTCGAGAAGAACCATTAATTAACTACGAAAGGACCTGACTTTTATTACGTTTCAGGATATCCTGCAGTACATTTTTTTAATTTGTTTATCTTTTTTCTAATGAAATTAAATTTTTTTTTAAATACATGAGTTTAGTATAATTCAATTTAATTTAGAAATCAAAATCCATAGCAAAAAGCTTGAAAAAAGCAGTGTCCTCACAAAGTGGAAGTTCTCCGAAAGTGGTAAAATACTTACATAATGACACTCATTGTGCAAAATTATGTACTTTTAATTATTAAACCATTTTCTAGAAAGTTGAAAACTTAGTTAAAGTATTTTTTTTAAACCACAATGGGAATTAATGTTCCTACTACTATGATTTCTTTTCTACTTAAAGGAAAAAATAAACTCAAAATAAGCACTTTGTTATTTTCTGGTAAAATATAATTTACACTTAAAAGAAGTGATATTTACCTAACTAAATATTTTTTTATTATAAGGGATTTAAGTCCTAATTTTTAGTCAAAAAAATTATATAATAAACTTAAAAAAAAAAATTCTTAAAACCATGGAAACATTTCCTAAATAAAAGTAAAATTTAAGATGATATATGAACTAATTAAAAGAAAATTTTGCTATATTTTCTAATAAAAATTTAGTTCTTAGTGGTAAAATTTTTCTATAATTCAGAAATTTTTACCAAATTTTAATGAAAAAATTTGTTTTCTAATTTCAAGGAAAATTTTATTAAATTTTCAATTTTTCCTATAACAAAGTTAATTTTTCTAAATTCTAGTTATTTCATTTTTTTTGGTGTAGAGTTTACAATAATACAGGGTGGCTTAAAAGTAATCAACCGATGTTGTTTTGTTACATAATCATCACAGGAGCACTAAGAATTTAAAGTAAAGTAGGTTTTTGAAAAATGTCAAGTTATAAAAGAAAACTGGTTGTTTTTTATAAATAATTGTGTAAACCAACTTTTGCTATTTTGAAAAATGGAAAACAATTAATTTCGCGCTGTGATCAAACACTTCTATTTGAAATGTAAAACACCTAAAAAAATCAAAGATGAGATAGAGGAAGTCCATGGCACATCTTTACAAGTGTTTAAGACTGACCTTACAGCTCAAGCTTGCCAGATACATCTTTTGTTGTCCCCAAAAAAATGAGAAAATATCCCTAAAAAATCCCCACTTACAAAAAAAGTTTTTAGCTAAATAGGGTAAAAATACTAGAGTTTTTGTTAACATTAACTTTGCCCACAAAATTGTATGATTGTATTATTAAATTGTTAAACAGTATTATTTTTATGAAAGCTTCAAATTATAAGATTTAATAGAAGAAACCTCAGAAGAATATAATAAATTTCACATTTTTTACAATATTGTCTAATTTATTACAATACTGTGAATCTAAAGACTTTACTCTTCAACTAATATAACAATTTTCCATAAATAGTATTTAAAATTCTACGAATTTGATCCCATAAAAATCTGTTTTGAGCTAAAAAAAAATTCTAATAATTCAAATTTATTTTTAACATTAAAAATTGCGTTTTGTTTTGAAATCCCAAAATTACAATGGATATCTTGCACAAAAATCTTGACCCTTTACATTTGCACCTAGCAAGATTTTAATTTAATAACCACTGTTTTTTGTAAACAAACCAACATAAAAAATAACCTCAAATTAAAAATATTTCTAAAAAGCACTTCATTTTTTGGCGAGATTTTTATGTCATTTCTTACAAATCTCGCGAATTTGCTGGTTTTTGTATCCGAAAACTTATTAAAAAAATTGTGAAAAATATTTTGTTATAAGCTAATCCATATCTGGCCTTCATCCTTCACTTGAGGTTATCGTCAGGGGGCTATGTACTCAGGTAAAGGGCTCATACATCGAGACAAGGAATGTCAATCTGTGTATGCCTGTTTGTAGGAGTTACGACAATAGACTAATCGGACAAGGTGAAATATCTAAAGTAACTCTTGACAAATCCTTTACCTGGAATGCTGTCCAAAAAGACAGAGGCTCTTGGGAAATGGAGTCTGAGACCACGGATGGTATACTGATCATTTAATACTATTGTTAGACTTATGATCACCTATGCGGACATCGCATGGTGGCCATAGGTCGAACAATTAAAGGCAGGGGATGCACTTAAGAGGATCTATTGTCTGCCGTGTATTGGTATATCGGCGCCAGCGGGACATGTCCTACGGATGCCATCGGGACTATGCTGTGTATCCTACCGTTGCATATTTTCGTAATTGAGGCGGCTGTTATGGGCTCGACTAGACTTAGGGAATTCAGTAACATAAAATGTTTATGGGCGACCCGAACTCAAGGGTCGCAGACAGGGTATTACCGTAACAGATTCTCGATAGGAGCATGTGGACCAACCGGTCTCGGGAGCCTGTTCTGGGGGCTCAGATATGGCTCACGGATGACTCGAAACAGGCAAATATGGGTATTGAGTGCGGGATTTTTGGATTCAGGATCTAGCATGCTCTTCCTATGGGCAAATATTCCTCCATGTTTCAGGCGGAAATCTTCGCCATATGTGTTTCTGTGGCGGAATGCCTGCAAAGACATACAGTTAGATTTCGCATCTACATTCTCTTTGACAGACAAGCGGCACTCAGGGCTCTTATGGCCTACGAGGTGTCATCTAGACTGGTAATGGAGTGCATTCAGGCTTATTATCGACTTGGTAGCAATAACTCCCTCACCCTGAACCTTTCTGCATGGGCTATATTAGGGAGAATATCAGGTTGTGGAGAGAGTCGAAATTTTCTGATTATTGGAAAAATTCTCGTGACCAAAGCTAGGCCAAGAGATTTATTTTCCTGTACAGTGGGGATCGGGGCGACCACTGCTCCTTGGAAGGAAGTACTTACAAATCTTGACGGGGTACTTTACTGAGCACTGTTATCTCAGATACCAACGGTACAAGATGGGTCAATCGGACACTGTGTATGTAGATTTCGTGAGTTCGAATCAAACACGTCGGCTTTGTGCTAGAAGACTCAGGTTTTTAGGTAGCAATCTCGTATCGCCTTCCGACATTTGAAATATTCCATCTTTCAGAATTCTTAGCCTTATCCGAAGCTTGAACCTTTAGGAGAGCTCTAGGCAGTACAAAAGACCTTTGCTGTCACAGTGCGTAGTGCCATTTGAATCTAATATAATCTTTCCTAATCTATAACAAAACTAAACTTAAAAAATATTGCGCCATGTACGCCATGTCTTAAATGTACGATATATTGTGCTTTATATTGCTAGTAATGCTGACAATCCTTTTTACTGCAAACACTATGTTGTCACTTACAGTTTCAACACATGAAACTACAACTTTTTTCTGTGGTATTTTTATATAAACTTCCTTTAATTATTCTTTAGTTGGACCTTTAGATCTAATTTTTTTGCAATGCAGTAAAACTTTGTTTAATTGGATGTTTAGCTATTTTAAATTTAGTTATTTTAAATTTCATTAAGTTTTATATTGATTGTGATAAAACTATTTATTTCTAATTGAAAGTATTGTAAAAAGCTCGTAGCATTTAAAAATTTATTTCCAAATAAGTTACAATGTGGCATCATTCAAAGAAAATATTATCCAACATCAGTTTTTGATGTCAAATTTGTACTTTAGTTTGACTTGCAAAACAGGTTTGATTCAATTAAAATTAAAAACTGAATATACCACATCTGAAAGGCGGAATTTTAGGTTTAACTTAATTAATATTCAAAGTAATTCTACATTCCAAAAACTAGGTCTTAGCGCCGTCAGCGATTGAATGTTAATAACTCATTTCCTTTTCCACTTACCTTGTATATCGCTAAAATATTTAATATGTTTGGCATATGGAGCCCAAGTTGTTTTTATTATTGGTAAACGGTCTTTGTGATGTTTGGAACATGTTTTAATAGCAAAATATATATGGTCGCGTTTAGTAGGAATCTGAAAGGCAGAAAGATAAAAAAAATAAAAAATCTATTTCAGTATGGTTCAAGATCATGGAATTTTTTTTTTATTTTTATTTAGACACCAGCCGAATGGAATGCAATTTATGGTTAGCTACAACCTTCATCAATATTCTTCGTTCCTCTGTAAGTGCTAATCGTAAATATCTCTTATTAACTCACAACCCAAAGAAAAAAGCTACTTACGCACCAGAGAACTGCATTTGCTGGTTGCAAAACGTTCATACGCAATAAACACAAGAATAAATATGTGTTTGCGTTCAAACGCTGAATATACTCCAACACACATATTTGTTGATGATTTTAAATCAATCAATTGTTTTGTCACTGATTTATAATCATCGGTAGTTGTTAAACCGTTGATTTTATTCTGTTCATTCGAGCCAACAATAATTATTTTGATGTAGAATAAATCATAAAAAACAACAAACAACTTGTATGAGTGTAATCATAATTAAAACAAAATAGTTTCTTATCTATAAAAAAAGGGGATGGTTTTGTAGAAACACATTTCATAAATGTTATATGTATATTAGGGTGGGTCTAAATACGTTTTTTTAGAATTTTTATTCGGAATACCAAAAATATTGTTCTTTGTGAATTTTTTTTTTTAATTTAGGTAGATGTCGACCTAAATTAATTAGAATTTTTATTAGTAATAAAAATATTATTCTTTGTGAAATATAAATATTTTTTTGGAAAAAAAAAATTAGGTCGATATCTCACGCTCGCACAATCCGGTTAAAGTTAAATATTGCTAAATTTTCCAATCAAAATAAATGAAAAAAAAATTTAGACAATATTTAAATTTTTCCGGATTAGGCAAGCCTGAGATATCGACCTAAATTTTTTTCCCAAAAAAATATTTATATATCACAAAGAAGAATATTTTTATTCTAAAAAAGCGGATTTAAGTCCCACCCTAATGTTAACAATATCATTTATGAAATGTGTTTCTATTTTGTTTTAATTCTGAATACACTCATACGCGTTGTTTGTTGTTTTTTTCTGATTTATTCAACGCTGACTTTTTGTTGAGTGATTAAATTTGCAGTAAACATAATCGACATATGATTCAAACTGATCCGAATTACGCGTTCAGTAAGTATAATTTATTCAACGCTGACTTTTTGTTGAGTGATTAAATTTGCAGTAAACATAATCGACATATGATTCAAACTGATCCGAATTACGCGTTCAGTAAGTATAATTTCCTAAATTTTATATTAATTATCCTTTTAAAATCTTACAAAAAATGTCCTTATTTAAGGAAACATTAACAAATCCTATTCTATGTACTATTTATTCTTTGCCATTTTCTTAATATATTTTCTAAATTCCCATCACGAATACTTACACATTTCATTGATGATGTTGCAGTTATTTCTTCAGCAGCATACATAGCGCAAGGTTCATTATTGTTGTTGTTCTTTTTGTTGTTCATGCCTCCGGTTTCCCATGTGGCCTTAGAACAAATGTATGAAGCTTTCTTTAAAATTATTTTCTGCCTTTTTGTGGCGAAAGTTGTAGTAGAACTAGTGATATTGAATTCATCCACTTTGTGTTTGTCTACAGAAGCATTATTATCATCATCAGCAGCATTAAAAGAAAAAGTAGCACGAGTAGTAGTAGTATATGATGGAATTGCTGCGGTTTTAGTTTCAGTTTTTATATTTGGATGATAAACGTTGACATGCAGGCTTTTATTATCATTTATTGCACTTGTTGTGGTACCTGGAACATTATCATAAATGAAACGAGCCAACTCATGTGCGGCATCAATACTAAATTCGGAACGGTGCTGAAAGGATGCCGGTGCTGAATGTGTCCTTAAATGTTTGTTATTATTGTTGTTGGCGTAAACGTCGGCAATACTGTTGATCATGATATTAATGATGATGTTGTAGTTGTTCATGCCATTGTTGTTTGTTTGAAAAGGGATATAATGTGTTAAAGTGTAAATACATGTGTTAGTAATGTTACATTCTTATGAACGTAGTATGTTTGAAAATTATTGAGACTTATTCCTAATAACTTAACTACATGGCCAATACTGCCATAATATTAGACAATTTTAAACACCAGGGTGATTTTTTAACCGTTTGGGGTTTTGAAAAATGAAAACAGTACTGAAAATTTGCAAAAGAGAATGAAATATTTATTTGGGGCCATAAATAAATGCCTGGCATTTACTTTTTAAAAATTATTTCATGTGAATGTTGCCCGCGGTTTCGCTGTAGGTGATCCATCTGTGAGCTCCAATTGTGTCATACTAGTGGCATAATTTCGGCCGGTATCTCACCAATGACAGATGTAATGTTGTTTTCCAGGGCTGGAATTGTGGCTGGCTTGTCCCTGCATACGAGAGAATTCACGTATAGCCTAGTGTGGTCAAATCACATGATCTTGGCGGACAATGGACTGCCCCAAAACGTGAGATTAATTTCTGACGAAATTTGGCTTTCAATAGGTTCATGGTATCGCGTGTCATGTGGCATGTGGCACCGTCTTCTTATCAACTTAGTCCAATTCTTCCATTTTTGGAAAAAAAAGTCGGTATTCATCGCACGGTACCTTGTTCAATTGACGGTAACGTTGCGATTTAAATCTTTTGGTCCAATGATGCCGTCAGCCCACAAACCGTACCAAACAGTACATTCTTGAGGGTGCATTGGCAGCTCTTGAACTGCCTCTGGCTGCAATTCAGGTGGTCGAATAACACAAGCTTAATTATTGACAACGTTGAACGATCTTTATTAATACTGGCCGATACAGGAGCAATAAAGTGAAACTAGTGCGAAATTTGGCCACAACAGATTGGCCAAATCAAATCATAAAATGTACGTAATTTACGAAACACCGCACGAATTTTGATAATAAAATTCAATGATTAAAATAATCAAAATATGAAAATACCCTACACCACTATGTACGTGTTCAGGGTATATGTAATGAGTTAGAGCTAATGTTTGTAGTAACAAAATATATTGAACATAGACCCGTCTTTAAGTAGACCGTTCAACTTAAAATAACATTTTGTCTGTCACACTATTTTGTACACTGGCACAGATCCGCCAGAGCAAAAAGTCTATTGATTTTGGTTAGATGCGTTTAATGCGGTTAAGACCCAGTATCCATATAAAGGTCCCCCAAAAATATAAACGTTTACATTTGGTAAAATTGGAGGAAGAAAGTAAAACATCTTTGGGTACTTTTATGAATGGTCTGGTCGCAGCAACGAGACCCAACCGAAATTCTGTTGTAATGATTGAATTTCTGTCGCCACATACAAATGTAAAGGTGGCTGCAACCAAACTATTCAATTGGCAAGAAATTCGTTTGTTACAATGAATCTGATTTGTCTGTGAAATAATATATATCAAAACAAACAAACTGGTGGAAAGGAATTAAATAAAACTGTAGCTACAACTCACCCCTTTGTAGAGGAATTACTCTGCGCCTCAAACATTTCTTGTAAGTATCATTTTTGTCAACCTTCATTTTGTACATTAGAATCAATCGTTAGTCAAAACTTATCAAGCAACCTTCGTACGTACTTTCACATATATACACAACAACGAACTTCCCAACACATTTTTAGTTAAAGTTAAGGGTAACAACATGTTGCCAAAACGGCAAAAGATTGAAAAAACAAACACAAATAAATCACTATAGCTTCCCTGTAGGAAATGTCGTTATTCACTATTGACTTGGTAACCAGTACTACTGACTTATTATGCCCCAGCCAACGCTTTCTGCTGTAGACATTTAACATGTGCGTGTCATTGCGAATCTACACAACTATTGACTGGGTGTTGCATTGGAACTAGAAATTCACTAAAACATTTTAGTAATTCTAGTCTAAGCTTTTGGAAATTTTTACTAGATTTCCACACTAGGAAGGAAATAAGTTTAAACAGTTGCATTTATTTTGTTGAATTAGATATTTTATTAATAAAAAATTTTATAAATTTCATTAAATTAAAAAAAAAAATTCGTGCAAAGACTGCACAAAATCAACCACAGGCTCCGTAAAATCTTCATCAGGCTCCACAAAATCTCTAGAGTTGCAACTTTTACTAAAAGTTGTTGCCTCTTTCTCGTTATTTTTATTTTTATGCAAAATTGATTGTTTTTTCACAAGTCTTTTGTTATTTCTTTTGGTCATATAATATATTGTGTTCAAATATGTATATTTACCTTTAAAATTCAAGTTTCTTTATATTTATGTATTTTCAACAACAAAAAAGGAATGTAAAAAGTATAGACACTTTGTTGACATGTCACCAAAAAGTCACCCAATATAGTCGACAAAAGTGGTGACTTGTAGACACTTAGAAACAGAATTACAGTAGTTTGGATGTACTTTTTGAAGAATTTCTAGTGAACTGGATGAAGAGACCGCTTAAACTGCAAATATCAAATCATTACTTGCAATAACAGCATATAATCGATAGTTTGGTAGGAATAAGATTTGGAATGTGATGATTTTTGGATGCGCGAATTGAAAGAGGCAAAATTATCAGACTAATGCAGAGAAGTTACTTAAGGACAAAGAATCTTCCAAAGGAACTTTAATTATTGTTGTTTTGTTTTAAAACCATGTTTTACTAATATTGTTACGGAAACTCGATTCATCAATTTCAGAAACAGAAATCCCCCTATGCTAGCCCTTAAGTGTAAATCAACTTAGCCTGACAACTCTTCAACACAGTTGTCAACTGATAGTTAAATTGATCGAAGGTGTAAAATGGATGCTCCCACTAATTCCCTTTGCGCAAAGTGTTGTTGTACACCAAAACCTACCCAGCAAAAATAAAGATGCCAAAGGAGCAATAAAAGCATCACTACTATGGCAAAGGCATCACTTCTTTTCTGATGGTTTCATCGATGAATTTAACATTAGCGTGTCATAGGATGGAAGTATTCAAATGTAGCTACTAGCATTACTCATACTTTACTCTAAGGAAGCAATGACGATGCAATGATTAGATATTCTGATGCATGAGTGGAAAATGTTCATATACTTTGTAATATTTAAGATTTGATGAAAATTTAATTCATAAGAATGCAGAAAAATAAGTTTAAAGAAGCGAAATTTATGCATTGATTTACAAATACTTTTTATTAAAACAAATAAATAATTCTCCATTAGTGAAAAAACATTTTTGTAACATTTTTCAAAAATTTTAATGAATTTTTCGACAAATTTTAAAATATTTTTGGATAATTTAAAAACTTGTTGTACAATTTGGATACATTTTTAGACAATTTTAAAATATTTTTGAAAAATTTTAAATAATTTTTGCACAATTTTAAAAACTTTTTTGGACAATTTGGAGTAATGTTTAAACAATTTTAAAATTATTTTGATAAATTCTAAATTCGAAATGGTGAAGTGCTAAATAATAAACACAAAGCAAAAATGCACAGATTGCGTCGTCATAAATATTTAAGGCTGAAAAAATGCAAATCTGTTTTTTTTTGATTTTTTAAAACTTTTATAAAAATTGCAAAACTGCATAAATTCTAACCCTCATGAAATTTTAAACTAAAATATAAAAAATGATTTAATGAAAAAAAAAAAAATTAAAAAAGTTCATCAGAACTATTTTTTCAATTTGAATAAATGCTTTAGATTCCAAAAAAATATACGATATACTATAACTTATGCTTTAGAAGTAATGAAGAGTGATTTTTTAAGATATGCATCGGGTTTATATCTAGATCACTGCATTTGAAATATGAACACATGAATTCTTTAGGAAGTGCCTTAGAATAACACCAAAAAATCATAAAATAATGTCAACTGAAGTTTAGGAAGCAATGAAAGAAGTCATAGTCCCAGAATGACTACCATTTTTTTTGCTGGGTAATTATATAGCTTGCCACTTATGTAGAGCAAATTCCATTTTTTTTTTTTTGTGCATCTATATTGATGATTAAATGTGGTCAGCTTTTAATAATAATAACAATAAAAACATTGTTTCTAATTGTTCCAATTGCATTAATGTTACATTAACGCGTGAGGGAGATTAAAAATTATCTAAATATATCTGTCAATCAGGAACCGAATGAGTTAAAGCAACAGTTCGTTGACTTAAGAAAAAATAATCAGAAAAAATTAAAAAAAAAAAAAAAAAAAAAAAAATCCAGCAATAAAAAATCAAATAATAACAAAAATAATAAATATATCAAAGACCCGAAGCTTCCATTCTTGATAAGTCTGTACAAAAACATCATGTCTTAGATATTACCAACATCATGTTCTGAATAAGTCTGGATATTTCCTCTACTTTACACTAGATATCGGCTACCACATATTGTATATTAATGAGCGGCCAGAGATACAAGTTCAGTTTGAGATAGATCGTTAATACGGCAACAACTCGGCGATTCATTGAATTAATTGTATTAAAAGAGTTAAAGTGTAATTTCATACAGTTGTGTAATTGTTTAAATATACAGGTTGGTTGAAAAGTTCCTGCGCTCACCAAGAGATGTCACTGCTTGCTCCAAACTTTTTTTTTCTCAAGTTGGTATAACTGTCCTGAGAACACATGCAAAGTTGCAAGTCATTCTGTCAATTCTTTCTTTGTTTACAAGCCATTTGAAGTTGACGTGTCATTGACTTTTTTTAATATGGAAAAAATTTAATATCGTGCAGTCATTAGATTCTTTGTTTTGAAGGGTTTAAAAGCAAAGGAAATTTATGAACAATTGTAAGAAGTGTATAAGGAGTCCTCACCTTCAAAACGCACCATTGAATTTTGGGCTGGTGATTTTAAACGTGGTCGTACCAGCCTTAAAGACGATCCACGGGAAGGACGACCAAAAACTGCAACCACAGCAGAAATCATTGAGCAGGTACATAATATGGTTAGTGAAGATCCAAGTTTAACTAATCGTGAAATCGCTAATGCCATAGGCATCTCAGACGAACGTGTACTCCATATTTTACATAAAGAATTACGTATGAAAAAACTGTTTGGAAAGTTAGTGACGCACACATTAACAATTTTTTGGGATGGCTCCCAGTGACTACTATCTCTTCAGAAATCTCAAACAATTCCTTCGTGGAAAGAATTTTTCGTCGAATGAAGAGGCCATAGCAGCCGTAGACGGTTATTTTGCAGAAAACCATTATAAGGATGGGATAAAATTATTGGAAGATCATTGGAACAAGTGTATTGAGCTTCTTTCATTTCGAGCGCAGGAACTTTTCAACCAACCTGTAGAGTTGCTATAAAAATGTCAATTGTTGTTTATTATTTGCAAATTGCAATATAAAAAGAACTCAATTTTTTTATATCAAGTAAATAAATCAACGGATTTAAATTCATAACAATATGGCACTTTAGTGTATGATACACAAACTAGATTTTGAGTGTAATGTAAACGCAACTCTTAACATACCTTTTAAATAATGGCATACTTAAAACTACACCAGCTTGTAGCATTGGATATGGAAACCATTTAGGATTTTCAAAAAATGCAAAATGATGTATAATTGTTGGTTCACGATCATATAAAGGATGGCCCAAACATAGAGGCTGTTAAATAAAAACAAAAAGTCATAATTATTTTCATTGCAATTTCCTGTAATTTCTTTACAATTTAATTGTACACACATACCTGTGTATGATTTTCATTATTTAATATCTCCATAAGTTGTTTTACTTTAATTCTGGTCGAGTCCTCACAAAATACAATCCATCTTGTATTGTCATTTATTAACTCCGCACCAATATGTTTATTTATGCTTGTACGTCTTAACATAAGTTGTGGTATTAGATTGTGTATTGTCCAGTCTCCTGGGTAATTGATTATTTCATGTAGTTCATGTACTTTAATATTATAGTTTGGTTGCAATTCATATGATTGTTTGATTAGATTCTCTTTTAGATATTTAGATAATTGACTTTGAAATGTTGTTTCTTGACTTTTAATAAGGAATATCACATCGATTGGTGCTAAAGTAATTGCACATAGAAAAGAGACAAGTAAATATTAATAAATGATGCTTCTGCAGTTCTTTGGATTTGGTTTTAAAGACAGTTGATGCCTTCATGCAAAATATAATTATGTTGGAATAACATCGATTTTGAAGCTATCTATGTACAATATACGGTATTTTGAATTTCGTTAAAGTGAATTTAAAAAATGACACTTATTTTGACAAGGTATCATACTTGATAGCCTTTACTACCTTTCTAATTTTTCATCATATTGGTTTTTTTTATAAAACCAACCCTCAAGGGAAATCCCTTCCAATGCAGTGTAATGCGCTGGCGAAAAGAAGTTAGGTCAAAGGCTAGAGAGAAGAGGTACTAGTGTCTGTGGACATTTGACTTGAATTTCACTAAGTTGTAAGTGGTAGCATAGACCTCTGCGGGGATAGTACGACTAAAGAACGAATTTTTCCTGTAATGTGTTGTGCGATCAGCTGGCTAATCGACAACAATCGGGTATGATCTATTAGATAAGCGAGTATTTCAAACAAACACCTAGGTCCTGAGGATAAGTTCACTTATCTCGGCATAACAGCTCACACGGTAATATCGATAAAACAGAAACACAACCTACGTTCTATCGAGGCTCCAATGAGAAAACCTAAACACTTGAATACTTCTTTCGATACAACCAGAAAAAAAGTTAGTAGAAATATTTGTAAACGGTTTTCAATCCCACTTAACTATTTTTGTACTGATTTTTAGTAAACAAATTATTATTTAGCAAATCTTTTTGCTATTAACATTTTACAAATTACAGAATTTTTACACAATATTTACAAATTTTCGTTGCTAATTTCAGAAATCATTTTACAAATTTTTGAAAACCAATTTGCTAAAATTAGCACAAAAAAAACTAATTTTAAAAAAGTGGGTATTAAAGGAAATGTTTTTTCTAATTAAAACTTAAATTTCCTTAAATGTTACATAAATTAAAAAGGGATCGGAAGTTATTCATTTCCGACTCATGTCTAATAAATTATATCAACTTAAAATAGCACTACAAATTTTTTTTTGGTTCTAAAAATCATCCCTAAAAATAATTAAAATTTGACCCTAAAAGTAAAAAAATTGACAAAAATATTTTTTAAAAAAGAAATTAAAACAAAATGATAAATTCGTTTATGTTTTCATAATTTTTAAGCCTTTGATTTTTTTTTTTAATTTTGCCTAAAATATTTTTTTAAAAAAAATAAATTAAAAATTGTTTATGCTCGATAAAAAAAGATGAATTTGAAATTTTGTACGAATATTAATAATATAATATTTAGTGATTTTTTTTCTGATTTTAGCAAACAGACTTAAAATTCCATTTAACAAAAAGTTTACTAATATTTAGTAGCGGCTACTAATTTTTCCTACTAATTTCATTTTACTACACGTCAGCAGAAATGTGTTGCTAAGATTACCAAAAAATACCGCTTGGCTCAAATTAGCAAAATTTTCCGTTATAACAGCAAAATTTTCAGTTGCCATTATAGACTTTTTTGGTGAGTGTACCTGAATAATGTGATTTTTCCAGCGGATATCAAATTGAATTATCATGCCCAGAAAATCAAGAGATTCCGATTCCTCAATATCGACACCCATGCGTACAGATGGCATTGGTGACCCCAAGTGCTGAGACCCAGTGGTACAATATTCCGCCTGGAAATCAAAGGAAATCAAAAGTTGAATTTCCATTGTCATCCTGCTAGTAAGTTATTAAACCAGCAGTATTCTATTTTTTTAATAAAGGGGAGCAACACTCTGGAATTTCTTCCTGCTAATTAATGTGTAGCTTTCTTTGTAAAGCAGTTAGAGAAGAGTTGGTAGGTGGCGAAAGATGAAGGGTTTCAAATATAGCAACGCTGTAAGATGAGAAATCTTAGAACAGTTGATGGTCGCCATTTGATGGTCATAAAGTTGAATCTTTTTAATTAATAGCCCTGTTATGTTACTTTACTTCGGTAGGGTTAAGTGCTGTGGGAACAGCGAAGGAGGACGTTGGGATAATCATGAGGGATAGAAAACTCCTACATATTATATTTCAAAATTGATGTTGTCGTCACCGGGGAATATATAAAGGAAACATTTTGCTATCATTTCTGCACCGGATACTGCGCAACTTTTTACTTTCATTTCGGGCCGAGAAAATTTTCATAACCAACACCCTAGTTCTATCGATATATGATGAAAACGTAGAATTTAACGACAATAAACGTATCGAATTAATAATCAACTAAATGGTTCGATTGCTGCAATATAATTTATGAATTCCTAAACCTTTCGAAATATATTCAAGGGAGACTGCTTTTATATTTCAATAAAAGTAGAACTTAATGACAATAAAAACAGTTTTAAGGTCCAAGGGCGGATCAATAAGTCCGTGAATTTTCGAACTTTCCTAGTGGATTTTTTAAAAATGGAAAAAAGTGAATTTCGACTGCTCATCTTTATTATTTTTTGCGAAAAAAAAACCGTCAATCAAACCAAGTAAAAGCATGATAAATACTATGGGGACTCTGCAGCATCGATTTAATGGTAAAAAGTGGTTTACTGACTTTCGTTGTGGTCGCACAAGCACAAATGACACTGAACGTTATGGACGACCAATTGAGGTCAATACACCCGAAAATGTCGAAAAAATCCACAATATGGTGTTGGCCGATCGAAGACTAAAAGTGAGTGAAACTGTTGATGCCATAGGCAATTCATATGGCAGGGTGGTTTCGATTTTAAATGATGAGTTGGATTTAAGAAAGCTGTCTGCAAGATGTGTGCCGCGTTTGCTCACAATTGACCACAAACGCAATCGTGTGACAACTTAGTTTCCATGGCAAAATTCCATGAATATTGCTACGAATTGGTACCTCATCCGCCATATTCTCCGGATTTAGCCCCCAGTGACTATTTCCTATTTCCAAACCTAAAGAAATGACTAGGTGGAAAGAGATTTAACTCAAATGATAAAATTATTGATCAAACAAATGCCTATTTTACTGACTTCAAAAAATCCTATTATTTGGAAGGGATACAAAAATTGGAGAAATTGTATTGAGCTAAAAGGAGATTATGTTGAAAAATTTTTTTTTTTTGCAAAAAAAAAAGTGTTTTATTCAAAAAGACGCAGACTTACTGTTCCGCCCTCGTAATCCAAAATATAAATAAAATCGAATATAATGATTTATTACACATAGAACACAGATTTATTGTAACAGCCGAATTCGCACCAACAGAATGCTTCGGTTGCAGCAATGGAATTATTAAGATGCCACAATAAGTGAATTTCAGAGCAAATCTTAATATATTTTTTTAGCCAAAATTATGTAATAATGAATTTACATAACTAATTTAATAAAGACTGTAAACAATGAATTTAGTGGGCAAAAAATGTCAGTTGCCGCATTGAATCTGTGTTTTTTTTTTTTTTTTTTATAATTATAATTATCTTTAGTGACTTACCTTTGGAAAATGTTAATTTTGATAAGATTAACACAACAATACAATTTAAAATGTACATTTTTGTAAATTATTTGCCAAGAAATCTAGTTTTAAGCAAAATATGTATTTTTCTTAACTTATTTTAATTTCTTAATATTGTGACCTTTAGTTATTAATGAGCGTTTCACACAAGAGGCCGCCACATTCCAATGTGTTGCCGCTAAAACCTATTGTTATTGAGCTTATTTGGCAGCTTGTGTCATTTGGTTAAAACGTTAAAAACAATATTAAATATTGCCTCGAACATGTCGAAAGTGTTTTTTTGCGGGGAGTTCTTCTTCATTGCTTTTATATAAAGAAAAGTGCTGCCTAGGGTCATCGTATCTTAGGGGAAGTTTACGGCGGGCAAGCTCTATCTGAATAATCGTGTCAGAGGTAAACTTGGTGATTTTGAGTTCGAAGACAAGGAACGGCCGGGTCAACCCAAAACGTTTGAACACGAATAATTGAAATTATTGCTCTATGTGGACTAATGTCAAACGCTTCAGGAGTTGTAGATGAGTCGGCAAGAAATTGATTCAAAAGCGAGGAAACTGGGTGTCATACGGGTTGAAGAAGCGCGTCGACGAAACACGATTTTTCGCTTGTGAAAAGCTACTCGAACGCCAAAAAATAAAGGGTTGTTGCATAGCAATATGACTGGCAATAAAAAATGCATCCAGTTCGACAACCCCAAGCGCAAAAAGTAATGGATTTTGCCCGGACAGCCATCAACATCCTTCGCAAGGCCGAATATTCATAGCTTTTGCTCAGTATTTGGTGCAACCAGCGTAGGGTGGTCTACTACGAGCTGCTCAAACGGAAAGAAGTGTTCACGATTGCACGCTATCGGAGCTGCCCACTGAAAAAATAAAAGGCCGGAATACGAAGAAAGGCACGAAAAAGTAATTTTGCATGTTGCAAGACCTTTCAAGACCTACTTGGAAACGCTGAAATGGGAAGTTCTACCCAACCTGCTGTATTCACCAGACATCGCTTCTTAAGACTACTACTTAATCCGGTCGATGGTACATGACTTGCCCCAGCATAAGTTCACTTCATATGAAAATTGCAAAAAATGAGTCGATGATTGGATTGCCTTAAAGGACCAGTTGTTGTTCCGAATAATATATTTGTAATCATTGTTGCACAATTAATTCGTAAATTCTGAGAAAAAAGAACCTTATTATTAATAAAATTTCCCAATAAATTTGTTTGTAAATCAGAATTCGTTTAAAAAGCAAAAAAAAAAAGTTATTTGATTTTATGATGCATAAAATAAATTTATGGCGTATTTCTACTTTTCTTTTTTAAAAATTTAAAAATTTTCAACTGCCTTTCGGCGGTTAAAAATTATGATTTCATTTTCCTCCAGAACAAACAAAACAGAATTTATATAGAACCTAACTTCAACATTCTACTATACAGAAAAAAATAAGGGGCGAAAGGCAACGGAAAGAGTTGGAATTTACAAGAAAAAAAATGCTCCATTCTTTTTTAACGTTAAAAGATTTAAAAAATGATGGTTGGGATACCATCAATCAAATTTTTTGAATGTACTTACTCTATTCTATATATATTTACATAAAGGAATATTTCTTTATTTAAAATTTAAGTAAATATATGATAATTAGGGTGTCTCTAATTTTTTTTATTTTTGTGGCTTGCAAATTTCTCTATGAAAGAGTTTTCAAAAGCCTCGTATTGATGAGCTGATTGTCAGAAAAATAATTTACAAAAATTTCAAGAGAATTTAGCTGGCAAAATGGATAGAATGCCCAAAAATTGTTTTCGAATGTTTGGAAATCATCGCTCATATTCCAAGACTTTTCGACACGATTAAAGTATTTTTTGGAATCAGTGCCTTTAGATTTCAATAAAATTGCAGAAGTTCCAAGTTCCTCTGAAATATGTACTGCTTTTGGATTTTCGGTATAGTTTACTGTGTTTCGTGAAATCTTAGATATTTTACTTTTAAACACAGCTTTTAAAAATACACGTTCTCTTTACAGAAATATTAAAAAAACACATCTTCAATTCATATTATCTTTAAAAATTCAGAGTGGCATTCCCATGTGATGGAAAAATATTTATATTTTAGTAAAAGATACTTATACTATTTTCTTTAAAATGTTAAATTTTTAAATTTGTTCAATACACAAATTTTCAAAATGCAACATAAATCAACCTGTGTTTACTTTTTAAAAGGTTTTTGGCGATCTGAGTCTAAATATGAAATCAGTATTACCAAGATCTTGGGATATTTTAACCTAAAAATTAAAAAAGTTCTATGACTTTTAAGTTCACACAATTTCCAGCTGAAATTCGGTTTCTACACTCAGAATATTATGTAGTTAACTGTTTGTAGTTTAATAAAAAAGTTTTCCGTTCCATTTAAAAATATAGGAAGATACATATATTATTCGAAATAATTTACTATCATTTACCGATTTTTTCAGTTTCATTTATTTTTTTCATTTGTTTGAAATTTAATAAAAATTTACCCACAAAACGGAAACTTGTGGTTTATTTGTGTCCGTAACAGTTATTACAAATTTAAATTTTGTCTGCTGTCTGTTTAAAAAAAAAATATTCAAAAAATTTCAATTTGTTTTTTTATTTAAATTGGTTGTATATATACAAAATTTTTCAGTACAATTTACAAGAACTTCATAAACACACATACATATACCAATACATTCACACAAAAAGTATTTATAGCTTCATATGCATACATACATTTTGTATTGTACGAGTATATTAAAAAAACAAGTAAGAGCGGCTAAATTCGGCTATGCCGAATCTTATATACCCTTCACCATGGTATTCTGAAGGAGATGAATACATCGTTGGAATCTACTACCTCATAGCTCTCCACAAACAAGCGGTATCCCCATTTATTTTTTCTTAAATGTCCAAAAATTTTAATCCAAAATAATATGTCATGTAAAATCTCAAATTTATATTTTTCCATATGTTTCAGCGCTTTTCTTGTCAAATTTGGCATTTTCTAGGCAAAAAAAAGTTGGCGACACTACTATTTATTATACCCTTCACCATAGGTGGAAGGGTATATATAAGTTTGTCATTCCGTTTGTAATTTCTACAATATTGATCTTAGACCCTATAAAGTATATATATTCTGGGTCCATATGAAGAGCGAAGTTGATTTAACGATGTCCGTCTGTCCGTCTGTCCGTCTGTCCGTCTGTCCGTCTGTGTGTTGAAATGGGTTTTCCGAAGAACCCAGACATGATGAGGACTTGATTCTTTTTTATTTCTGTTACATGTGATCCATTTCTGTTTGCTATTAAAAATCAGACAGATCGGTTAATAAATGGCTGAGATATTAGCAAAAAACCAGGACTACCTCTAATTTTTCCAGTAAAATCCCTTTGTTTAATAAGAGTGTGAAGATAAATACGTAGGTTAAATACGTTTCACAACTATTGTGAATGATATAAATAAAAAATAAATAGTAGTGTCGCCAACTTTTAAGTAAGAGCGGCTAAATTCGGCTATGCCGAATCTTATATACCCTTCACCATGGTATTCTGAAGGAGATGAATACATCGTTGGAATCTACTACCTCATAGCTCTCCACAAACAAGCGGTATCCCCATTTATTTTTTCTTAAATGTCCAAAAATTTTAATCCAAAATAATATGTCATGTAAAATCTCAAATTTATATTTTTCCATATGTTTCAGCGCTTTTCTTGTCAAATTTGGCATTTTCTAGGCAAAAAAAAGTTGGCGACACTACTATTTATTTTTTATTTATATCATTCACAATAGTTGTGAAACGTATTTAACCTACGTATTTATCTTCACACTCTTATTAAACAAAGGGATTTTACTGGAAAAATTAGAGGTAGTCCTGGTTTTTTGCTAATATCTCAGCCATTTATTAACCGATCTGTCTGATTTTTAATAGCAAACAGAAATGGATCACATGTAACAGAAATAAAAAAGAATCAAGTCCTCATCATGTCTGGGTTCTTCGGAAAACCCATTTCAACACACAGACGGACAGACGGACAGACGGACAGACGGACATCGTTAAATCAACTTCGCTCTTCATATGGACCCAGAATATATATACTTTATAGGGTCTAAGATCAATATTGTAGAAATTACAAACGGAATGACAAACTTATATATACCCTTCCACCTATGGTGAAGGGTATAAAAATACAAAAACGGAAATAATTTCAAATAAATGAAAAAAACATTTATTTTTTAAGGATTGGTGGGTAAAATTTTGACATTTATTTTAACTGATTATATCAGTTGTTTCTTACGGATGTGTCAGTTGATTAATCAACATTTAAAAATAAATAACAAATGGCATTTAATTTAAATGAAAATTAAGTAGACCGGTTTTTAAATGAAATATCATTTCTTTTAAATGATATTTTCAGTTATTTTAACTTACAAACTTTTTTAAGTGTACAATTGAAATCCGTTAGTACAACTGAATATTGATTTCCCCCATCAAAATTGATTTAAAAGAACTTAATTTTGGTTTCAACATCCAAAAAACACATATTTACCAATCACGTTTGAGTTTGATTGTGCTAACCGAATTTATTGGATGTCGCAACCAAAATACAATTTTCAATTCGATTGAAAATTTATTTTTCTGTATGCATACACCGAGAACTAGATACATTGTGACAATTGAAATTGTAATCCTGACACAATTGAAAAATATTAAGTATGTTCGTTTACCCAAAAATTTTTACAATTTGTACATTTTTACTGGATGTCATTCGTTTACACAAATACTCAGTAAACATAAAGAAAAAAAATAGAATAAAGTGACAGTTTGGTGTTGAGAGTTCTTCTTCTTTCTGCAAATTTTTACTGGACAAATTATTGCCAGCAAGAATTTACAAGCAGAAAAAACATATGATTGAAAAAAACGTGTTAAAATTTTTTTATATACAAAATAAAATGTTTTACAACTACGTTGTTTTATGTAAATGCAAACCAACAAATATTGTTAAATGAATTGTAAAAAAGATAAGAAAACCTTCTAAAATGTTTCTGCTTAAGATTTTACAACAAGAATCCTTTTTTTTCATATCGACCAGTTATAATTTATTTTTGTATTTGGTTTTACAATCAGCTGTTTAACAAACTTGTAAATTATTGCAAATTTTCTGTTCGCGTACTTTTTTAGAAAATTTTTATTTTGAGAGTAAATTCGTCTTACTCTCTGTAAGTTTGTTACTGAGGAAAACTTACTGGACTTGACTGAGAAAAGTAACCGAATGAACCTATTGTTTTAACTGAAATCCCATTATATTAACCAAATTTCTGTTATTATAAACAAAAACATATGTTAGTTGCTTTAACCAAATCATTGTATTAAATAAAGTTAAAAATTTTTCATTTTTAAGAAAGCGATATGAGTACCTATTACTAAAATATAAATAATTTTGAGCCCATGGAGATTCCATTCATAATTTTGGATATGTTATAAGTACACAACAATATGGTCTACCATTGCAAATTATGTTAAAAATTGTATGTATCTTTTTAATACCAGGGCGGATCAATAAGTCCGTGACTTTTCGAACTTCCCTCGTAGTTATATGAAATGCAATACTGCTCCCATCAAGTACCACCAGTTATTTACTTTGCGTTTAACAGCTGTTCAAAGCAAACAACCTCCAAATAGCGAGTTGACTATCCAAATAACGATTTTATTTATTTTATTTGAATATCCCGTACAACAAGACTTATTATCATTAAACATTTTTTTTTTGCGAAAAAAAACCGTGAAAGCTTGATAAATACTATGGAGACTCTGCACCATCGATTTCAATGGTAAAAAGCAGTTTACTGACTTTCGTTGTGGTCGCAAAAGTACAAATGACGCTGAAAGTTCTGGACAGCCAATTGAGGTCAATACACCCGAAAATGTCGAAAAAATCCACGATATGGTGTTGGCCGATCGAAGAGTAAAAGTGTGTGAGATTGTTGATCCCATAGGCATTTCACATGGCAGTGTGGTTTCAATTTTAAATGATCAGTTGGATTTAAAAAAGCTGTCTACAAAAAAATCCTATTTTTTGAAAGGGATACAAAAATTGGAGAAACGTTGGACTAAGTGTATTGAGCTAAAATGAGATTATGTTGAAAAATAATTTTTTTTGCAAAACAACGCTGTGTTTCAATCAAAAAGTCACGGAATTATTGATCCGCCCTCGTATTCTGTAAAGACGCTGCGTACTTTTGAAAAAAAAATATCAAAAAAGATTTGAGCTTTCACATGAGGTAAAAATCAAATTTAAAAAAATCGGATAATAGCTTAGAAAGTTAGAGTATTTTAAACATAAGGAATTTTATTCGCTTCTTGTCAAATAATTTAACTTTGACCCGCAATAACCACAAAATACGACGCATTTAAAGAAGAAAAAAACCTTGGACATATATCCGAGACACGTTTCGACAATTGTGGTAGCCAGCTTGAGAAATTTTCTCGTTATTTTTCTAATAATTCATTCATCAATATATGTTATTTTGGAGCTCTACTGCCACGAAATTCACCAGTAAAAAAAGTTCGGGACTCCGTAATATTGATGTATACAACAAACAAAACAATAGAGTTAATCAGCAATGAATAAACAATTGCAATTGATCAATGCAATTGTTTGTAAAGCATTTATGAGTTTGTATAGAAATTATTTAATTTATATGAAGGTAAATTGAAAAGAAATTTAAATAATTTAAAAAAAAAACTTATAATACAATAGGTGTGTTCGACGTACGTTACCGCGGGTGCCCGCGGGAACCCAATCTTACCAGAAAGCGTTTCTTGTAACAAAAATTGGGTAAATGAGAGCGTTCATGAGAGAGTAATTGTGTTTCTCTTTTTACCAGAACTTACCCGTACTTTTTGTTTGGGTAAAATGGTAAAATTGTCAAATCATCAGCTGTTGCTAATAAATTAGCTGTTTTGCATTTTTGAAAAAATTAAAGTTAAATAAAAATTTACTATAAAGAACTTTTCCTTCTTAATAATGAAAAATGCATTTGAAAATGTAAATAGATATTTAGCATTTCAAATATATTTATTATTTAAGCTGTTTTTAATATGAATAAATTTGACGTTTATTTTTGGGTATGAAATGTGGTTTTGTGCGTTCGCAGTATTTTGGGCATTTTTATGGGTTTGTGAGAGAATTTTTTGCTTATTCTCATTTTACCAGACTTTACCCAAAATTACCTCGTACAGACCTAATATAAGCGACGGTATATCTTTAGGACTGTCCCTAATAGTTGTTTAACTGCAAACTGGATTTGGTTGTTTTAGAACTAGTTCTAAAATAAGTTTAAGAACTTATTCTGTATCAGTGAAACTAACCAACTTCCTAGGCCAGGCCGTTAGTTATGTATCGTTTCTACGACAAACGATAGTGAAATGTCACCTAAGCAATTATCGTTTCACCAATGTAAGTGATAAAATTCAGGTGTTTACGGTGTCATATGGCAATTAAAACTTAAACTAATATCATATAACTAAAATTAATATTGGGTGTTTTTTAGAGGATACATTTTCCGATAACTATTAAATGGTCACAAGTTCCCAGCAAAACCACACATTACTAAATAATGGGTAAAGTAATGTATAGCCAAAGGGGCCAATAGATTACTTTACACCTTACTTCATTGATGAATTTTACAGGCGATGAGCCTCAAAGTAATGTAAATACCCATTACTTTAGAGGTTATAATGTAAGGGGTTACTTACATGGTTACGAGAATGGAAAAAGTAATGTGTCTAAAATAGATTTTTAAAAAAAGAGGAATTTTTATTAAAAAAAATTATTACAAATATTTTAAACGTTATTAAAAATAATGTGGTCATGATGGGAATCGAACCAGGGAACTCTGGTTGCCAGCCAAGAACTCTGCCCACTGAGCTATCGACGCAAAGTTATTATAAATTGTGCACAGTTTGAATAGTCAATTCATCATGAACAGACAAACTCTAGAACAACGCTTTCAAACTGTATAATTTATTCCGAAAATAAACTGAAAATCAACACACTGTTTTATCGCAATTCATTGATGAGGCTCAATTTGGCTCAATTTTACATGTAAATAAGCAGAATTGCAGCATTTGGAGTGAAGAGAATCCACGAGAGATTTAAAAGGTACCGTTACTTTCACAAAACCGCACTGTTTGGTGGGCTTGTTTGGTGGACTCGTTTGGTGGGCTTGACCGGGCGAGCGCTATAAAGCCATGATAGCCAATAATTTCATGCCCCAATTAAATGGAACATTAACTGAAGACATGTTTTTTCTCACACGATGACGCCACATGCCATAAATCGTGTCCTTCAATCGATTTTTTAAAGGAAACATTTGGTGAACGCGTTATACCCAAATTAGGCCGGTGAATAGGCCTCCAAGATCATGCAAATCAATAACTCAAAGACCCTGTACTATTATTGAAACGATAATTATTTTAGGATTAAAAGATTGTCAGCATTTAAAGTTTTTTTTTTAACGGCGAATATGTTTCCACACTATTTCGATTACTTTTCAATTATCCCAACATCATGAGAATGCATACAAGTGAAGCACCAAATTTTCTCATCCCACTCATACACTTTTTCAACATGTGCATACAAATTGTTACTTCGAATTAAATTATCACCAGAATAATGACAATATAAATACAAACATACACAACCAACTTATTTGATTATGTACAGTGTGGCCCGAAATTACCGAAGGGGTTTGAAATCCTTATGATTTTTTATAATAATTTTTTTTTTATTTCTTTTCAGTACTTTGTAAAGAAGACTTGGGGAATTTAAAATGGAACAGGCCCATATATTTTTTTTTGAAAATTAACACTGTGTCGCCGTTTTCATCACTGGTGGAAATTGTTGGAAATTTTTTAAGACCAGCCGTGGAAAACCATCCGTAAGTATGGTTCCAACAGGATAGAGCCACAGAGCACACTGCCAGGGACACAATGGCTCTTTTACGCGACATCTTAGGTAAACGAATTATTTCGCGTACAAGCTTTTTAATTTGGTTTCCGCGTTCACCCCATTTAACCGCTCCAGACTGTTTCCTATGGGCTTATTTGAAAGCAAAAGTCTCTATTAATAAGCCTAGAACCATCCAGCAATTAAAAAATAATATACGCGGCGAAATCATCAACATAACACCTGTAGTTTTGCGAAATGTTATGGAAAATGTTTTAATAAGAGCATGAATATGCGAAGCAGAAAATTGCCACCACTTGCGAGAAATAATTTTTAATAATTAAATTAAAAATATTGTCTATTAATATACTGTATTTAAAAAAAAATTATTAATTACCCAGCAAAAAAATGGTAGTCATTCTGTGACTATAACTTCTTTCATTGCTTCCTAAACTTCAGTTGACATTCTTTTATGATTTTTTTGGTGTTATTCTAAGGCACTTCCAAAGAATTGATGAGTTCATATTTCAATCTAAAGCATTTATTCAAATTGAAAAAATAGTTCAGATGAACTTTTTAAATTTTTTTATTAAATCATTTTTAATATTTTAGTTTAAAATTTCATGAGGGTTAGAATTTATGCAGTTTTGCAATTTTTATAAATGTTTTGAAATATCAAGAAGAACAGATATTTTTTAACCTTTAATTGAAACTAGCTGGCCTGTCATTTGCATTTTTTCAGCCTTAAATATTTATGAGGACGCAATCTGTGCATTTTTGCATTATGTTAATTATTTAACACTACACCATTTCCAGTTTTAATTCAGAATTTATCAAAATAATTTTAAAATTGTGTAAAAATTATTTCAAATTGCCCAAAAATGATTTAAAATTGTGCAAAAATTATTTAAAATTGTTCAAAAATATTTTAAAATTGTCTAAAAATGTTTCCAAATTGTGCAACCAGTTTTTAAATTATCCAAAAATATTTTAAAATTTGTCTAAAAATTCATTAAAATTTTTGAAAAATCTTTCAAAAATGCTTTTTCACTAATGCATAATTATTTATTTGTTTTAATAGAGTATTTGTATATAAATGCATAAATTTCCCTTCTTTTAACTTATTTTTCTGCATTCTTATGAATTAAATTTTCATCAAAGCTTAAGTATTACAAACTATATGAACATTTTCCACTCATGCATCAGAATATCTAATCAGTGTATTATCATTGCTTCCTTAGAGTAAAGTATGAGTAATGCTAGTAGCTACATTTGAATACTTCCATCCTATGACACGCTAATGTTAATTTCATCGATGAAACAATTAGAAAAGAAGTGATGCCTTTGCCATAGTAGTGATGCTTTTATTGCTTCTTTGGCAGCTTCATTTTTGCTGGGTATGTCATAAATAAAAAGTTATAATGAATTCAAACCGCTTCGGTAATTTTGGGCTACGCTGTTTAAACAAGATGTTTATTTAAAGATTAATTTCAATTATTTGCTATTTTTATCTGAATTATTAGTGTAAGTTATAACGTTTTATTTACAAAATGCACTATTCATATATACAATTCACTAAATTGTTATCAATTTATTTTATTGTCCATTCTCAATTTAAAATTATTATCAATTGACATTGAAATTTAAAACTAGTGTCAGGCAAAATTTTACACTTTTTTATAAATTTTATTTTACGTCTTTGCAGTAAACACGTGCTTTTCCTGTAACAGTTTCAACCGTTATAGTGATTCCGTTTTTGACCCGTGTTGATGGATGCATCG
Organism: Eustalomyia histrio; assembly: GCA_949748255.1. Lineage (NCBI taxonomy): Eukaryota > Metazoa > Arthropoda > Insecta > Diptera > Anthomyiidae > Eustalomyia > Eustalomyia histrio. The sequence goes on along the minus strand of OX456526.1, from coordinate 114,648,914 downwards.
GCATCAACTATTCGTTAATATTCTCAATTGTCCATTGTCGAAGGTATTAAGAAAATTTTGTATCACATTTATGTATGTAAAAGTTGTACAGCAAATTTCACTCAAATTTTGAGCGAATTTTTTAATGCGCCGATGCAAACAATTATGTTTTTATGAATGAAATATAACATGGAGTGGAATCAAATAGTTTGCAGTTGTAATTCAATTCAAACATAAATTGCCGTAAAAATGTATTGTAATACCTTTAGTAACCCTGTAAACCTTTAGACGGAAAGACCGCCTACAGGCGGGGTTCATAAAATTAACCACAGGCACGTGAAATGAAAACTTTTGAAACTTCTTTTGGGGATTTGCTAGTGCAATGGTATACTTTGGTTTTGCTTTGGAATCATTGAGGCTTGTTGCACTATATTATCACCACAAATTACAATTGAAGACATAGCTTTTAAAATAAGTCCTTACACTCAAAAAAATAGGTTAGTTAAAAAATTAGTAAAAGGGGTTGCAAATTGTTTTCAGCAATAAACAAACTTTGAATTAATTTCTTACTAACAAACAAAATTGTGCTGAACAACACATTTATAGTGAGGACAACAATCAGAAGTCGATGTTGCAACTAAATATAGTACAAGCAAAACATGATACTAAAAATACAAATTGTTCAAGACATAAAAACACAATCGTGGTAAATTTTTGTACATATGTAATCTATTTATTTTATACATATCTAAACTCAGAAAAAAAGTTAGTAGAACAATTTGTAAACGGTTTTTAAACCCACTTTACTATTTTTGTACTGATTTTTAGTAAAAAATTATTATTGACATTTTACAAATTACATAGTTTTCACAGAATATTAACAAATTTTTGTTGCTAATTTCAGAAATCATTTTACAAATTTATGAAAACCGATTTGCTAAAATTAGCAAAAAAAATTACTAATTTTAAAAAAGTGTATATTGAAGGAAATGTTATTTTTAGTTAAAACTTACACCTATAAACTTAAATTGCCTTAAACTGTTACATATATTAAAAAAGGGATCGGAAGTGAATATACCGACTCATGTCTGAAAATAGGACATCCACTTAAAATAGCCCTAAAAAGTTTTTTTAATTCTAAAAATCAGCTCTAAAACCAATTAAAATTTAACCTTAAAAGTAAAAAAATATTGACTAAAATATTTTTCAAAACAGAAATTACCAAATAAAAACAAAATGATTAATTCGTTTATGTTTTAATAATTTTTAATGTTTTTAATTTTGCATAAAATATTTTTTGAAAAAAATAAATAAAATAAAAAAAAATTTGATGGTCGATAAAAAAAAATAAATTTAAAATTTTGTACTAATATTCACAATATTTAGTAAATTTTTTTTGCTGATTTTAGCAAACCGGTCTTAAATTCCGCTTTACAAAAAGTTCACTAAAATTTAGTAGCGGCTACAAATATTCTACTAATTTCAATGTACTACACGTCAGCAGACATGTGTTACTAAGATTAGCAAAAAATACCGCTGGGCTCAAATTTCCCGTAATAACAGCAAAATTTTCAGTTGCCATTACAGACTTTTTTTGGTGAGTGTACAATAGAGGCGTTGAACTTTGTATGGCGATTTTTCAAAATTTCATTATAATTATTACAAAATTTCAAATTTATCTTTTTTTATCGATCATCAACAGTTTTTTATTTTATTTATTTTTTTCAAAAAATATTTTAGACAAAATTACAAAAAAAAACAAAGGCTTAAAAATTGTAAAAACAAACGAATTTATCATTTTGTTATTTCTTTTTGAAAAATATTTTAGTCAATCTTTTAACTTTTAAGGTAAAATTTTAATAGTTTTTAGTGCTGATTTTTAGAATTTTAAGTGCTATCTTATGTGGATGTCCTATTTGTAGGCATGAGTCGGTATATTCACTTCCGATCCCTTTTTTAATATATGTAACAGTTTAAGGCAATTTATGTATGTAGGTGTAAGTTTTAATTACAAATAATATTTCCTTCAATATCCACTTTTTTAAAATTAGTAAATTTTTTTAGCTAATTTTATCAAATCGGCTTTCAAAAATTTGTAAAATGATTTCTGAAATTAGCAACAAAAATTTGTTAATATTCTGTAAAAATTCTGTAATTTGTAAAATTTAAATTTTTTACTAAAAATCAGTACAAAATTGTAAAGTGGGATTGAAAACCGTTTACAAATTTTTATACTAACTTTTTTTCTGATTGTATATAAAAACTTTTAATATGAAGTTTGGTGCTGGAGGTAAAGAAATGGGGTTCTAAAAAGAAAAAGACTCCGCTTCACCGGTCTGCCTAAACTGCTTTGGTTAGAACACGAAACTGATGCAAATAATTTTGCTTTTGCGAGTAAAAAAATTGATCTGGCGCAATATTTTATCATATCCAATTTGATATTCTTTAATATCTAGCCGATATTATTTCATCCGAAAAATGGCAGATCAAATAAAATTCAGCAATATATTAGGGGATTTAGAAGGATCTGAATTGATCTAAAAAATGATAGATGAAATTAGATCCAGCAATATATTTAGGGGTTAAGTAAATCCAAATTTATCCGAAAATGTCAGATCGAAATGTATCAGATTTTATTCAACAATACAATATATACGGAATGTAGTTTATTAAAAATCTAAAAAAAACAATGCCTTTGCCAGGATTTGAACTCGGTCTGACAGATTTGTACTGAGTTAAGCACTCAGCAGGTATCAGGACTTATATATATTTCTATATTCGGAAATTTGGGAAAAATGGGAAAAAATTCTAAATATCATGGCTGAATTAATGAGACGAAATTGGCTCTGTACTTATCTGATTGTATATAAATATACATAAATATATATAATATTATTGTATCTATAATTATATATAACCATATCTTTTGAAGACCCATATTTGACAGAAACTACTTTTTAAGTATTTTTATCACACTGAATTGTAAGTACACTCATATAAAAAGCCTGTAAAAATAGCGGAAACAAATTCTAAAAGTTATTTAAAAATAAGAACAGCAAGAAAAACTTTAATATATAAAATATTTTAGTTATATTGAAGTTCAATTTTAGTTAATTAACAAAAACAATTCACTTTGCTTATAACAGCAACAAATTTTTCTGAATAAACAATAAGTAGACAAAAAACAGCAAAATAGAACTGTTACGAGGGCGGTCCCAAAATTAGAATACAGAACAAATTTGGTAAAATTTTCCTTTTTATCGCGATACACTTTTCACAACGATATTAAATACCCAGCAAAACTTTGGTAATAGGTACGATATTCTCATGCGTTACCTTGTAATGATAGCCCGTTACCTTTTTCATTATTTGCAAGCATAAAGTATTAAGTTACTCATTATTGATTACGTAATATATGATTTATAAATGTAAAGTAATAATTGAAATATTTTTGGAAATCTATTTTTAGATACATTACTTTGTGTTTTTTTTTTTTTTGTAAGCAAAGGGGTAATGTATGTTTGTTTTGACAACAATAGCGAAAAACACGAAGCGCAACAATTCATTTACGTTTAAAGCAATCAAATACTATATGCGTTGATAGCTCAGTGGGTAGAGTTCTTGGCTGGCAACCAGATTTCCCTGGTTCGATTCCCATCTTGACCACATTATTTTTAATAATTTTTTTTAATAAAAATTCCTCTTTTTTAAAAATTTATTTTTAGACACATTACTTTTTCCATTCTCGTAACCATATAACTAACCCCTTACATTATCACCTCTTAAGTAATGGGTATATACATTACTTTGGGGCTCATCGCCTGTAAAATTCATCAATGAAGTAAGGTGTAAAGTAATCCATCGTCCCCTATGGCTATACATTACTTTACCCATTATTTGGTAATGTGTGGTTTTGCTGGGTAGCTTCGATACACTGTTTGTAATACGAACTGTCTAGCTCCCCAAAATAGCCATCAACTGCAAATATTTCACCACTTAGCCATTTTTTCAAGTTTGGAAATATAAAATAATCCGAAGGAGCTAAATGTGGCGAATAAGGCGCGTGATGAAGTAATTTGAATTTGAACTCATTGATTTGGGTAATTTTTTCCTTTCGACCAATTTTTCATGTTTACAAATTCACTGAGATCGTTTAGTTTGATGGCTCCAAAAAAAAAAAAAAAGAAACAAATAAAAAATGCTAACTTCGGCTATGCCGAATCTTTGAATACCCCTACCCATGTTCTAAGAAAACAATGATTTTCCAAATCACAGACAATGCATTAAACATTATACAATTACATATTGGTTTTTGTCCCTTTTTATTTAAGCATGAGAACACTTTCAGACACATTATTTTTAAACAAAAGGTGTTGAACATGTTTTTGACTCTACGCATACTTACCTTACCTGTTTAAAAAATTTTAAAAATTTTTCAAAAAAAAAAATAAATAAATTTACAAAGCTTTTTAAAATGCAAACGAAAACATACAGTGATCGGAAGCATTTGAAAAACATTTTTGAAAAACCATATTAAATAATTATTTTTCAAGAATTTTTATATTTTTTTTAATGTTCTATTGCCATACACGAAATAAGCTGTGAGATGAAAATAATGTGTTTGTTTAGTTTTTTAAAAAAAGTTCAATGTTCATATTTGTGTAAATTTGTTTGGTGTTTAATATTGAAGACTAAATTATCTACAAAACTGCATCATTTATTTGTAGAGTTCAGAATAAAATATACCAATTTTATGCTTGATTTTTCCAAAACGTCCTTCACGCGAATAAACTGTGGGTCACTGTATGTGTATGCTCCGATTTAGGAGACCTAAAAAAAGACAACCGCTAAAAACTAAAAACTTTTTTTTGACGGCTTAAATTGTTAGCTAAGTACCGAACGAAACATAAAAAAAAGCTTCTTTTTGCATATTAAAAAAAATATAAACACAAATTCCGTATTTGCTATTCACTAACTGCCTCAACAATTACATAGATTTCGTTAACTAACGAAAATTGTGGGTTGAGTTACCGAAGAAGCTATTTTGTATTTTTTAAATTTATGACATGAAAGACAAAAGTTGTTAATTTGAATTTTATTTGATTTGATATTTAATAAAGTTTACTTGAAAATGAAAAAACTTCTGTACATGAGCTACAAGTATAGATAGAAAAAACCTAGAGGATAACTCTTAACGAATATTAGCTGTGTTTGTGCGGGAAGCTATTGACGTTGTCTTCTGTCATTCCCATACAAATTTTACATAAGTAACGTTAAGCGTTATCACTAAACATCGGCTTATGTCAAAGCAAAATTTGATAGCTTGCCACATAAACACAGCTTTTGTTATTATTTATTGAATTTTGACTATCGAACTTTGAGATTAAAATTTTACGGAATCATTTCTTAACGCTTTTGTGAATAAAAAAAATTTTCAAAAAGATTGCTTTCTTTTATGTCCCAAATATGACAAAATAACAAAAAAAAAATAATATCTCAAAAATAAGTTTTACTTGAGTTGTTTTATTTTAGATGTTTTGAACTCAAAATAAAAACCGTTGTTGCGAGGTGAAGAATTGTATTTAGTTATGGTTTTTTAAAACCATACAAAAAATTGTATCAAAACCAATTATAATTTTTCCAAAATTATCCAGATTTCGTTTTTAACATCATAAGAAAAAGAAAACTATTTTTAAACGTGGTAAAAACGGAAGTAGGAAGGAGGTTCCTCCTCCGGTGAAGACGGAATTTTTGGAATATCCTACGGGTAGAAGCAAAAAAGGTTAAAATTATCCCCCTTGACGGCCTGAAATTCAAATTTTGCACGTAGATTCCTCTTATTGCATAGATATCTGCTCAGACGGGATCTTTGTAAATGCCTAAGCATAGTGGCAAAAAGTGGAAGTCTCCCCTTAACGCGGAAAGGGAAAGCCCCGCCTAACGCGAGCTTTGTGGCGTTTTATTATTTTAAAAAATATTTTAATTCTGTATAACAATTACGAATTTTTTAAGATTAAAACTTTCTCAGTTTTATCAGCCTTTAGCTACCTCTAAATAATAACTTTCTTAATTATTTATTTTATGCATAAACTTCTAATAAACATTCGCATCTGCAGGCCTTTTATTATAATAACCTATTTCATCTGAGGACTTTTGGTAATCCCGACCTATAGCCGGGCAACATTTTTTTACACTAACAACGTAGCGCTCTAATAAATTTATACACAGAATCGAAAAAAATATTTTATTTGCTTTACAAAAATAAAGTAAATATTTATTCAGTAAAAACTTGGAGGTTCTCTTACAACGCACTGTCAGTTTACTCTCTCTTTTCTATTTCTCGTTACTGAGAATTTGTGTACAACAATAAGCTTCATTATAAAAGTGTTTATTTTTTTAATTATTTATTTATATTGAAATTTTTACCTTTTAAGAAAAATCAAAATTTTAATTAAAAAAAAATGTTTTTAAATTGAGAAAATAATTATCAATATATCTAAGTTCAACTGAAGATGTTTATAAATTTAAGGTCGGCTAACTTATCTAAAAGTATGCTAAATTTAAACCTATCTTTAGTAATTTTCAATTAAATTTTACCTATGTTCAAGTTAAAAGACTAACTTCGGTACATTAACCAAGAGAAAATTATGAATTAAAATAACTCTGGATAGTGTTAAATTGATAAGTAAGCCGACCTAAAAGTAAAAAAGTTTGATATAAATAGGGCTAATTTGAATACTATAAAAACCAAATTAATAAAATTCTCACATAAGGCCTATTCACAATTATGGTGTTCTCTACAGAGTGGATTTTGTTCCCTTCTCTTTGCACTTACAATTCCTGCAACGTGGAGTACTCCATCATTATGAATACTGCTGAATAATTGTATAAATGAATCAATATTCCAGCATTACCCCTTTCTGAAGTTCGCATAAATTCAAATAATCGAAATTCTACTACATTGATTATATGTATAAAAAAAATAAAATAAAAATATATAATTGTCCAGTATCTTCAATGCATTGGCGATGCTAAACGTGTTGTAGCTTGTGCAGTTTGGCGTATATTTGTCTTCATCCGTTTTTCACTAACTTGTTTAACCAATTGTTCCTGTAGAACCAACAATTCCCGTGTGCGATTGTATATCTTATTTTGTGGTCTCATACTGGGATTCCAACGACAATAGAGACCTTTCCATATTTTCACTATACGCATACTAGCGATAGGTCTTAAAATTGTCTGGGCACCTTTGGTAAAAGAGGGATAGAGAGGATTAAGATATTGATCCAATGATGAGTTAATATAGGTCCAGAGGGATATTGTTTTATGTTTGAGATCTGCAACGAGAAACGAAGTTTTTTTGTAATAATAATTAGAAAAGGTTTTCAAAAGCTGTAAAAGATGCACTTTTTTGAAAAAAAAAAATAGTATGTGACAAAACTCCTTTCTTAAAAAGCGCCTTTTTAAGCAAAAAACAACAGACTTTTTGAAAGAAGTTTAATTTTATATTTAAATACCTTAATAGTTGTCTTTTGAAAAAGTACCTTTAATAAAAATGTATCATTTGTAAAAAAGTATTATATGTAAAAAAGTACATTTTATAAAAAAGTATTATTTGTAAAAACGTACATTTTTTAAAAAAGTACCTTTTACAAAAAAGTACCTTTTATAAAAAAGTACCTTTTATAAAAAAGTACCTTTTATAAAAAAGTACCTTTTATAAAAAAGTACCTTTTATAAAAAAGTACCTTTTATAAAAAATTACCTTTTATAAAAAAGGACCTTTTATAAAAAAGTACCTTTTATAAAAAAGTACCTTTTATAAAAAAGTACCTTTTATAAAAAAGTACCTTTTATAAAAAAGTACCTTTTATAAAAAAGTACCTTTTATAAAAAAGTACCTTTTATAAAAAAGTACCTTTTATAAAAAAGTACCTTTTATAAAAAAGTACCTTTTATAAAAAAGTACCTTTTATAAAAAAGTACCTTTTATAAAAAAGTACCTTTTATAAAAAAGTACCTTTTATAAAAAAGTACCTTTTATAAAAAAGTACCTTTTATAAAAAAGTACCTTTTATAAAAAAGTACCTTTTATAAAAAAGTACCTTTTATAAAAAGTACCTTTTATAAAAAGTACTTTTTATAAAAAAGTACCTTTTATAAAAAAGTACCTTTTATAAATGAGTACCTTTTATTAAAAGTACCTTTTACAAAAAAGTAACTTGTTAAAAAAGTACCCTTTATAAAAATACACCTTTGATAAAAAAGTGCCTTTTATAAAAAAGTGCCTTTTATAAAAAAGTGCCTTTTATAAAAAAGTGCCTTTTATAAAAAGTAGCTTTTATAAAAAAGTACCTTTTATAAAAAAGAACATTTTATAAAAAAGTACCTTTTATAAAAAGTATCTTTAATAAAAAGTACCTTTTATAAAAAGTACCTTTTTAAAAATTACCTTTTTAAAAATTACCTTTTAAAAAAGTGCCTTTTATAAAAAAATTGCCTTTTATAAAAAAGTACCTTTTATAAAAAAGTACCTTTTATAAAAAAGGACTTTTTATAAAAAAGGACCTTTTATAAAAAAGTACCTTTTATAAATGAGTACCTTTTACAAAAAAGTAACTTGTTAAAAAAGTACCCTTTATAAAAATACACCTTTGATAAAAAAAAGTGCCTTTTATAAAAAAGTAGCTTTTATAAAAAAAGTACCTTTTATAAAAAAGAACATTTTATAAAAAAGTAACTTTTATAAAAAGTATCTTTTATAAAAAGTACCTTTTATAAAAAGTACCTTTTTAAAAATTACCTTTTAAAAAATTACCTTTTAAAAAAGTGCCTTTTTTTAAAAAAATTGCCTTTTATAAAAAAGTACCTTTTATTAAAAAGTACTTTTTATAAAAAAGTACATTTTATAAAAAAAATACCTTTTTTAAAAAAGTAAGTTTTATAAAAAAGTACCCTTTATAAAAAAGTGCCTTTTTTAAAAAAAGTATCTTTTTTAGAAAAGTACCTCATATTAAAAATTACCTTTTATAAAATAGTAACGTTTATAAAAAAAGTACCTTTTTTAAAAAAGTAACTTTTATAAAAAAGTACATTTTTTAAAAAAAGTACCTTTTATAAAAAAATAGATACGAAATCAAACACAACATTGTGACATGAGAAGTACTACATTTATTTAAAAGTATTTTAAATGTTTATTTTATCCTAAATAAGTTCTGCACATTAACCCTTTTTATATTGATAAGAAAAACAATTTGTTTATTTTGTACATTTTATCAAAAATCGTAAGATCGGATCAAAAACTTTTTTAGCTTGAGATAATGTAAAGTGCAGGAAACAATTTTGAAAAATTATCGAATACCAATATAAAACTAAAAAATTCTTACCAATAATATGAAACATATTTACACCAAATTTTAGCAACAAATTTGCATGGAATATGTTGCATAAAATGGATATTTATATGACGAACGAAAATACATGCAATCACTCAGTCGTCTCGTGACGAGTCTTTTGGAAATTTCATGTAATTTATTTATTGGCATAAAATTGTTTTTTTGTTTGCGTTCCAAAAGTGATTAGATTTTTGTCGAAATTTAGAAAATTGAGACCCTGATTTAGTGCTTGCTAATTTCGGAGTCATCTCGAATTTATCCTGATTTCAGGACCTGGTTTTTTAATTTTTCTAAAAAAACATGTGTCTACGCTACCGCTACCGATATGAAAATTTTTAAACACCGATTCTATTAGTGGAAACTGTATTCTAATAATACCGGTTTTATTTCATAATTTTACAAGTTAAATGTTATTTCTGCAAAATATCAGCTTATTAAGGAGTCGGCTTTTTAAAATTTTCATACGACAGTTTTAATGTAGCTATGGTTGGCAGCTACATTTATTGTTGCCAACCAAAAAAAATACTTATGAAATTAAGGTCCGATTACAGTTGAATGACCCGTTAAAATTTAACCTACAGTTAAATTCAAATCTAATTGGAAAACAACAATTGTGTCAGTTAAAATCCAAGTTAGTAGGTAAAGGTACATTGTGAAAATGAGGCTAAAAATGTATATTTTATTTGAAAAAATTTCATCTTACCTTCTTGTATCCTATCAGCTTCCGTATTACACAGAAAAGTACCAAAACGACATGAATACAAATGATCAATAATTGTTATCAGAAAATGTTCATTAAATTCAAATGCATTCGGATATTGTTGTGATACCTGCCATACACAATCAATAAATTGTAGGAACACCGGTGAACGATCAGCATCCGAATGACGATTATCACCATGACCAATGCGTTGTTGAAATTTATGACCAAACGATAGCCATTCCTTTTCAATAAGAACTTCAAACCCTCTTAAGGTACGATAATAAGGATCTAAAAGTAACATAGCTAAGGCAGTAAGTTGAGCCGTACGATCCCAACCATCTGAACAGTGAACAACAACAGATGTACTCATAGTTTCTACTTTGTCCACAATACGCACAGCGCCAGCTAAAATACATTTAATGTGTTTTAACCATAGACTATTATCAATCAAAGACAACCATTTGGAGTCATCTATGGTGGGATAGCAAACTTCTTTAACTTTGCGTAAGCCTTCACGCATAACATGAATATTGTGAATATCCAAAAAATGGATTTCAACGTTTTTATAAGTTTCTTCCGATTCATAGCCACCACCTTTAGCTTTATTGGCTATAGCATTGGCACTTGGACGAGCATCCATAATGGCCAGTTTATCTGATTGAGCATTAGCTTCCATTATATAATTAAGATATTGTTCATCGTCAGCACTACGTTTGCCACCCACACCTACCAGAGGCTGCGAGCATCTGGTTATGGTAGCCTGTGATATAGGATGCATCCATGAGAGTACAGGCAAACGACATCTGGAACGAAATTGTGCAACTCTACGCAAAAAATCATCTGAAGCCTGTTTAGGTACTGCCCATACAGCTGGATAACTATCACACACACTATAGGACTCATTGATCTTAGTCGCCCTCCACATATCATTGGGAACTCCCAAACGTCTTAACTCCGCCAATGGTTCATAAACTGCCCAACCATTTTCAGCCAATTGCGAGGAACTACCTATGGCAGTTGCATGAGCAAAAGCAAATAAACGTCCACTATAGGATAAAGGAAAGGCGTATGATTGTAATTTTTCAAATACTGTACGACGGGAATGATTTTGTTGTTTATGGGCGAAACGTAAATTTCTCATATCTTTACAAAAGATTTCAATGCCGTAGGAATTTTCTCCACGCGATGTCGCACCACCAATTTTTTCCACCCGGGCTATTACACCCAATGGTACATCGACAACTACGGGGGGCTCGTGATCTCTTAGGGGCAATGAACGAAAATACAAACGATAATTTGTTATAGTCAATGCTCCATAAGCTGGTCCCCGATAAGGGCATACATAGGTAACGTCATTTTTTTGATCTTGGTCTTCTTCTCCCTCTAAATATATAAAGGGTGTGTCTTTGCCGGATCCCATCTCCGCACCTTGTTTAGATCCTATTGAACTTGATTTGGAATCGGTGTCCAGGGAATTAGTACTGGCATTTTTTGATGTAACTCTATCTACCATATTGTTAGTTGTTTCTATAGTTTCTTTATTATCCATTTTTTACAGTTTAACTGTTTTTATAACAAAATTACTAATAAAATCTAGTTCATGCATGAACTAGTTCCAATGAACTAAACACTCAATTACATATAAGTACTAGTTTACTACTAGTAGTGTCATTCCCATATAAGTTTGACATAAGACAACGTTTAGTGTTAACGCTAAATGGTACTTATGTCGAGTTGGTATGGAAAGGACAGAAGTAGAGTATTCAAAAAACCGGCCTTTTGAAAAAACCGGTTTCGGTTTTCTTCGAAAAATCGAATTTTAAAAAAACCGGTTTCGGTTTCGGTTTTTGCAGAAAAAACCGGTCAACCGGTTTTTTCGTTTTTTTTTAAATTGAATAAAAAGCTTATATAATTTGTTAATTGTGTTAATTACAAACAAAAAAATAGAAATTTAATATATAAAGTAACAAAAATAAAAAAAATACATTCTTTGAAAAAAAAAATATTTTGAAATATTTTTTTATTTGTATTTCATTTCAACATTTTATTTATTGGTTTTAATATTTTTTAATATAATATCTTAAAAATAAATATTATAAAACTATATTCATATCCAATGAATAGAGATCAATAAGTTTGTAAATTGGGTAAAATTAGGTACGTCTGTAATTTGAACGTTTATAACGTTTTTTTAATATTACATTTTAAATATTTAAAAAGAAAATCTATTTTTCAGTTCTAAAATAATATTTTAGAAATAATATGCAATTTAAATGTTTCGTTTCAAGACGAATTTTTTGTTTGCTTTTGATAAAGCTAGAAGTTTAAAATACTTTTTAACTAATAGTAGATGTTGGACAAATAGCCAAAAGACAATTATATAAATTTTCCAACTTTTCAGTTCTTTTGTCGCATTTATCAAGATATATGAAATCATCATATAATGATGAATGATTTTGTACAGTATTTTTTTAAGGATTTTGAATACTGTTTATTGTGTTATTTAGATCAGAAATTAAACTATTTGAATTTGGAATATCTAAAGTTAAGTCTTCATCGAAATCTATCAGACTTACATCTAAATCTTCATAACCAAACGATTATAAGAGTGTTCGGAAAAAATAAAAGAGACCAAGTAACCCAGTTGGTGATGTAATTAAAAAAACCGGTTAACCGAACGAAAAAGACCGGTTTTCGGTTTTCTTCGAATTTACAAAATATTCGAAACCGATCGGTTTTAAAAATAAAAGAAACCGGTCGACCGGTTTCCGGTTTCGGTTTTTGAATACTCTAGACAGAAGCCATAATTTCATTCTCTTGTGAAAATTTTCTTTTCAATTAATTTATTAATGAGCCATCACACATTAGGCTAATATTTAAGCCGCACATTTTTTGTTCTTTTCATAACACACGAGAATGATTCATCTGACATAAAATGTATACGTATACAATAGCTTTGTGCGTGTTAGTGCTTTTTGTATGCATTTAACATTTAGCGTTTTTTAAAAATGTCCATGTATTGGTTTTGTGCTGCTAATGCGGGGCAGAAGCTGGTTGAAATTTTACGCCTACAAAAAACAATTCTCTTCACCCCGCTTGCCTACAAGCTGGCATATTATCCCAGCATAATTGTTCTAATGTGTGATAGCTGAATTAATATAGAATCTGTGGCCAAATTCTATAAGACGAGCGACGATTATCACGCACTTTTGAAGTTAAAATTCTATCGTTTTAAAGATGTTACTTGCAAAACTGTTGAGCTAAATGATTAAAAATTACTGTCTTTAAGAGCAACATCAATATGGAGTCTACACGCAAATATAATTCTCTCTGCGATTGGATATGACGTTTGCAAACAGAAAAATATTATGTCAATCGCAGGTGTAGACACCAAGTAAGTCAGGTATTTTTAAAGTTCCAACTAGTATAATGGGGTAATGAGCAAACACTTTTCTGGCAGCATTGTTAACAGCTGTTAATTTTTTAGCAAAATAAATAAAATAATGTGGATTTTTTAAAGTGCAAGTTTTTATTAAATGTTTTATACTTTTACTGAATTAATGATATAAATTTTAAAATGTATTCCACATTATTAGCAAAACAACAATTTAAAACAATTGTTCGTTTATGGCAAATGCAACAATTACAGTTATTAACAGCCAGTATAACAAATAGGGTAAATAACTGCACTGTAGCCGGCAGTGCTGAAAGCTATACAAAACTTCTATTAGAAAGGAATCCATCGAGCGCCAAAGTGTGGCTCAACAAAAGATTATACAGTGATGGTGAACAGAAAGAACAAAAGCAATTGGAATTGTTGGAAACAGAAGACGAAACAATTAGCAGTAGTAATACGAATGAGGTGGATACTGTTGTGAAAAATTTAAATTTTAAGCAATTGCTATACAGAGATGAAGATGATATAATGAAAATTTTAAATTCATGTGAAAATACTGATCAGGTAAGTTTTTGAGTATTTTAAAAATTTAAAAGCTTTTTTTATTCTAATAAAAATTCCACATATAAAATAACCATAGATTAAAGAAATAAAGCGCACTTTATCGGGGGTTGATAACAAACAAAAGAGAAAAAATATGACTTCCTCTGGAATATAAGTGTATGTACTCAAATGAAAGAAAACTTCTTGAGAATTTCACAATCCATGAAGGACCCAATGGGTCCATATAAAAAAATATTTTTTTTTTAAAGTTGCGTGATTTTGCAATAAAGTTGGGAAGATTTCCCAACAAATTTAAATATTTTTCCCAATAAAACAATACTATTTCCCAAAATAATTACAATTTAAAAAAAAACGCTTGTTTATATCCAAGACAGAAAATAAATTTCTTTTTTGTTTTTTTTTTTTTCTTCAATATTTTGTAATTTAAAAGCCTAGAGGTCAATTAATAATTTACAATATTCCACTCACTTAATGTTACCTTAAAATTTAGAAATTAAAACCTTGATAACTATTTATTTGTTAATATAAATAAAATATGTAATATTTTGCTAACCCAATTGAAACCAGAAAAAGCATTATGGAAGTTATCCACCCTAATGTAATAAAAAATTATCAAAAAGATAAGAAAATTTTTGTAATTATTGTAAGTTATTTAAAAGTTTTCTTTTATAATCATGATCACTATAATTGAATTGGCTTAAAGATGCTGGCAGCGCATTTAATGACCAGAGGGATTATATATATATTTATTTTTTTTTTTTTGATAAATTACCTTTTTTGGGGATCCTAAAAATCTGTTTTTATAAAAAATTAGAATTATTTATTTATCCCAATATTTTGTCACCATATTGGGTGACAAATTGTGAAAACTTTTTTATCACAATTTTTAAAAAAGGCGGGAAATCAAAAATAACAATATTTGAAATTTAAAATATTACATGAACAAAAATATTTTACATAATAATATTTATCCTAGTTTTTATTAACTAAATTTCTGCAATTTTGAGGATTATTTGAAATCACATTTTGCCTAATTCTTAATTTTTTTAACAAAGACTTCCAGCATACGCTTTTTTAAATTCTGTTATTGCATATTATTTCACAAAAACAAAAAAAAAATTTATAAATTTACAACAATAAAAAAATTAAGTTTAACAAAATAAATAAATTAAGTTTAACAAAATTAATAAAATAAATACAAGGGTTCAAAACATTTGCAACTCCTAAAGAAATTATTTTACAAATCCAAAAATTGATTTCAATATTTTTTATTAACTCAGAACATCTGTACGGCATTGAGGCTATAAGCTTTTTAATATAATATTCGGGAATTTCATTCCACTGCTCGGCATCTAAAACTTCTAAGACCATATTCTCAGGCTCTAATTTTAATGGTGGAAAGACGACTGGCATCTATTGAATGCTCAGTTTTAACTTCTCTAGGAACTGCTTTAGGATATTTCGTGAAAAAATTCTTAATTTGTCTGTCTTCTCTTACAGTAGTAGTACGAGGACTTCCTTCTTTGTGAGCTGTATGGATGTTTAGCACTATTAACAATGCGACAAATTGTTGATTTTGGAACGGAATATTTTAGGAAAATGTCTTTTTGTGAAAGTCCATTTTTAAAGTCATTTAAAATCAGAATTGTATTTGTTTCCTGCCATTTTTCACAAAAATAGTTCTTCCGATGTTAATGCTTCTAATATCTTATTAAAACTCTTATATCAAAAGAATTATGATGAGATCTTAATCACGAATTAATAAAGGGTATGAGATTATGTTATTTCCTAGCATTTGTTAGTGTTAAAAGTATAGTTAAGAGTAAGAGTAATAAGAATTGCAAATGTCTTGAGCAGCTGTATTTTGAATACAACTTTTAAAATTAATTTTATTTTTGTTTTACTTCAACGGAATTTGTTTTTTTTTTTTATATATTTTTAACAAAAACAATGTATGTTGACATAAAAAAAGAAATAAATTTTAATAACGAAATGTGATTTGGAGAATCAATAATTAATGAAAAGTTAAAATGAGATCTCAGTTCCAAATGATTTGACCACTACTGTATATGCGTTTGTAATTATGTTCTGTGGTTAAAATTGACTTTTCAAAAGCAGGATAATTATTAAAATTTGTGCAAAGTAATGATAATGCTGGGCTCTAATCGCCGCATTCGTGATCGAATTTGATATCGTACAAAAAATAAATTCGATAGGTATCGAATTGCCTAATTACGGCATTCGATTGGTAACGAATCGAAAATTTTGCGAATTGTAAAAGATTTTATTTTAATTGTAATAGAGTCCTGACATAAGTTTCACACAAATGTAAACAAAAAAAGAAAAACAAAAACAGCAAATTTAAAACAGAGTAAGTAACAATTATGCTTTTTAGTTAATTTATTTAAATAAAACATTTTGTATAGACAATGAGTCAACAATTACTATTAATAATGCACATGTCCTCATCGGAATCTGAAGATGAACATGGCGTAATGCGCATAAGAAGACAAATGCGGGATAAAAGCGACCCTCTTTCCTTGCCTGCTAAAGCGTAATTAATTTATTTATAAAACAAAAAAATACTTCACTAAGGATTTATTTGCATGTTTAAACAGCGAATTAGACTGTCGAAGGAGGCGTTTAATTATGTTCTTGCCCAGATTGATTTTGTTGGGCACATGACAACTGCGGTGCCGCCAACGCTTCAGTTGGCAGGAACACTGTCTCTGTTTGCTACCGGTAGCTTCCAACATGCGGTTGGAAACGATTATTTAGTTGGTATGTGTCAAAGCACTGTTAGCAAAACTGTGAATAATGTGGCAAAGGACATAGAAGAGACAGTGTGTCCGAATTACATAAATTTGCACTTGTCCTAAAAACTTAACAATTAATACTTTTTTTAATTAAAATTAAATAAAACTTAAATTTTGTTCACTTTTTTATATGAAAACACTTTAAAACAATTTTTTTTTTAATTTCGACACCTATTGCTGTATCGAACAATATTGTAAAAGATTGCACTCGATCGATTGCTCGTTATCGAATCTTATCATCTCAAAATACGTTAATTTTTGTTCGATAACGAATGCCATAATCTCAAAATAAAAATATTCGATCAAAGTTGTTCGATCACGAAAGCGGCGATTAGACCCCTGTTTTTTTTTTTTGCAGAAGTAGTGTTCTTGTCTTTAAGCAAGTCTAGTGTTTAATTTTTTCTTTGTTGTTCATCATCATTACGACTACATAGTATCTTATAGACTAAATTTCCGATTTATCTATTTTA
Source organism: Eustalomyia histrio (assembly GCA_949748255.1). Lineage (NCBI taxonomy): Eukaryota > Metazoa > Arthropoda > Insecta > Diptera > Anthomyiidae > Eustalomyia > Eustalomyia histrio. The sequence continues at coordinate 114,631,590 of OX456526.1, read as the reverse complement.
TCCTTCGTTCTGCTAGGTAGTCTACTGAATGTGTTATATGTTTTATATGTCACAATATATTTTTCTTATTATCATAAATTTCCGATTTTTCTAATTTTATTACTTTTCAAAAGGGTTCAAAGCATTTGTATTTAGGGCTTTACCGGTGTTTCTTTTTGTAAGAAAACTATCTAGTTGTGATTTGTTATTGCTTTTTTTTATTGCCATCTATAACATCTAAGAGGCTACTTAGTTTTTATTATGAATACAACTGTATAGCCATTAAGAAATTTGATTATAATTTTTATTAATCAATTTAATTGTATACCAAAAGTATTAAAATAAATACACATTTTAATTTTTCTTTCTTCATTTAATTACAGCTAAAAGATGTCTTGGAAAAAGAAAAATCACAATTGCATAAAGAACACATTGTACAATCAATAATTTTATCATGGATGTTTAAAAAGAAAATCGGGGATGCAAATCAGCATTTACAAATAGAACATCTCTTAACAGCGATAACTGAATATATTCCAGATTTAGATATCAATGAAATTAGTACATGCTATTTATATTTACGTAAGATGGGTGTAGAAAATACTCATAAAGTATTACAACAATTATTAATGAATGCACTAATTAAAGTAGAGACTTCTGAGGAAATAATCGGACTATCAGCTCTATCTCGTTTAGTAGTGGGTATAAATACAGGCGGAGATTTTTTTACTCCCATGATATGTGCGCACTTTATAAGACATTTACATCATCATATAGAAATTTGTAACAGCGAAGAAGATGCTCGAAGGATAGCTATATGTATGTTAAATTTACAAGCACTTATTGATGATACTATGATTAATTTATATAAGCAACGGGTCTCGGATTTGTTGGCGACGGGAGAAATTTCCAGTGCGACACCAAAAACAATTATAAAAATTTTAGTAATGCTTAATATGGCTGTATGGTCACATCAGCATGTATCTTTAATAAGAAATCTTCTCATAACTTTACAATCCTCCATCAAACAATTGGAATCGAATGACTTAAAAACCGTCTGTCGTATTTATCAATATCATATGGAACCTGCCACGTTACATGAACCATTAGCCGAAGCTGTGGAAGAATTATTAAGCACACAAATCTCTCCGGAGTCGTTGGCTTGTTTTATACCATTTTCTAAACCTTGTCGTAGAGAAACTTTAATAAATGCTTATAAAGCTTTATTATCATCTCCTGAAAGTTGGCAACAACAAAATGCTGCAGGATATTTATTCTCTACACTGAGAGCATTAAAAATTTCTGATAAAAAAGTTTGTAACATCTATTGGAATGGCGTTATTAATAAGCTAGAGACTACGGCGAAGGAAGAGAAACATCTGAGATATTTACGACATTGTCATCGTTATATGAATTTCAATAATAATCTTGGTGGCACCTATCGTCATATGGGACTGGAAAAGAAACTTAGCGAGTTATGTATTAGAGATATAGAACATGATTTAGCTGGACGAATACCACAAAAATTTGCAAGTTTAGCATCATTTGTTTTGGCTTATGGTCATACACCGTATAGCTGGAAAAAATATCCAAATATTTTACTATCAAAAATTATAACAATGGCTGAGCAATTTACACCTACCGATTGGTTTTTTATTAGTCGAGGTCTACAAATTTCACTTGAAATGAGGTAAGTTAAAGAGTTTTCTAATACTTTACAATAAATTGGGCGGATGTATGAATATTGCATTTCGTAATCGCTCGCTCAGTTTTCGAGGTTTCGCATTTTTTTTTTATTCCATAAAGTAGAAATTCTGGAAATTTGACAATAAAAACTTTTTAGAAATATTGCAAAGGTATAATAATTGTATTCTTTTTTAGTTAAATCAGTAAAACCAGTAAATTTTTCAATATACAATAGCCTAATAGTCCGTTTACTTTATGCTCGAAATATAATTTTAACCAATGTTAACCAAAACTACTATTTTTTAATTTCACTATTACTTCTACTACACAGTTTTTACAAGGTAGTCAGTTATTGTTTGAGTTCATTTTTGTTTCTTGTGCTACTATTTATCAAATTAATAATTATTTATTTATTTATTTTATTTATTAATCATATAATTACAAATTATATGTTAATACCCTAACCGAGCACTAGCAACAAAGGCCTTCGGCTCGTTGTAGCGAAAACAGACCAGAGCCTCTGGTGGGAATTGAACCCACGACCCCCGCACTGATAAGCTAGCAGGCTACCAACTAGCCTACCGCAACAGAAAACAAATTGTTAGGAAGTAGTAATAGCAGCAAAACGAAATCAACAAAATAGTATTTTTATGTCGAGTAGTTTTATTCAGCCAAAGAATAAACGTTTTAAGTTTATCTTGATCATCAGTGTATTATGGGGGAATAGAAAATTCAATTAAATTAAAAGAGGTATTGGAACCTTGAATTAATAATGAGAGTTTTCTTTCGAAATTTATGCAAAAATGGTTATAATTATATTATTGAAAGAATTGTCCATCGCTGGCCACGATTTTCTCCTTTTTTTCGGCAATTTTCGGAAACTTTTGAGGGAATTCAATCATCGATCCTTTTTTTGCATTGTTTATATGTAGCAAACTTCTGTCAGGACAGGTCATGTATCATCTACCGGAAAAAGTAGTAATAAACTCGGCAGGAGCGATGTCTGGAGAATAGGGAGGGTGGGGTAGTACTTCCCATTTTAGCGATTCACTTTTTATAGAAAGTTACAAACCGATGCAAAAGGCCCTTCCTTTTTTGGCGTTCGAGGAGCTGTTCGACGTCGCGCGGCTTCAACTCGCATGGGGCCCAGTTTCCTTGCTTTCAAATCAATCCCATGGCGTTAAGGCATTTGCTGACTGTTGACTCATTCACTCTCAATTATTCCGGCAACTCCTAAAGCATTTGGCATTTGTCAACATAGAGCAATGATTCCAATTCTTCGAGGTTAAAATCAACACTTAAAGCGACCAAACCACCACCGAGATGATTGTTCAGATAAAGCATGCTCGCCGTAAACTTCCACTAAGATTCGATAACCCTCGGCCGCACTTTTCGTCAAATTGAAGTAATAAAGAAGAACTCTCCGCAAAAACACTTTATAAGGCACGAAATTCGACATGTTCGAGGCAATATACATATATGATTGTTTTTTACGTTTCAACCAAATGACACAAGCTGCCAAAGACGCTAATTCATAATAACTAGAATATTGGATAATATACTAATGGCGGCCTCTTGTGTTAAATGCTCATTATTAATTTAATATAAAATATGAGGTATAAAATGTAAAATATACAATATAAAATGTAAAATGAAAAATATAAAATGTAAAATATAAAATATTAGTTTTAAATGAGCTTAAGATCTTTCTTATATAAAAAATTAATTATAATTATTTATTTATCCCAATTGGGTGACTTCTTCTGGGGAAATTTTTTGTATAATCAGTAACTGAATAATATACAACAGATTAGACAGACGCCAACCAAAACAACATGGCAATCACAGGCCGGCAGCCAACATCTACCCACGCCAATTGCAAAACCCTTTCATATTATTTTGAATTTAAAAAACATATTCTGCGATTTAATAAACAAAATATATGAAAATAAAATTAACAATAATTAATTTTTCTTACAGATATCGATATCAAATACCCCAATTGGTGAAAATGCAATTATCCACCATCGATAGTGTATTAACCACTTGTATAGAAAAGCAATTAGATAATGAACAATTAACGGTAACCGATTTAAATATGTTAGTGCGTACTTTAAGTAATCGAAAAAGTAAGTATTAATATTTTAACTACACTGAAAGAATTACCTTCATTATATTAATAAGATTGTTCGCAATATAATTTTTACTTTCAGCTTTAAAAAATAGTGTAATTTATCATAGAACGTTACAAAAGTACAAAGAAATTAAATGTCATGATTTAAATTCACGTATTATTAAAGATGTGTCTTACAATTTGATAGCCACCAATTATTTTGTGCCCGAAATATTGGAGAAAATGTTTACATATTTAGAAACTAATTATGAATTTATAGCCGGTGAGACAGTAGAAAAATTTTTAACCTGTACTTACAATTTGGGATATACGCCACAATCGTTTGATGCATTACATTATGCTGGTTTAATATTATTAAGGTAATTAAAAAAAAAACTAATTAAAATTGAAGTTGAAATATTATATTTTCCATTTGGTGAAAATCTTTTTTTTTTTTGATGAGAAAACTAATTTTGTGGTTGGAAAAAAATTTTGAGGTTAAAAAAATATTTTGAGGTGAAAAAATTTTTTGTGGTGAAAAAAAATTTAATGGTGGAAAAAATTTTTTGGGGTGAAAATATTTATGGTGAATATCAAATATTATTCAATTCTACCAGTCGCTGCTATGAAATTGTACTAAAATACACCAATTTGTATGGAAAATTTAGCAGTACCTTTACATTTTTATTCATAACTTTTTAACCGCTTGCCCGATTTTGCTCATTTTCAATACCAAACTACTCAGGAGGATGTACATTAATCTAATTAAAAATGAGCACCACCGCTTGCGTCTTCGCGCCATGATCGTCATTTCAACAGATATACATAAGGATCACGAATATATATACACCAATATTTCGACATGTTACAAACGGCATGACAAACTGATATAGCCCCACCATATGTGGTGGAGGGTATAATGACTCCGTTTAATTTTTAAATAGAAAAGCATTCGTTTAATTTTAAAATAATACAAGAAGACAATATAAGAATGTCTCTTGAGATCATGAAAACATTTTGCAAGAAGAAAAATTAGTAAATCCGTTAGTAACTCTGCTTTAAAGTTAGTAACTCTGCTTTAAAGTTTTTAACAAAAATTTAGTAGAGTTAAGCCTATATGACACTTGCTAGTTTCAGCATTAATAATCCTATTAGTCTTCTAATATCAAACCAACTAAGGTGGAAAATAGTAAAAGAATATGATAAGTTTAATCATATCGAATAAATAGCAGTCTGTCAAATTAAAGTCGGTAAGGCAGTGTCCTTGATATTATTTGCATTTATGAAAAAAAACTAGAAACTAACAAGTGTCATATAGACTTTACCAGTGTTCTTTTTTTGCAAAAGGTGCTGCTATTGGGACCTTTAATTAATAATGTTCTTTTTTTTATTGAAACTTACGGATTTATTGTGCAAAAAAGGTTACAAATATGTTATTCAAAGTATTGTCAATCGCTAGCCACAACTTTCTTTTTTTTTTTTTTTTTTTATTCAACATTTTGTAATTTCAAAGCCTAGAAATTACAAAATGTAACCTTAATCAATTAAGGTTACCTTAAAATTTATAAATTAAAACCCTGATAACTATTTATTTGATACTGTATAAATAAAGTATATAACATTTCGCTATCCCAAATTGAAACGAGAAAAAGAATAAAGTAGTATCAAAAAGAAAAGAAAATTGTTGTAATTATTGAAAGTTATTTAAAAGTTTTCTTTTATAAACATGAACGCTATAATTGCCTTAAAGATGCTGGCAGCGCATTAAATAATAAAACCACACGCCTATGAAAAGACCGAGTATTGAAAGGTGCAATTAGACTATGAGATCTAGTAGATCTAGTAAATCTAAAAAAATTTGATATAAACAAAGGACAATTTATACTAAAAACTCCCATCTTTCTGGCAATTTTCAGATACCAGCTCGGAAGAACGACTCATCTTTTGAGACAATCATCGACCAATTTTTTGTTCATATGAAGTGAACTTCTGCTAGGACAGGCCATATGTCATCGACCGGAACAAGTAGTAGTCAGAAGAAGCGATGTCTTGAGAATACGACGGGTGGGGAAGGACTTGCCATTTCAGCGTTCCCAAGTTGGTCTTGACCGGCCACATGTTGCAATGTGGCCGGGCCTTGTCAAGCGGCAAAATCACTGTCGTGACTTTCTTTATATTCCGGCCGTTTTTGCTTCAGTGCGATGCGTTCCTCCTGATCGTTTAATTCGGTTTGAGCAGCTCGTAATAGATCATGCCGCGCTGGTCTCACCAAATACAGAGCATATGCTTCATGCCATGAATATACGACTTTGCGAAGTATTTTGATAGCTGTCAGGGCAAAAACCATTGATTTTTGCTCTTGGGGTTGTCGTAGTGGATCCACTTTTCATCGCCAGTCACAATGCTATGCAACAACCCTTCCTTTTTTTGGCGTTCGAGAAGCTGTTCAGGAGCAATAAATCGTCGTTCGACGATTACATTTATGCGTTTGTTGGCTGTCGACTCATCCACTTCCAATGATTCTGACAACTCCTCCACATAGACCAATATAATCATAGAGACTTGGTATCATAATTCTTCGTCTTCAAACTTTTTGGGTTGACCGGTCCGTTACATGTCTTCTTCATATTAACGTAATGAAGACGAACTTCTCGTAAAAGAACTTTATCTGGTACAAAATTCGTCATGTTCGATTCAATATTTAGTATTGTTGTTAACTTTGCAACCAAATGACACAAGCTGCCTAAGACGCTCACTCACAAATGATTTTTAGAGGCAAGACATTGGAAACTGCTATATTGGTTTATATACAGAGGCGGCCTCTTGTATGAAATGCTCATTATAAATTCATGGCCCCAATAATTTAAACAGATTTTACCTTTGTTCCCTTTTCAACTATGTATGACATATTTCTACGGGAGTATTAAAAATAAGCTAAATCGATCAATTTGAGACAAATTCACAGAAACTCTCCCTTCCATTAAACTTGCTATGACTATCATCGTATAGAAATATATGTTATACTCTCATTTCGATTTTAAAACAATTTTCCATGAAAATAATGTTGATGTAATCCTTAGTTTCACTTAAAGTTCTCCCAATTTTTAATGGAAATTATGTTAATTAGACTTTTTAAAACATCTTCTACTAAAAATTATTTTATTTATATTGCAGAGATTTCAATTATATGAGTGCTTTAGCATTAGTTCAGGCCTGTTTGGCATTATGTTTTTATAAAACAATACCCGAGGAACTTATTGATAAAGTATTTTGTGTTAAATTTATACAACGTGTTGAAGAAGAAATACAACTGTGTTATTCTAAGGTGAATGTTGAATATTTTATATTATTTTTAAAGAATTTATACTTATTTTGAACGGTTTCCCTTAAAGGCCACATATCCTGAACGGGTACTTAATATTGTGATGCAATTAAATCGTAGTGTTTGCTTAGATTTTCCCGAAGCAGATGTTCCTTGGTTTCAACAGAATTTTATTGAAGCTCAAATTAGTAAAAGTAAGTATTTGATTCTTATGATTTTATTACATATTTAACGTTTTTATTATTTTAGAACCTTTGTTAGAAACTTGTTTTAAACGTGATGTCAAAAGTTTCCTAACTGATTTACTTAAGGATGAATCAAATTTTCGGTGTAATCATACAACACCGTATGGTTATCAGGTACATACATAGTTTTAATTTTTTATTTTTTTTTTACATCTCAATAACTATTGATTACTCAAACATACGTACAATAAGGTTAAATTCAGGTATAGGAAAGAAAAATTAGTAACATTTTGCGCGAAAACATTTTTTTTCGATAAAGAATTAGTAAAGCTTTTAAGGAGCAAAAATTTTTATTATTGTTTAATAAGCGCCGTATATTGAGTTTCTTCCCCTTTTATAGTACATTAAAATCACTATTTATGTTGAAACTTGCATATGTCAGCTTAAAGTATTACTCTGAAACCTGACGTGCTAGACAGTTTCTGAGTTCTGAATCGAATACAGCGTATAAAATCTTTAAGTTGCAACTCTTTCCTATTCTGTAGCTAGACAATGTAGGACTGTATATATTAATATATTTTCTTTCCTATTTTAGATTGATTTTTTAATAAATTTTGATAAAAATAAAAAGCCCATACAGGATCCAGTCGAAACAACAATGCTAGATCGTATAACAAAGTAAGTGCTTAATTAATATTTTTTTTTATACAAAATCGCTCAATTTAAAAATTTCTATTTAGAGTGGCTATTTTATTACTTAAACTTGATTCATTTTGTGAAAATGATTTAAACGCTTTAAGAGGACCAGAATCACTAAAAATTAAACATTTAGAAATGATGGGCTATAAAGTGCTGCACATAAATGAACATGATTGGAATTCAAAATACATGAATGTACCTGGTGCTAAAACAAATTATCTCAAGTGTTTATTACAAATATCTAATTGATTTGAAAAAACTGATACAAAAGGGACAATAAATTTTATAAAAAGTTTATAAAATTACCAAAACTTCCTGTTTGATTTTTGTATAAGCTATCTCGTCGATATACATGCAAATAAATAAAAACCGCAAAAACCAATCACCAAAACTTGTGAGGGAATTACAATTTTATAGCTATTTAACACTTTAACCACTGAAGTCGAAATACGAGGTATTTTCTTATGAAATTTTGATTCTAGTATCATTTTACACTAAAAAGCACAAACGTGAAAACCGCAACAAATTATAAAAATACAACTTGAAGCTACTTACCAAAAGAAATTCCGAGTCGATTGAGCTGTTGGAAAGTATGTTTTTTTTTAATTTTAATTTTGCACCAAAATCATAAATAATTTTCGTGTCTGTTTTGACAAAAATATTGACAGAAATGGGTGTATCTATCAAACTATTCAACTGAGCGCGTTCAAACCGGCACTGTTCAATAGGTAAATTCAAACCGACAAAAATGTCGTTGGCGATTAGTGCACCAAAAATATTGCTTTGGATATAATTGGAATTAAGTGATGACCATCTGTAGACGGTCTTAGTGGTTAAAGGGTTAATTGAATAAATTTCCAATATAATAATAAATATTTGATTAGGATTTTTATACCCCATTCATACTGAGCTCCAAAATACGTATTTTGGTCAATTTCAAGTTTTCGATTTAAAATTTGTATGGAATTTGAAATGTGAAAACTTGAAAAAAAAACGAAAATACGTATTTTGGGGATTAGTGTGTATGGGGTTTTAAGGAATACAAAGTTAATATTTTCTACACCTGGCTTCCATAGCTGCACCCTAGAGGGTCTGCTTAGAGTTCCAAAAAAGTTCTTGAAAAACAAGTTATTTTCGAAATTCGGGAATATACTCTCAAAAAAAAAATAATAGTAGAAAAACTTGTAAACGATTTTTAATCCCACTTTACTATTTTTGTACTGACTTTTAGTAAAAAAAATACTATTTAGTAAATTTTTTTGCTACTAACATTTTACAAATTACAGAACTGTTACAGAATATTTACAAATTTTTGTTGCATACTTCAGAAATCATTTTACAAATTTTTGAAATCTAATTTGCAAAAATTAGCAAAAAAAACTACTAATTTTAAAAAAGTGTATATTGAAGGAAATGTTATTTTTTATAATTAAAACTTATACTTACAAACTTAAATTGCCTTAAAATATCACATAGGTTGAAAAAAAGGGATCGGAAGCACTGTTGCCAGATTTGACGATTTATCGTCATTTTGACGATTTTTGATACCCAAAATGAGTAAATGACGATTTTTTTAAAAAGGCTCGAACTGGCATAATTTTAGCAATAAACTTAATTCGTGATATTGCAGCCTTGTTATTCAATAAATGGAATATTTGTTTTTCGTATAATAGAAGTAAAGTGTAAGAGGGATAGACATATTTGTCTATAAATGTTGTAATGTTTGTGTTTTAGTGCTGATCATCTTGGTATTATACGAAAATCTTCATGATCAGGACATAAAAATACCAACACTTTAAAAAAAAAACAAGAAGCAATTAAATTCTAACGGTTGTTGAAAAAAGCAGAAGATATAGAAAAGTAAATTAAAACTGTTTTAAAATGCTGAGACATTTACAAAGAAAAGGCAATTAATAAAAATTTGGTAAAATTGATTACAATTAATTCATTTTGAATTTTACAGAAAATTAACGATGATGAATCCCTTGATTACTAAAAAAAAGATATTCCCAACTTATTTATTATGAAATGTGTCTGTCATTCGATAGCATTATGTTCTAGTTATGCATATCTTCAATTGCCGTCAGCTGTTAAAACTTTAGCCCAAGATATTTACAATTATATTTGAAATAGTCCCAAACGAAGTAGTCAGTTTGATATTCAAAAATAAGAGTCAAACTCGGTGGCTATCGTTGGAAATAGTTGTAAACCGCTTGTTGGAACTGTTTAAAACTTTAAAAATTAATTTCTCATTTTGTGTTAAAATTGAAAAAATTGACACGGCCAGATCCATTTTAAACAATTTGAATGAATAAATCAAATATACTTATCTTTCTTAAAATATATTCTTTTTGTGATTAAAATAATGTAAATAAAATATTCCAAAGTGAGACCACATAGATTCACAAATTCTTAATACAAAAGATTATTTAAAAGTGAAAAAATCAAATTGCTTTGATATAGCGATAAAACAAGATTTGTTAAAAATGTATAATAAAGATATATTTTTGTAAAATATATAATTGTCAATATTCTATCTCATTGGTTTTTACTTCAGATGTTTAAAATTAATACAATTGTTTTTCTAAAAAATTTATGTCATGCTGTGTTTAAAATATTATTTTATATACTATTTTTCAGGGACCGTAACTGTTATGACTTTTATCAAAAAAATCAAGAAATAAGAGTTATTTTTAATTTTTATATTTTTAGTAGAAAATAAGAGTTATTTTTGATTTTTATTTTTTTAAATGAAAAATAAAAGTTTTTTTTGATTTTTATATTTTTAAATGAAAAATAAAAGTTTTTTTTTTATTTTTATATTTTTATATCAAAAATAAAAGTTATTTTTGATTTTTATATTTTTCTTTCAATAATAAAAATCAATTCAAAATTCGTGACATAGGTAATATGTTTATTAATCTTTGTTACGTATTAAAGTAAAAATAAATCACACAGTTATAATAACAACAAAATGTGTGTAACAAAGTTTCTAAATTACGCTGTGCATTGCCCTTGAACTTGAAATAACGCTATTATTTGTTCTTTCATTTTTGTTGTTGTTATTATTAGCGTAATCTTATTGTTGTTTTTAATTTATTAATTGCAATGCAAATTGTCAATGGAGATGAAAAGTCAATGGAGATGAACTATTCGTCTTCGGACGACGATGATACTCCTACGACAATAAATGACAGCGTCCGCAAAGCTTATTTGGAAATAGACAATTATAAAGAAAAGCGTTTCGATACTTCTGTTAATTTATTGGAATATTGGGAGAGCAAAAAATTTGTGTTTCCATGGCTTCGAAAATTAGCTTTAATTGTTCATTCTGTACCTGCCACTCAAGTCAGTGTAGAAAGGTAATTTTCAGCACTCAGATTAATATTGGGAGATTTGAGATATAATTTATCTGAGGAACATTTAAAATCAATTATGATGGTAAAATTGAACACCTGAAAACGACCTCTTAACACTGACTTGAATGGCAGCTAAAACTTATAAGCTATTTCTATGCATTCATGTTTTTATAGCTGATAATGGATAAGTCACATAATATATTATATTCATATAGAAATTTGAATGAAGCAGCATATTATAATACATACGGCATCAACAAATAAATAAGAGTTTTGAATTGATTTTTATTATTGATATAAAAATATAAAAATCAAAATAACTTTTATTTTTCATTTAAAAATATAAAAATCAAAAATAACTTTTATTTTTCATTTAAAAAATAAAAATCAAAAATAACTCTTATTTTTGATTGTTAAAATAAAAATCAAAAATTTAAAAATCATGCAATATGTTGGATGCATTTCGCCTAAAAATCATGATGGTGTAATTAAAAGTTTTCTACGCTGTTCATTTATGTATGATTTATTTCTTCAAAAATTGAAAAATAACTCTTAATTCCGGTCCCTGCTATTTTTTGTTATAATGAATTGTTGTCTTGTTTTTTTGTTAATAAAATTTTTATACTAGTAAAAACAAAATTTGTTTTATTTTGACGATTCTTCAAAATAAATTGACGATTTTGACGATTTTTTTCAAAAAAAATAAACTATTTTATGACTAACATGCCTGACAACCGTGATCGGAAGTGAAGAAACTTTTCCAAAAATAGGACATCCACATAAAATAGCACTAAAAACTTGTTTAGTTCTAAAATTTAACCTTAAAACCCAAAAAAAATTACTAAAAATATTTTTCAAAACAAAAATTGGAAAGAAAAACAAAAAGATAAATTCGTTTACTTTTTATCTATTTTTTAAGGCTTTGAATTTTTTTTTTTAATATTGTCTAAAATATCGATAAAAAAAAATATAAATTTGTATATTCGAATTCGTAGGGCAATTTCAAATGAAATTAGAAGCTTTAAAGTATAACAAGTGTACCTAAAAATAATTTAGTCAATTTGTGCATTTTAATATAATTTTTTTTATAAATTAAAATTTTGCTATTCTTTACAATTCATTGAGTTTACAGCAATTTACTTAAATTTAGTAGCGATTAATAATTTATTATACTAATTTAATTGTATTAATATTAATAATTCTTAATTATATATTTTTTTATTTTTATCAGGCTCGAGACCATAATTTTTAATGTTACTAACGTATAGTAAACACTATTTTTTTTATTAAATGGAAATAATTGTAAGTATCAGCGCTAGAGGAAGTGCACACTTTCGACCCGAGCGACCAGGTCTTTTTCAGCCTCTTAATAATTCATAGTAAATTTTTTTTTGCTGATTTTAGCAAACCGATGTTAAATTCCACTTTACAAAAGGTTTACTAAAACTAATTTTTTCTACTAATTTCATTGTATCAGCAAAAAATACCGCTGGGCTCAAATAAGCAAAATTTCCCGAAATAATAGCAAGATTTTCAGTTGCAATTGCAGCCTTTTTTGTGGTGAGTGTATACCTTGGTGTATCACTGATAAAAATGATCCTGTAGAAATAGCAGAAATAGCTACTAAAAATTATTTAAAAAGATCTCTGCAGAAAAAACTTCCGAAACCAGCAGATTTTCTGCTTAATATAAGTAAGAAATATAACAGCAAAAATAAAACTTTTAAATATATTGTATATTTGAGTTAAATTTAAGTTAATTAAATATGACAATTTACCATAATAAAATCGGGAAAAATTTTGCTGTGACGTTCCCTCTAAGGTGAGGTGTTGTTCTCTGAACACCCTAAATATTGTTTATATTTATTTTTGTAAATTTTATACACCAATTATTTTGTCCAGGGTTATATAATATATAATTACATCAGTTGAAAACTGTATTTTTCTATATTTTGTTATTTATGTACTTTTTCGCTATGTATTTTTATAGCATGTGTCGCATTTTATACAGAGCAACTTTTGTTGCGCAACTCTTGAATTTGTTGGAGAGAGGGGAAAGAAGAGTGGTAATTGGTACGGAGTTGCTTGTTCTCAGCGATTCCTTTTGTTTTTCATTCTGCGTTTTGTTGTTCATTAATTTTAAACCAAAGGTAAGCGAAAATTGCTGAAAAAAATTTATTTTTAAACCAACTTTAAAAGAGAATTAACAAGAATTGCTACAACAAAAGTTTTTGTGAAAATTAAAATTAAAAATGTATACATATATGCAAGCCATGTTCTATGTTAGGTTCTGAACGACTTAACAAGACAAAGCACATACAAATAAAACACATTGGGTACGTTCGCAAATGCAAAAAATTTGTGCATGCACAAGTGATGCGTGATCATCTGTCGCAGATGCTTTGCTACTGCTCAACAAATGCACAGTTTGCTTTTTAGAACGTTTTGCAAAAGATAAAAAAAAACATGTACACTACAATAACATTAACAAATATTGTTGAAAATGCTAAATTTTTGTTAACTTACAATAAAAAAAAAATAATAAAAAGAAATATAAAATTAAAAATCAATTTAAACGAAAAAGAAGATGATTTCGCACTATTGCATTAGAAACTTTAATGATGCCATAGTTGCAAAAATTTGCGGCAGGACTGTCAATTGTTTGCATAAAAAACGTGCTGCCAAGTGATGCTTTTTTGAACGTTTTACTTTTATTATGCTGCAGTGATGCCCAACTACAGCATTTACGAACGTGCCCATTCACAGGCAGACCTTGAAAAACACAAATCTTTATTGAATTAATTCGCGAAAAAAATAATTCTTTTTGTAAATCAGCGAGTTAATTCAATGTTTTATAAATAAATTTATTAAATCAGATTTAAAATCATAATTGATTAATCAATTTCATTTTAATCTTTTTTGATTCAATTAAATCAAATCATTTCAAACATAATTCTTTTTAAATTCGCGAATTAAAAAAGTTTCATTTGATTTGCTAATTAAAACAAAATTAAAAAAAAAAACATTATAATTGACTTGCAAATCTCGCTTAGTTTTTTAGTGTTTTATAATGGCGTCTCGAAAACTAAGCGAGATAGGGCAAAATGAACAAAAGTTTTTCTCTATTAGTATATGATTATAATACGATAATAAAAATAGGCCAGGTTCGGAAGACATCCCGAGGTATCTATTTTTATAAAACAGCCACAAGGTGACCCATTTTTATAAAATTCCATAAAATGCTTTGAAGACCTACCAAATCTATTATATAACCTTTAGCGAGCTTTGCAAAATATTTATCCGTTTTGCGCTATCTCGCTTAGTTTCCGAGATATTCGCCATTTTTAAAATGGCCGATACCTCGAAAACTAAGCGTGATAGGGCAAAACGGACTACAAAAAACTGTAATTGCTACATCCTACTTAAAATTTAAAGTGAGAATTGCAAACGATACTACAGTTATTATCTTTTTGTGCATTGTAGATAAATCTGATATATATTTTCAAACTTTTAATAATAACAAAAATAAACTAAGAATTTTCAAATACTGAACGAAATTGTTTAATTAACTTTTAAAAATACCTGCTAACTAAAAAAATACTGTTTTAGTAAAACTAAATGTTTTAGACCTCTGTTATCATAACAGATAGTACTTTTCGTTAGTTATTTTTAAATCAATTTAATAATAATAAGTATTCCATATTCTTCATAAAAAAATAATTGTAATTTCTATTAAAAACAACTACTTACTACTACACAAACAACTGTCATGTAGTAACTTTTTTCTTATTTCTTTCGCGTTTTTTATGCTTTTTTGTAAATACATATTTTCTCTTTCTTATTTTTTAGTTTTTATTCTTTTATTCAAAAAGAAAAATAGTTTCTCACAGTGTTTAAATACAATTTAATTTTTTTAGGTTTGTTTTTTCGAATTTTATATAAATATTGCATACAAATTTAAGTACATATAGGCTAAGTAGTTATAGATATAGCTACTTTAAAATTAAGTATGTATAAAAATGCTTCCAAGTCTTAGAAATTATTGGCTTTTCTCTTTTAAATGTAAACAAAAAATATTTGTCATAAAAAAATTTGAAATTCTTTAATTTTTAATTTGATAGAATATTTAAAACAACAAAAGCTAACAAATGAATTATGTGTTTGTAAGTAAAGGTAGAGCAGGGCAAACATTATAAATGCCATAGTTCGCGTTCCCGCGAAGTCCATATACGAAAACAGCTTTCGTACAAAGGCGGCCACTAATGTTTAAATTCTATTTGTTAACAAAAAATAAAGAAAATTCTGTTAAGTGGGGACACTCGTTTTCTTTACAAGTAGTTATAGATATAGATATAAAATTCAAAAAAAAAACAAACTTATTAAATCGCAGTTATTTTTTAAAATTGTATACTTTAAATTATTATCTTTCTTGAAAATGCTACATTACATTTTTAAATTCTAAAGTAAAAGTTTCTTTTGGAAAATAAAATTAGAAGTGGAGAACATTTAGTTGAAAACATTACCGCACAACCCTGAATTCGGTAAATAGAACCGACTGTCACTATTTTTCTTTGGGGACAGTTTTTTTTAACAAATTAGCAACTTGAAATTTTTAATTTCTTTACTTTTGTGAAAAAAAAAAATTGGTCTAAAAAGTTCTATTTTTAATCAAATAGCAAAAAAGTACGATCATTTCAACTTTTGCATCCCTGATAAGAATGACGATAAATTTTCTTTTTAGAAAAAGTATAAAAATGGTGTAAATTTTGCTTGTTTAAAATAAATTTTTATTTTTTTTGTTAAAAAACTGCATTAATGTCTTTTTTTAAATATATTTAAATTTTTATTAAACAAAATTTAACTTTAAAAACTACATTATTTATTTTATAATAATTTTCTTAGAATAAATGAAAATTTAGATTTAATAAAAACAAAGTTAAAATATTTAACGAAATAAAATAAATGAGATTTTATTTAAATTTATTAAAATCAATTAAAAAAAATGTATTACTAATACATAAATATGTATAAAAACAACCACGAAAATAAAGAGAAAAAAACAGCACTATGTTTTCGCTATTTTGTGTTTTTTCTATTAAATGCTTTTGTCAATCAAACGAATAAATAAATAATAATAAAAAGTAAAAAAAATATTTTGTTAAAACCCGATTCAGTAGAGGGCTTGAATAACCGGTAACGTTTTGAACGGTTAATCTTATTATAAAGATATCGGGGGCCAACCGTGCGTTTGAGCAATAAAATAAATATTAATCATATTACGATTTTGAGCTATTGTTAATCTATTGTGTTATTTTTTAATTGGCACCTTTTTAATTAATTCAACATATTACTTTAATTGAAAAAAGAGGGGCGGTATTTTTCTTGTGTGCAATAGATGTGTTTGTGTAGCATAACTATTAACGTTATCTTAAACAAATTTGACAGTAAAAGTCTGGAGCATGTTGAAAAACTGCAAAAAGCATTTTGAACAGCACTGAGAGGCAGTAAAATAGTTGTTAGTAAATAAGTTATTCGTTTTTTTAAGTTAAACTCAAATATTATCCAAAGTCAAGGCTTTTATAATATTAACACAGTTATTGAATTTAAGGTATTTTTTTTAAATGCAAAATTTATCAAACAAACAAAAATTAGATACTTAATGCTTAAAAATTACAATAAGGTTTCTTTACAACACCATTCATAGGCAGTATTAAACATTACTTGCCAAGGGCTAGCTTGTGATTTACAATTAAAACCAGGCGATACATATGGCCATTGATACATAGCATAACAACGTTCGGGATGAGGCATCAATGCCAAGTGGCGACCATCTTGTGAACATAGACCGGCTATACCTTCAGTACTGCCATTAGGATTCATTGGATACACTTCGGTGGGTTTACCTAAATCATCTACAAAGTGCATAGCAACACATTTTTGCTTTTTAAGTTTTTCCATTATATCCTTGTTACGGAAAGAGAAACGGCCCTCACCATGAGCTACCCAGCAACCCAATACTGAACCAGTTAATTTACTCAACATCATGGCATTACTATCGGCTATCCGTAAGGAGGACCAACGACATTCAAAACGTTCCGATTTATTGTGTAATAAGGCTACATCTGGTTTGTTAATAACTTTTTGATTATTTTCATTACTTGCAGCTCCAATCCAGCCAATTAAGCTCATCAATTGACAACCATTACATATGCCCAAAGAGAAGGTATCTTTGCGTTGCTTAAAGGTTTGGAATTGTGGCACCAACAAATCACTGAACATAATATTAGCAGCCCATCCTTTAGCGGAACCCAAAGTATCAGCATAACTGAAACCACCAGGAAATATTAAACCACGATAACGATCCAAAGTAGTTTTTCCTAAAATATATGAAAACAAATTGGTAAGTTTTTTTTCATAATAATATAGAATTTGGGGCCATATATGATTAAGAAAAGATAAAAATAACAATTTATATAGTAAAAAAATATAATACAAAATATAAAACTAAGATATAAATAATAAAAGTAGATATGCTGCAGTATAATCATCATATTTCCCCAAGTATAGCAATAATTAAAAAAAAATATTAAGACAAAAAAACTACCTAGATATTTCGTGCTTAAAGGGTCATACACACATTGACCATCTCTATCTATTTAAATCTATTATTTCCCAGTATTTATTATAGTTAAAAGTTTATTTTCGAATAATATAAAATACAAAAGTCAGTATTGAAAACAAAATACAAAAACATAACTTGATTTTATACAATACAGTGTTACAACACAGTACAAAAATATAACAAGTGGTAACTTATCTTAACACAAATCATTATTTAACATCAATATTTTCCCTTGTTAAGAAACTTAGTTAACACTTGAAAGACCCATTTGATTAAGAAGATATTTTAATCTTATCTTTGGTAACGGCTTCGTCATTATATCAGCTAATTGATCTTGAGTTGATATACGTTGAATATCCAGTTCCCCTTCAGAGACCTTCTCTCGAACAAAAAAGTGTGTTCTTTTATGAAATTTTGAATTCTGAGCCAACCTTATCGCTGCATTATTGTCCACTTGTATTGCCGGCATATCTTGCTGACAATATCTTCTTTGGTAGGATTTTCGAAAGTTCTAGACAAGTAACCAATACTGAATGCAAAGTCTGGTCTAGTACCGAGCATTAAGTAGGTAGTAGATATTGAGCCAGATGGATTTGTTTGAAATTCCTACTGGAAGGGAAAGAAAGTCTCATCCTTATCGGCCTGCCCAAACCTCTGAAAGTAAGAAGTTGAAATTTGTTACGTATGTTCCTCTTTCGCCGTAGACATCCGCTAAGAGGATATTTTTGAAAATTTCTAAAAGGAGGGGTAAAAAGGAGAAAGTCTCCCTCTTAACGGCCTGCCAAAAACCCCTTTAGCCAGAAAACTGAAATTTCAAATATGCGTTCCCTGGAGTATGGGCTAACTAAAAGGCAAAAAGTCTACCTCTGGAGCTAGGAATTGGTATGAAGGTTTGTCCTCCGGTGTAAGACGGGATTTTTTGAAAAGCCCACAAGGAGCGAAAAAGCGGAAGTTCTTCCCATTGCCGGCCTCACAAAACCTCTGAAGCTACAAAGTTTAAATTTGGAGCAGCGCAGACATCCACTTCGCCCTCCTCTGTTGTTGACGTTGGATAAGATCACGTTGATGGAAAATCCCACCGGGGAGGGAAAAAAAGGGCGGTCTGCCCAAACTCCTTTGACTGGAAATCTGAAATTTGATATGCATGTTCGCTAAAGTTAGCCCATACTCTAAATGAAGACGGAATTTTCGGACGTCCATACGTTTTGGTTCAACAAGGGGGAGACCCTTGACGGAATGCAAAAACTCCCCAAAATGATTTTCCTGTTTCTTGGAGTAAGGGTTAAATATTGATTTTTGGAAATTTCTACGAGAAAGGGACTGTCTCCCCCTTGATGTCCTGCCTCCTCTTATCTAGAAATCTAAAACATAAATTATGTGTACTCTGAAATATGAGCTTCCTTGCGTGAGTGCTCTAATAAGGTACTTTTTGAACTATTTTCATCTGGAGAGTCTGCAGGATTGTTTCACCGCTAACAACATAACGATGTCTGCCAGCTAGTATTATATTTATTAGCAGATCTTTTCTGATGTTTCCCAATCTACAACGTTCAAAAATTACCCAATTTTTCCTTTTATTTATCATTGTTATCTCGAGTATGCTGTGTACAAATAAATTTAAATTTCGTAAATTTCAGACATTCTTTTTTGACACCACTTTTTAACAATTAACTAAATAAAAAATTGGACGAGTCTCTTATTTTAATCTCCTCTACTACATGTCCGAATTTCATTAAGATCCTACAAAACCGATCTGATACAGTATATAAATTAAAGTTGTAAAATATTTGAAAACTCGATACTACTTAATACTTTTCAAGTGTTTATTTCATATTATTCTCAACACTTTTTACATTCATACAAAAACAGGCCGGCGGGTTCATAGTGACGTGGGATCTATGGGAGTCTTTTTGGCATGCAAGGCACACTTTGGTTAATGGTGGGCTCAATCCGAGGCCAATACAAGTTAAGGCGTGTGGACCATCCCGAACGCAGTTGTGCCAACAATTATACTGTTAAATGCCTTTACTTTTCAATAAATAATAATACAGTCTTAACTTTTTACCCTAGCTGCTGTGTTCATTTAATTTATCTGCTCAAACTACAATTCGAAAAATATCGAAAAAAGGAACATTTTAAAGCAAGCATACGACTTGCGAGTGATGGTGGTTTTCACAATTAAAGGGTGTGAACATTATTTTCACAAGAGAGGATTGGAGATCCAGTCCTCTCTTGTGAAGTGGTTGGTGACACTCCTTAATTGTGAAAAATCTCACTTTAGAAAGTTGAATCAACGCTCTGTGTGTCTAAAATGTTCTACTTCTGAGCATCTACATGGGTAAAAATATAAAAGAATAGTATTAAAATATTAAATTTGCGCAACTCAATATTTTCTAAGTAATAATACATGAAATAGTCTTTTATTGGAGTACGAATAGATATATTACTATTTAGATCTTAATTTGAAATATTTAAAACTCATCAGTACTGATTATATTTCCAATATTATAAAAGACCTACGACTTATGGTCTTAGTGTGGACTATAATAAACCTAAAATTAAGCACATATTAGGATATAATTTTGGACTTAATAATAATTACAGTAAAGAAGGGCATTATTGTAGTTTTTAAAATAAAACTTTAAACTATAAAACATACCACTTAACAAATCCGACATGGTTACATCATGAACATCAAAATTAGCCTTTAACAATAGAGCCATCATTTCACGATCGCTATTGACACCTTCTTCTCTTAAAACTGCTACTGGAATAGATTGTGCAGTCTTTTTTATTAATAATTCGGAACTTAAATCAACCGAACAAGTATATATCGGTCCAGTGCGATAATCTAAGGTGTTATATTCCTCAATGGCGCAATCCGCATTCGCTTGTAATTTTTCCAATTCAAAACTTATACGTTCCCATTGTTTAAACAAAGTTTTAACTGTTTTTTGTAATAAAGTTTTGCCTTTGCAAGAGATATTAATCAAGGAATCCAAACC
Organism: Eustalomyia histrio; assembly: GCA_949748255.1. Taxonomy (NCBI): domain Eukaryota; kingdom Metazoa; phylum Arthropoda; class Insecta; order Diptera; family Anthomyiidae; genus Eustalomyia; species Eustalomyia histrio. Next base: position 114,610,621 of record OX456526.1, on the reverse strand, counting down.
ATAAGATTTAGCATAACCAATAAAGTAGTTCGGCACACCCGATTGTGTAAAAGTATTTTGTATTTCCTTTATCTGAGATCTTTCAATTTCCAATACCCAACCACATTCTTCAGCGTAGAGTACAGCTAATTCAGGCATATTCTTAGCAGAATTGTCAATATCTGCTAGAGAGATTCCAGATAAAACATTTGTCAAGTCTATGTCAAGACCAGAAAGACCGGCAAATGCCATTTCTAAAATACACACCAAAAGGCCGCCTTCACTAATATCATGACCAGCCAACAATTTTCCTTCTCCCAACAACTCTTGGGTAACATTAAAGGCATTTACAAGAATACTCGTTTGATTTAGATTGGGGCACTCATTGCCCTGTTGACTATAGGCTTGTGCTAAAGCACTACCACCTAGACGGAATTTATTTTCGATATTTATCCATATTAAAGCGGTTTCAGAATTATTTGAAGGTCCCTTTAAGTCGGGAGTTATTTTGACAGTAACATCAGGACAAGGAGCATACGTAGAAATGACTAAGGTACCAGGAGATTTAATAGTTTCACCACCAACTTTAGCAGCCATTGACAGAGAATCTTTACCACCATCTACAGCAATTCTTAGTTCTTTCATAATTGAACACATTTCTTGGCAAGCATCATACATACGAGCACCCTCGCCGGCTAATTTAGCAGCCCACATCCAGTTACCAGAACATTTAACATCAGCCAGTTCGGTAATTTTTACAAATACTAAATTTGACAAAGCCTCAGCCACGCTCATGCGTGCCATAGCACCTGCATCCAATAAACCCTTAATAGGTTGAGTACCAATTGAAGTAGCAATACCTTCTTTACTGAAATGTGAAACAGTTACTAAACCAAAATCAGCTAAAGGAGTATGTAATGGTCCCACACATTGCTGTTGAGCTACAAGGCCAGTAACACAACGATCCACCTTATTGGTTAGATAACGTTTACTGCCAACCGATACTAAACTTAGTACCAATTCTAAACTTTTAGCATAATTCAAGTTAGAATCAAAAGTTAAATGCATTAAACTATTTGATAAACTTTGTAGTTGATATTCTCTCTTGGGCATTTCACCTAAAACATGTTTTAACTCTAAATCAAAAGGTATAGGTCCCATAACCGAACGATCAGCAATTTTATCATTTAAAGCTTTTTCAAAATCAGCATTACTTTCAATCAAAGTAACACGACCATCTCCTGTTACTACACCCACAAAACTAATGGGACAACGTTCCCGTTCGCAAATTCTCTCCAATAGAGCACGATCTTCAGGTTTACAAAGTATGGCATCGTTTTCTTGATATTCCGCTCCCCATAATTCTAATGCATTAATAGTAGGATCACCCAATTGAAATTCTTTTGAGAATATAATAGCACCAGCAAAACCCGGTTCCACTAATTCTTTTAAAACATTACCATTACCACCGGCACCCTGCGCGAATTAAATTTTTAATTAATTGGATATTTTTATCAATTGAATTATACTAGTGTTTTCTTACTTGATCATGTATAGCCAAGATGGGGTTACGATCTCCCATTTCTATGCAGGCTCTTACCACGCGATTTAATTTATTTTCCATTTCAGCATCACCGCGTTGTACAGCATTAAAGTCTAATGATGAATCATTAGAACCCTGTACTTCTACGGAACTAGCAGCTCCACCACCCACACCAATACGATAAACGGGACCACCAATTTTAGCCAGTAAATTACCTAGAATAATGACAAAAAATTTGTTATGATAACATGTTTTCTATTTGGTTACCACCATGTTACAACCACTTAAATGGTTATTGGGGAAATTTCGTCTATTAATAGGAGTGTAAAAAAGCCCCTATTAACTTATCATGCTTTACAAAACTTCTTTTGGATAAGCAGAATTTTTGCTGGATAACTGCAATTTCCGATTGATTCTTTAAAAACTAAATTTAATGTCAGTTTTAGGTTCGTTATTTAAAGGAGGAGGTATGACTTGGTTTTCTAATCATTACAAGTAAATATCAGAAGAGACTTCTGCGGCTAGTCTGAACAATGAAGGAATGCTGTCAGTAATAATTTGTGCAATCCACTAGACTATCGACCACAAACGGTTAATCACTTGCTGCAGCAGAGTACTTTCGATGGAACAGGGCTACACAACCCACATTCCGACGTCGCTTCTTCCATTGATAAGCGCTGTGTACCTCGTTTAAAGATGTTCCAAGAAAGATACATTTTTATTGAAAGAGTTTGAAGGAGTATGTGGTGCAAAAATATTGAAAGAATGTCATTCCGAGTAACTGCTATTTAAAATACTCAATTACTGCGTTTACTAGTAATTTATCAACCACTGTGATTACCGGGACGAAAAATTGTTAATTTCTGGGCATGAGAATTAAGTGTGATGTCCGCTAGAATAAGTACGTATTTGAAGTTTCGAAAGTAGCATTCAAGTGATTTCCTTACTATTTACACCACTTATAGCCAGCCGAAGATGGAATACAACTCCCATATATGGGCAGGAGCTTCAAAGTCTATTTAGAAGCTTTTGGGGCGTGTACAAAGGAAGGCGTCGGCACTTATTAATGACAATATGGTATCCAGCACAATTGACCCATTTCATCATCGACCCATGGGAACTGTTCTGCGAGATAAGTAAACTGATCCCTAGAGTCTTGGTGTATATTTGGAATACTCGCTTATCTATTAGAACACATCCGTTTATGGTTGATTTTTCAATGAATCGCACAATGCATCACAAGGAAAATTCATTCATTGGTCATACAAAATAATAAGCTCTCGTCAAGGGGTTTCCCTGTTACCTACAATATATACAGTAGGTATTAGTAAAAGTATCCCCTGACTGTTGGTCTTGATGAGGTCCCATCAAGTAGTTACCGACAGCAATAAACTTGTAAGTGTTTGGCCAATTTCGAAGAACAGAAAACATTATTTAGAAATAAACACTATTGTTCCAGTTGCATCAAAAAAGTGTTAACTAGTGTAACCTTACCTCTTTTTGGATCAATTTTTTGGCGCATTGTAGATTCCATTGTACCCATACCACCACTAAACATAATAGGTTTTACATATTCATTACGTTCATCTTGGACATTTGTTAGACCATATGAATTAACGAAGCCTGTAATTAGTGGTTCACCAAATTTATTACCATAATCCGAGGCACCATTACTAGCTTCAATCAGTACTCTTAAAGGCTTGGAAAAAGAGGAGGGATATTCGTAATTGGCATTTTCATAGGGTTGTGAAAAACCTGAAATGGAATTGAATTTTAGGACAAATTTAGTACAAAATTATATGAATCACAGATAGATTCCGAAGTATAATATTATTATTAAGGTGTTATATTGACAATAATCTAAATTGTATATTATTTTCTGAGATTTGGCAAAAAACGGCCTTAAAGCGATCAAGACAGTTTATATTTTCTTATAAATTTGTATCTTTTTTTAAAATAAATTTAACACGAAATATATGAGAAAAAAAACTATAGTCTTTAAAGAAGATATACACGCGAGGGAACACTGCTAGCTAGATATAGAGTAAAAAAAACACCCCTAAAGAGCTAAAAAATATTCACAATGTAGCTCTTGCGTATAAATGTGCCTTAAAATAATCATTTTTCTTACCTGGTATATTTAAGGCACCCACACAATAACCAGCTGTTCCTGCGATAGGAATACCACCACGTCCAACACCTTGAACATCTCTGGAAAAAATATAAGATATTTGAATGCGCCATAACCATCTAACACTTTAAGTTGATAAATTTTTACCTTAAGCGCCCACCAGTGCCAGTAGTAGCACCACTAAATGGTGCCACAGCTGTTGGCATATTATGCGTTTCAGCGGTAAATATTAAATCAGAATCAACAGTTTCTAAAGAAACTAAACCAGGACCATCAAAAATTTGAGGTCTTATACAGACATGCTTAAAACCACGTATTGCACTACTATTATCACTAAATTTGATGGTATTATTTTGGTTTGTAGTTTTTTGAGTATCCATAATCATTCGAATTAAAGACTGCGGTTGTTCGATCCCATCAACAATCATTTTACCGCGGAAAAACCAATGTCTAGAATGTTCACTATTGCTTTGAGCACAATCAAACAATTCCACTGTTGTGGGATTACGTTTAAGAATATTCTTAAATAGATTTGTATAATAATCCAAATCCCAATCACCAAATGCCAGACCCATTTTAATATTAACTGCTTCCAGAGCCTTACGCCCCTCTTCCAATACCGGAACTTTGTACCAGGATTCTTGTTGTTTTGGCAGTTGCTCATTAAAACTATTTACTGGTAAATTTTCTTTTGTATATGGACATTCAGTCATACGATCACCTAATAAATCAATTAGTTTATGCAGATCTGGTTTAGAACCCGAGAAACCAATAAGATAACGATTAGAACATTCTACACGTATAACTTGAGCAAGACCAACGTTTTGACATATATTCACACAATTGGTGGAAAATGCACTGGAGAAGTTAAAACGTGGGCCGATTTCGATTAAATATAAATGTTCGTTTTCAGCGGGTAAAGTTGATTTTTCAAATAGACTACTTTCATCGCCTTGAGGATGTTTAAGTAACCATTTAAGTATAGACTTAGCTTTAGGCTCAATATTTGTTGTAGTTTCCACATGATAACATTTCTCCACTTGCAGTTTTTTGATATTAGCAAAAGTCTGAAAAGTAATAAAAAGATTTGATGAGTAAAAAACTACTTTACCGCAGTAACCCACAACAGCCTAAGCAACAACAATTATCACATACTTTCCCAGGCAGGAAAATACGAACAACAAAGCGTTGGCCAAGTGCTTTTAACGGTGGTGCCAGCCTTAGCAGAACAAAAACAATCTATAAAGTTCTTTTGGGATAATAACATGAGTACTTTGCCAGCTCCAAATTATAATTTTAAAATCACGGCAAAGTATTGGCGAATCAATGAATTAAGTGCTTTTCCAATGATGAAATAAGTGCTTTGCCAACCCAAAAATGATAATACCGGCCTGGGCTTAGCCGTTTCTTTTTTAAAACGTTGACAGAGCATTGGTGAAACAATCATTAAAGTGCATGAAATTTATGATATTCACTTGAAAGACAATATTTTCAATGAAAGTAGCGAAGTTATGCACTTTCCACTATCGTCCAAACTAATATTAATGACTAAAAATTTGATTAAAAATAATATTGAAATAAATATTCCAATAAGCGTTTGGAAGATACATCATCCTGAAGATATTGCGGCAATATCTATAGTACGAGTATATAGTATTTTGAGAATATCATATTTTTATTTAATAGCTGGAAGATTGATCGGCAAAATTAAAAGCAAATCTATTTTTCTGTCATTTAAAAAAACAAATATATTTTAATAAAGAAAATTTATTAAGAAACATAAAACTTTTACAAATTAAACAGCAATTATTAAGGTAAGCCATAGTTCTATATCAAAATACTTTGCAAATTTAAACGAAACTGTTTTTTTTTTAAGAAACCACACAATGACGATGCCGCTCACGTAGTAAAAAGCGTTCTCTTGGTTTTATATGGGCAAATTACAAAGGTTCGGCATTTTTTCAAATTGGTTTTTTTACGATTCTAATTGATTTTCTTTACAAATCCAATTAGTTTTTAGCAGATTTTCAATAAGATTTGAAAAAAAGTTAAAAAATCAATGAAATTTGCTAAAATTTTTGGAGAAATCAGGGAAATTTGCTCAATTTTCCTCTGTTTTCTCTCAGTTTTCGAACCTTTGTATTCTGTATAAAATTTTATTTGGCCGCTGCCGGCGTTGCAATCTCTATACTATTCTTACTCTATGAAGAAACAAATCATCCAAAAGTTTGGCAAACGAAATGTAGATTTTATTGAAGAATGTTGAGAAACGGCAGATAGGGACTTTTTAATCAGAGTTTACATACATGTAGTGTTCTGTAAGACGAACAAACAATATTTTAACGATACCTATTCGATCGCCTTTTTATCTTCTAGAAGAATCGATTTCATATTGCTTGGAAGTATCGCTTTCGGGACACGATTTCTAACGAATGGGGTATCGTCCGCAATACAAAGACGATTGTTGCCGCAATAAAGTTTTTCTTCTAGGCAGTACGACTGGGGAATCGCTTTCGTATTGCCATGTTTACTGGGTATAAATTTGGTAGAATGACACTTATATTCTTACTACTATAAAATTTAAAAAATACACTTGTTCAACACATTTGTTTATTAACGTACGTCGGCGAGACGTACGATTTCTTTGTTTATGTTATAAAAGCTAAAAATAACGTAATAATCGAAATAAGAAGAGAGGTTAAACCAACTTATGTAAAAAAATAATAAGTATGAAGAGTTCAACTATATAGAAAAAATATAAATCTGTCAAATTGAGGTCGGTAAGGCAGTGTACTTAATATGATTTGCATTAACGACACAACAAACTAAAATCTGGGAACTAGCAAATGTCATATAGACTTAAGCAGGGTTAAAAAAATTATATTATATATTTTTATATGTATTTGAGCATTTAAAATTATTTTAATACTTTTTTATTAAAATTATTTATGTAAAAGAGAAAATTATTGATTCATAACTAAATGTTGTAAGCATACACTTAACTTCCAGCATATGTATACCTATTTCAATGTTGTATTCATCAAGATAGTTTACATAAGCGGTTTTCACTCTTGGTGGTATATTTACAACGCTTGTATATTTACAAAGATTTTATACTACAAAGCGTGAATGACTTTTTCGTGTATTTACACAGCTATTTTTTTATTACAAAGTGTGAACGACTTTTTCGTGTATTTCATTATTTTGATCAACTTTATTTTAATAGTGACCACAAAATGAAAAATAAAAAAAATCAAACAATAGTTTTGACGGCTAAACGATCACCTGTTTTAGTCTTGTAAATGTACAACATGTATTTACTATACCTTTTGGTCTTGTATTTTAACCACAGCCTAGTAAATTTTAGTTCTATACATTTTGTTGTTGTGGTGTAGTAAATGGTAGTACTTTTTCTATATCTACAACCTCTACAAGGTCTACAAGGGCAGTTTACTACCAAGAGTGAATACCCTTTTTATTTATTTATTTATTTTATTTGTTTAGCACACCAGTTCAACAAGATCTAGTCTTTTAACAGCACTGGAAAAATAATGTTAGGATACAATTAGCATTAAAGTATTATAAAAACTAAAGGTTTTTTTAAATTTTTATATAATCAATACAATTTATCACAGTAAATAAAATCAAAGCATAAACCAAAGTTATACCTTTTTTGTTAAAATTATTCTAAATGCAATTTATCAAAGGAATTATATAAATTAAAGATTTTAGAAAAAATTATAACAGGGGTTTTCATTCTTGGTAGTAAAGTACCCTTGTAGACCTTATAAAGTTTGTAGATATAGTAAAAATAATATTTTATTTATAATCCTATTTTTTTCATGAAAAGCACTTTTTGTTAGCATCGGGAAATTGTTGTAATACAAGTGCTTTGCCAGTGCTTTACTTATTTTTTTTTTTATTTCATAAAGTATTGTAAATTTTGTGTTCTAAGCCTGCCCCCGTTTCTGTTGCAATCGAGAAATTTATGGTCACCCCACTTTATACAGGATGACTTAATAGATGATAAAGTTGTTTGCATTTTTACTGGAAATTTTTTAGAGTTTTGTAAAATTTCATATTAGATATAGATAAAACATGAATAAAGCACATTATTATCCTCTTTAGATTAATATATATTTAATTGCCTGTAACTCACCCTATAGAAAGCAGAACAATGTTCTTTTTCACACAAAAAAATTTAAATTTTTTACACACCCCAAGTAATTTTTACTAAACTTTTCAGGAAAAGTACACAAACGGACCTATTGTTGTCAATATAAAGGTCCATGGAGACGATCAAATAAACCCGTCAATGAGTGCAGATGTGTGTCGTATGCTTGTTGCTTTAAAGGAGACATACAAATAAACACGTCAATCAGCATTTGTATTTTGCAGCGTTCCTATCAAATAATGTCGTCTGTATGCTTCCAGCTTTACTTGGGGCGTTACACGTTCAATTTTTGGATTTCAATTTCTCTTAATTTCTCTCAATTTGCAATACTCACAGTTTTTTACTAACACACACTTTTTGAAATTGAAACTGGAGGTATTCTATTTCTCATTCAATCCGTAAGGCAATCTCAGAAGCAATTTTAGCAGCTGATCACAATTCTTGTAAATAAATTTTCATGTTTCGTTCTACAAATACTATGCCACATTATAACGATGCGATTTGGAAACGAAATTGTATTCAAATTGCGTGCAGCCTACGTCACAGCTTCAAATTTAAGCAATTTTGACATACAGTGTTTAAAAAATTGAAATCCAAAATATTGTACGTTTGGCCGCAGAGTTATATTCCATAAAGCTGGCAAGTTTTGGTAGTTTTCAATAAAACGCAATATAAACTTTTGTTCGTCCAAGCACTTTTCCATATTACGGAAAATCACAAACTGAAGTTTTTTTCTAATCAGAGGCGTAAAACACAGAATATGTATGTATATTTTTTACATCCGTGCACTTCTTTGACGGCAAACACAAAGCAAACGAATTTTTTTGGCAATCACAACAGGAGACGATCAAATAATCAGCTCACAAATAAAAATATCAAAACTTTTTGATTTTCAACAATCATTGCCGACAACTCGTACGTGAGGAAGACTGCGCGCACATTACTATGTGATGGATAGGTTTATTTGATCGTCTCCATGGCACTTAATCCAATACAAAATAAATGTAGTGTAATTCGCCCTTATAAACGTTGTTACAACGTAAACCAGAATAATAACAAAACTGATGTTTTTCTGTACATGTATTAAATCATTGCTGTACATTTGGCGTCAAATATTTTAAAAAACATCATGAATAAAGCAATTTTATTTTTAATTATAATTCAACATTGTTTGACTTGAATATAAATTTTAAAACAATTCCAGTGTTTTTTCAAAACAAAATACTATAGTGTGAATTCAATTTATAAATGCAGAAAAGAAGTTATATTACATATTTTCTTTAAAAATTCGTAAATATTATTGTTAATATTTCTCAAAAAAGTAGAAATGGCAACAAAACACTTGCGAGTTTCACTCCATGCTACAGAGTTAGACACGAGTTAACTTTACTTAAAAAAAAAAACAAAAGAAAAAAATAACAAATATAGATAAAAAAAAACATATTTAGTTAACCCAGCGTAAAAAATATAGTCTATCTTTTAACCCTGTTTCATACTTAAGAGTTAACTTCCGCTTCAATAAAATTGCATACACGAAATTGTATTACTACTTACCGTATTTAATTGTTTTAAAATCTTCAAACGATTAGCCTCATCACAAGCCTCTGCAGAGTAAAACCGTAGAATAGCCATAATTTTTTGTTTATTTAAATCCAAAATAACACGATCCAATCTCAAGCTAATTGTAAGTATAAATGAATAAAAATCAATAATAAAAACAAGGCTACATAAATACAGGTTTTAGATTATTTGTATGCCTACTTGTTGTTCTGTTTTGGGGGTTATCAATTTGACGAACTACTTGGACGTATAAATTGTTTTTTTTTTTACTTTCCACTGGACTTAAGGGGTAACTGGGAGGCGACTTTGTAATTCTAGAAAGTATTATGTTTATTTTAAATAATCTATGTTTACACCACCATCAATCTCCAAGTGCACTGTTGTAAATTGATAAGAAAAAATCGTATTTTGTTTCAATTATCTCCAGCTAATATAAATTTTGATTTAAAAAATTAATACACTTTGTTAAACAAATCTTGCAGTTTTATTTAAATTAATTTTGTATACGGTTTTTGTAATTATTCCTATGCCAAATATACTTGATCACTACACAAACTTTTCTACACGTGTCTTTCTTGCTACTTATGCACATTAACGTACAAACACAATCAAAGTCAACACCACAGACTACAAAGACAGGTTACCAATGACATCCATCAAACAAAAAGTATCGAACTGTATGATTATTTTGACATTGTAGTGATTTGCAAAATGAAATAACTAGAATTTTGACATTTCCCTTTACTCATTTTTTATAAAACGTACAAGATCGCCGGGCTAATGAATAAATTTCAAAACAGAATCAATTATATTTTCTTGGCGAAAAATTAACGACTCTCTCATATTTATTTTAACATTTTTTTTAAGTTTAAAATTGCCATGATTAAAGTAAACTGTTTTTCTGTACATTGAAAGAAAAACAAAAATTTGGAAAATTTAATACATATTACGTAACTACTATACACAAAATAAAAAATGTATATAAACAAACGTAAAAATAGCCAGTAGTCACTTTAAGGGCCCAGTAGCCATACGTAACGTACCATGTGTGTTTTCTATAAGATATGTTAAATCAGGTGACTTTTCACGTTACGTCTACATATGGTCTACATATGGCTAATTATAACTTTAGTCATGATATGTTTGGCGTTTTTTGTGTTTCAACTCTAAACCCAGCTGGAGACAACCAAGCATGCTGATCAACATATAAAGAACATTTTTGAAACAATATTTTTAGTTTAGAATACATAACTTTTGTTTAGTTTAGGTTTAATTTTAAAAGTTAAGGAATTCAAACATGATAATTTTTTCTAATAATTCTACCCGTATTGTTTTCTCATGACCTATGTATATGAAGTTTATCTTGATTTTCTACGTCTTTAAAATTATAAATTTAATTTTTCTAAAACATAAGAGTGCGAACGAGAAATAACAAAAACATCAACTTAAACAGTGCTTTCTTTGTTACTCCGTTTGTCAACAAACAAGAATTCCACTCAATACTTGCATGCAAAAAAGTCACCGTGTAAATTGGCTCTTAGACTATAAATGACAAACTTTTTTCTACTGCCCTACATTTGGAATACGAATGAACTGTCAAATGGAAGTTATTTTTATGAAGGTATTTTTTTTTTTTTGTTCAAGTTTATCTGAAAAATCATTAGGAAATTGTTATTTTATCATGATGGAAAATATAAATTTTTGGCTGTGAACTTTAGCCGAATAAATAATTGAAAATTGGTCACTGCGAATGCGCTTTAAAAAAGGTGGTTGCGGCGGTACACATTTGTCTAAAATTCTAAACGCCAAATAATAAGCTATCAAATAAAAAATTAAAACAAACCATTTCGTAAGTCTTTATTTATTTTATTTTAAATAAAAGTTCACAACCTCTGAAAAAACACCCTTTACATTCCACAGGGTTGGCAGGCAATAACGATTCAAAACAATTTCAACTATCGTTACCCTTAAAATACCGTTACCGAAATAACTAAAATAGCGTTATCCTTAAAATAACGATACCAAAATAAATTAAATATCAATTCCTCTAAAATATATAATTGGCTTTCAAGGCTTCCTTTGTATTTATATTAAGGGTGTGTGTTAAATGGTAGCAAAGTATGCTTCTTGGTAAATTTTTGACAATTTTGAGGTGAATAAAATTTCACTAGCCCATAGGGCTAGTAGAATTTTTGACATAAGAATAGAAATTTTTGAAGTTTTAAAATTTGAAAGCTTCTTAAAGCAAAATGAAAACAAAACATATAAATAAATTCGATTCTTTTTCACATAAAAATTTAAAACTTTTTCACCATAGAAAAAATATTTTTTACCATGCCACTTTGCTACCGTTCCACACGCACCCTAAATAAATAAATAAAAATACGGTTGCTGGTTATTGAGTATTTTACAAACACAAAGTTGATAAATTGGTGGTATTTCATTTTAGTTTCTAAAAAAAATATCAGAATACCGTTACCCTTAAAAATCCTATACCAAAATAACTGAAATACCGTTATCCTTAAAATACTGACACCAAAATAAATAAAATAGCGTAACCTTTAAAATACCGTTACCGAAATAATCTAAACAGCGTACCCAATAACCGCATCGTTTCGGTTACCAACCGTATAATTTCATTAACTTTAACCAATATTATCTAAAATTTAAATTCTGCAACAAAAAATAAGCATTCAACGACAATGTGACTTTATATTTTTTAAAAATTTCTATAAAGAAAACAAAACTTTATTTTGTAAATCTTCACCAAATTAAAAGAGAGACGCATTTATTTTTTATTAATATAAAATTCATTTCGCATAATAACTTAACGATTACACTTCTACAATTTCAATACTCTTCATAATTATATATAATACCTGTGTTTGTGCACCAAGCTACTGACTTTTGCTTATGTTATCTCATACAAATTTTGCATAAGTAACGTTGAGTTAACACTAAAAGTTGTGGTATGATAATCAGAAGCCAACGTTGATAGTTTGCCACACAAACACAGCCAATGTAATTTTGTATATTTAGTTCTTATTAGCAATTTTTACAATTACATTATTTTTGAGAAAAATATATTGTTATAGAATAGATAAGAGTTTATATGAATACAATTAATTGATGACGATTTGAATGATTATTAAATTAAACTACTACAAAAACTACTACAGTCAAGTATCAAGGAAAAGTAACATAGTACAAGGACATAGGCGACAGTTAAGATTTAAAATAACTTAAGTTTTTTGTTAAATTAAATAATGGTTGAATAAATTAAAATCAGTTCAATTAAATCATATAAAAAATTGAATTTATACATTTATTTTAACCAAAATGTTAAGTCATCTTAATTCTAGTGCAGTTCTGCCTTTTAGGAAAAAGAAAGTATATTATTTAAAAGGACAGACAGACAATGTTAGGTATGTTTGTTTGGTAAAAGTAATTTATGTCTCAAAAAATATATTAAATGAAAAAGAATTAAAAATTAGGAACCAATGATTGATGTCTGCTGTTATAATTTCTATTATTGTTAATGTGTTCCACTCTTCTAGCGAAGAAACTTTTATAGTAAAAAAGGCTAAAAATTAACGGCACAACTATAATTGACTTATTAATCTTTATTTAAATGAAAATTTATATTTTTTCAATTTTCATAAAAATTAAGAAAGCTTTAAGAAAATTATGATTTAGCTGTTAAAAACTCTAATATGACGTTCCTAATTTTACTATTATTTATCCTTTTTCAGAGAGCTTTTTGCTAAAAAACTTATCTTCTTCTTTGTCTCTCCCTGTTAAAGCTTTTACTTTCTTGTTTTCCTTACTTTTTCTTTTACTATTATCCTTCTTGTCCTATTCCTTGTTTAACTCTTAGCAGCATCACACAAAAAATTTGCTGTGGTGTTTCATGTTGCAGGTACCACTTGAGCTTATTGCGACATATACTATTATTTGTAATTAACTAAATGTGCATATGTTTAGCGGCCTGCGCACTTATTTCATCCAAATTTTTGCGTGCACTTTCTGTCATATCATCCAGCGAGCGTCTTGTAGTCATTATCAAATCATCAGTACTTTTGGCAGCTGTTTCGGCAATACCCAAAACCTCTGAATTGATGCGACCGATTACCCACTCAAGACCCTGGCGCCCCTTGCCAGCATTCACGCTAATATTAGAGGTTACCAAATCTTCCATATAGTGAGAGAGTGGCACACCATGCACACTCACTGAGGCCTCTTGTTTCAACAAAGTTTTCGAAGGGTCTGTTGGATGTGGCACATAGTATATTACCTCATCCACGGAGATGTGACGGCAAAAGGTCAAATTGATAGTTTTCAACATCATAGACTTTTTGCTAGGATCCACTGTAGACCGTTCACTGGCAAAACAAGATTTGGCAGTACCAATTAGTTTGTGGGTCCATTTGGGTAAATACCATTTGGATTGCACTAAACGATGTGTATGTAAAACGCCATCGACTACTTTGCGTTCCACCACATCTGTACCAATGATCGATGGTGTCATAGGATTGGGATATTTGCGCCATGCCGCCTGTGTTACCGTTTCCCACGGATGGTTGAATACATGTTCTGACGTCCAGATTTTCATTATGCAAGATCTAATGTGTGTGTTTTAATCGATTTCCGTATGTGTGCTGTGTTGTCGTCGTTCAAGAGCAGCAGTAATAAAATCTGCCTATCGCTCTATTATATCTGTATGTAGAGATCAGCAGCCTAATGTACACAAAAAAAAATAAAACAACAAAAATAAAATAAAACAATTTTTAAATTAATACCTTAAAGTTATATTTCTTTTATTTAGCTGCACGTAATAACCTTTGAATATGAATAAGAAAAGAAAAAGACAAGCATTTGGCAAGTAAGAACCTTGAGCTCTAACAGGAAAGCAAAAATTAGTACTAAGAGGAAGTATAGGTTTAAAATGTTTTACTTACAAGTAATATTTAAAAGAGTGTATTCAATTTCTTAATAAAAATCTTTTTTTTAGATAATTTAAAAGTATTTTAACTATAAAATTAAATTGAAATAATCATTTTTAAAATAATATAAATACTACTTTTCTTAAACAAATAGGTGGCATCACCTTAAAGAATGAGGTGTAGTGTCATAATCAGCATTGTACTTAGCACTGAACATACTGGTTCGGAATTTTACTGCCCATCTATATTATACTACACACAGACGAAGCAACTTTAGTAGAAACATGTGTTTCTTTTTTTGTTTTTCTTTTTAGTGCAGACGATGGAACCAAAAGGAAACATCAGTCTGTGTGTTCAAATTTACTACTACTAAACAAACTTACGCGGAAGGAAAGCAAATTTTTCATATGCTGCTGTTTGTACTTTTATTTTTACATATATTACATTTTAGTCTCATACATTTTTATATTCATTTATAAGTATATCCAATTTATATTATTTAAAATTGTCACCATTTTCGTCTCTTAATTTATTTACTCCGCAAATTACAAAAGCACCGCACACAACGTCTGCTCACAACGAAGTAAGATGGAAAAAACAGTAAACATCGATACAGACGATGTAACATTGTGTTTGGAAACATGAAAATAACAAAAAAAAATTTAATATTTGAGGAACCAAAAACTAACATGAATTTCAACAGGAAACATTGCTATACACGATGGAACATGCTCAGGTTTCCTCTAATGTTGCATCGTGTGTGGCCAGCATTAGAGATAAAAATCTTAGTAATAAAATGTGTCGGCAGAATAAAGGCACAAAATTGTCAATTGCCGAGCATAAACGCATTGTGTGCTGTGTGTTCTGCCGGTTGTGTGTTCAACTTTTATTAGGGTACCGCCGGCGGTGCATATTTAACTTTTATAGGTTGCCGCGTGTACCGCCGGTAGTGCACGGAAACTTATGAAAAGAGTTCAATATATTTTTTGCGGTATTACACTAAAGCGAATAAATATTATGTGATGGAACCTAGAGAAAGGCATTTTTTGACGGCACACAACAAATATACTTTTAATTTGTATGATGGCACTCAATAAATATACTTTTAATTTGTGTAATGGCACATTAAAATTTTTCAAGGAGAAGGTTTTTTGATTACTTGTAAATACACTGTAAAGTGAAAAAATTGGTATATATTTCTATTTTTGCCTTATAATTTGTTAAAATGTTTTTAATTCTTTTAAATTTAATAATTTTTTTGTGGATGAAAAACACTTTTCCATATTTTTTTTTTTTTTTTTTTGTGGTGTCTCTTAAGGAAATGACGGCTAGTTTTATCTTACTCTGCGGTTACACGTACAAGATTATTGCTTTCAATTTTTCTCATATGATATATGTCAAAATCTCTCGAATTTAAAGCTGTGACTTTAGCTGAACGCCATATTGTATACAATCTTATTTATAAAATGCCGTCATCAAGGAAACAACTGAAAATGCTCGCTTTACTGAAAGTGTTGCAGGAAATAAACACAATCGCAACACGTTATTTTTGACCATTTTTTTTATTGCACAGGATATTTGTAAAAGAAACTGGCAAAATATTTGTAAAACGAAGCTTCAAAAAATAATTAACTGTGATCAGCTGTTAAAATTGCTTGTCAGATTGCCTCACGGCTTGAATGAGAAATAGAATACTATCCAGTTTTTAATTTCAAAAAGTGCGAGTGTGTTAGTAAAAAAGTGTGACTGCATTGAAAATTGAGAGAAATTGTAAGTGTAACCCCTGTGTTAGCAATAATTGTTAACGAATATTGCTAACTTGTTCGCCGGCAATAAAAATGTATGAAATCGAGAGGTGCACAGTAGCGATTTTTAAATTTAACATTTGCTGTAATTAATGTCAACATGTTAATCGCTGGTCTAGATTACAAGTTATCAATAATTGCTAACAAATATTGCCGGAAAATTATTGTCGGCAATAAATAAGTATGAAAACGAGTGGTCCTCACAAGAGATATTATAATTTTGACATTTGCTGTAATATATGTCAACATATTTATTGTCAGTCTAGATATTATTCGTTAGCAATAAAATGATAGTAAGCAATTGTGGCAGGCATAATGCTTGATATAAAATTTCAGTAAGTAAAAACTTCGAAAAGTTTAATTATTTTTATTATTTATTTTATTTTAATTGTTATTATTTAGCAATACAAAATTTTGCTAAAATTCGTGAATTCAAACTGAAGCATTAGATAAACATTTTAATTTAAGTGTAAAATTCGTTATTAGTAAAAACTTGCAAACTTGACGAAATGAGTATGAATCATAATTTTTAAAAAATGATAACTGGCCAATAACTTAAAAGTTGTTAATACTCGTATTGTTGTTCCAGAGCACTAAAAATTTGTTGTATTTATAATTACATATTCAAAATAGCAATGCAAAAAGTATATAATTTTCTATAGAGTATTTTTCCCGCTCTACCAGAAATTCAACATGGTACAGAGTTCAGCGGCAACATTTTCAAATGAGAGGGCAACATTTTCAAAGTTGCTAAAGTGTTGAAAAACATTTAATTTGGTGTATGCAGTGCTGCCACATAAACAGTGTAATTTTTTATCCCAGTTTTTGGGATTCTTAACTGTTTACCAGTTTTTTCATGAAAACAATTTTTTTCAAATTATTGCATTTTTAATAGGTTTTTTAGTTATATGTTGCAACAATTAATAGAATATTTATTCTCTTTATTATATATTTTTACCATAGAAATGGGAAATAATGGATATAAATAGACATAGTTGGTCAATGTGTGTGTACACACTTTAATACTTTTCATGTCACAATGTTATGTTTGAATTCGGCAGCACTGCTAAACACTACTAAAAGTTGCCGACCAAAACTCACCTATGTTGCCGCCAAACTATGTTCGTGTTCTAAGAGAGTACTAAAAAGTTCGTGAGAGAGAAACATACTCTATAGAAAATTATATACTTTTTGAGCAATGCAAGTGGTCACCCTAGAAAAAACGCTATAAAATGACTCAATGAATTTTTTACAATGCATTGTAAACACATGAATGCAATAATTGTAATGACAATGATAAAAATGATAGTGAAAAGAAAAACGAAAATTAATTAAAATACAATAGTCACATTTTATATAGTTTTTGTAGCTTTATTTAATAGTTTTCAATGTATATACTTTTTTTAAATTATTAATTACAAATATACTTATAATAAAATAAAAAATTATAAAAACAAAATATAAAGCACGAAAAGCTTTTACTAAGGCTTATAGCTTTCTTACTGTTTTTTTATAATTTTTTTCTTGTATGTGGTTTTATATTGTAAATTTGTTGTCTTTCTTTTTATTTTGTGTTTTTACCATATCATTGGTCACCGGTCTCTAGTTATACGGCCCTAAGCTATTTTTGTTCAAATAATTGAAAAGGGATACAATTTTTCTTAAATAAAATTGTTAAATTGCTATCAGAGTTTGAAAAATATATTTATTTTTTGAACCACTTTATGTGAAAATTCATGGCTTAAACTGGGTTTAAATCTCGCTGAAAATTCAGTTTAACTTGTGGGTTAAACGATCAAGTTTTGCCTTTATATCTTTTTACTACTTTTACCTTTTTTACTCATACGAACTTGCTTTTGATTTCTCTTAAAGTTGTTTCAATTTACGTTCTAGAGCAGATTTACAGGATGAAATTGATTGCATTCTTTTTTTTCATTTCCCCTTTTTAAGTTGTTTTATTTTTTTTTTTTGTATGTTCCAATTTTTAGCTTAAAGTAGCATTTTCTTAAGATTTTTCAGCTTTAAATTGCTTTTTCACATTTTTTTTTTTTGGCGCGGCGCTTTTTTCTCATAAAACAATATTTTTTCTGCTAGTTTTGTTTTTTTTTAATAACTTTTATTTTACCCACTTCTACCTGCTTATTCAAAAGAATATTTTTCTACTAGTTTTGTTCTGTTGTTCAGAGATATCAATTAAAAATGAATGGTACTTGTTTTTTGAAACTCAATACATTATAAATACTAAAGTATTAACTAAATCTGAAGCGGTCATAATAAGCTGACGATATGTTATATGGAGTTATTATTATAGAGGATGGGTCTGGTATTAAAATTTTATATTTATTGGTACCCAGTATCAATACAAGAGTTACAGGCTTTTAGGGAATAGTTTTTAAAAAAGTTGTTCAATTTCAGAAGAATGTCTCTTGGTCCATCTTGTTTTAATACAGAATGTGTCACAGGGTTTACACCATTGTTAGCTGTCAACAATGCTTTTATCTTTTGTAAATATTTACCAATTTCAACAATATTTTCAGTATATTTATAAAAAATGATTAAAAATAATCCTATGTACCCTGTTTTAACGCAGAATGTAAAAGAAATTGACATATTTTTATTAAATCTTAACTGAAAGCAGACTACCGCGTGACTTGTTTTGAGGATTGAGGAGAAAATGGCAGTTTACATGGCAAAAGTCCATCTGCCCTTTTCTCCGTCTTTAGCTCCTGCGTTTTATTTAAAAAGACTCGAACTTATTGACCGGATCCAATGTAGTATAGTTCGACAACAGTGTCGTTCGACTTCAAACAGGTCGTTCGACTTCAAACAGGTAAAATAAGTTATTTTTAACTCTATAATTGTTAATAATTTTAATTTTTTTTTGTCAAAATTTATTTTTGCACATATTATTAACATTCTTTAATCTAAATTTTGTCAAAAACTGATTGCTCTCAAGTCAATCGAATATTTACTCTACCAAGGTCAACCACAGCAAACGAAGAAATATTTACACTCAAACTTCAACTAAAACGATTCGGAATATTAAATAAGATTACATACATTTTCTAATTGCATCTATTAAAACATACGGGCCCATATGACACTACATTTATTTTGTAATTGTATTGATATTGACATCAAATGGGTGTGCTGCGTTACCGACATCCATTTCACAGATAATCATTTATTCCCTATAGTTGAACTCTTCGCACTTATTAGTTTCACGTAAGAAAATTCATAAATCTTTTGTCAATACAAAATCAATACGAGATCTAGCAGGTGTCATACGGGCTTAACTGTACATATTTTCCCTAAACGCTGTCACAACAGCTTGTTTAAAGACTAACAAATGATTTGTATTGTAAGCAAATTTTAAACAAAAGTTCTAAGAAATACTGTAAGAATTAATTTGATATTAAAAATGTTTAAAAAATTATCCTTTAAACATGAAAAAAAAACTTAAAAAATTTTAAAAATCTCAAAAATGTTGAAAACAAAAAAGCGTTTAACAGGTTAAATTTTTTTCAACAAAATATAATATTTTAAAATTACATATTCTTGAATTAATCGCCATTTTGTCCATGGTTTAACATAGTTAATATGATGTTTTAATAAAATCAGTGATACCAACTTTTAAAAGAATTTTAGTTCGATTTGTTTGTATTACAAAAAAAATTTAAATGGCCGTATAACAGGGTTAGTGTTTATATAGTTGTTGTTCTTCATACATAAGTCTGTAGACTTTTGACAAAGGCGTATATGTTGAAAATCGAAAACGAAACCGAACAGTTTTATAATCTAGAACATTAGTTTCATGAAAATTAAAATGACTTTAAATTATTATATAATATTGATTTGTATTACTCAGTACTTTTAATTTAGGCAATAAAAAATAATTTTTCAAATAGATGTAAAATATTGAGCACTTTAAATCTGATCGTTTTCTTTTTCAATTTTTATCACATGCCTTAAATGCGCTGATTTAAAAAAAAAAACACATTTATAGTTGCATAAAACATTAATGTATGCATTTGCTAACAAATTAAAGGCTTGTGTTAGAAAATAATACAGAATAACTTTCAATTTGCAAATTTAATTTTCTTCTTAACATAAAATTTTATTTACTAAAAAATCTTGGAAAATATTCTAATGTCGACTTAAGCGCTTTTGTTTAAAGTCCACATATATTTTTGTTTATTGTTTTATATTATAAAGAATTTGCTTTAATTTATTTTATGAATAATTTCTTTATTATATTCTATAATCGATTTTTTTTTAATTTTAATAAACATACAACTGTGTTTATTGTTTAAAATAATATCTTATTTTAAAAAATGATAAGAAAATAATTTTTTTACTATCAAATTGATCGTTAAACAGAAAAATAAACAGAGGGAGGAGACAATATTCATTTTTTTCTTTAGATAAAAACTTAAAATTGTTGTTTGCATCTGGCTTATGAGTAATGGATATGAGAGGGAGGAGAGGATTAGAGGTCAGGAAAACAAAATGATAATATAATTTAAGAAGAAAATATAAATTGCATTACCGGACAACGCAAAAAGGCAGCCAGCAACTAACCAACCAACCAGAATTCATTGTAATACACTGAAATTTAAATGTGTTGTTTATAGCTTAAATTAGCATTGACAGTTATCAGAATTTCCGGGACGACTGTTTCTATCAGCATTCAAACGAATTTGATCGGGAAATTCATTATACAGTTCAACCTCAGCTTCCTGGGCCAAGGCATTCTTGGCAATAGTTTGAAAGGCCAATTCAACATTAATGCCCTCCTTGGCCGATGTTTCAAAATATGGAATATCATTTTTAGATTGGCACCACTGTTGGGCTCGTCTAGTTGAGACCTGCCGATTGTCCATATCTACTTTATTGCCCAATACTACAAAGGGAAAATGTTCGGGATCCCGGGGACCTGCCTGTATTAAGAATTCGTCACGCCATGAGTCCAGATTCTTAAATGAATTGGGCGATGTGACATCATATACTAAAACACAACAGTCAGCCCCACGATAAAAAGCAACGCCCAATGATTGGAAGCGCTCTTGTCCGGCAGTATCCCAGATTTGCATTGTGACAACACGGTCATCGACCACCACTTCTTTTGTACAGAAATCAGCACCAATGGTGGCCTTATATTGATTTGAGAAACGTTTGCTTACATATTGATTCATTAATGACGTTTTTCCGACACTGCTATCGCCCAAAATTATCACTTTTAAGAGAGACTTCTTACGCGTAGCCATTATTTATTGTATGTAAGCCAACACCACTTTATTCTCCAAAAATAATCCAGCAACAATGCAATGTATATTAAAACGTAATAATTTTTGTCTTTTTCGTTTTTTTTTAATTCACCAAATTTTTCGTTTTTTCTCGTTTCGTTGTTCTTCTTTCTTTGTGAAATTGCCACACTTACAAAACTGCGCAGTTTTTTTTTTACTTTTACTTTTTCTATTACTCAATACTTTGTTTTTCTTAAAATTTTTTAATATTATTAAAAAAAGTTTTATAATTAAATCTAAATAATTTAATTACACTTGTTAGCGAATTTGCGTTAAATGAAAAACCACTTTTTTCTTCTCTCAACGCTGGAAAATACGTTTTTCTGTGTGGATTCGTGTAAATTATTTTTTCCTTTGTTTGTGTTTTGACAGTTGTTGAGGTTGTCGAAAAATTAATGCTTTGAAAAAGTATGGTAGCATTAATTTTAGTACTTAAAATGCAACTATATATTAGAGTGACCATGCTTCAGTGAATAGGCACATCGAATGATGTAGTCGCCAGTAACACCAGTTTTATCAATATACACACAAAAAACTATAATATTGCCTAAAACTGTAGTGAAATATCACCTATTTTCAAAGGCAATATTAAGTTTTTTAAAACCTCATCTATACTAATGATAAAAATCTTAGCAATAAGTAATATTCGTCGGCGGAATAACGGCAAAAAATTGTTAATTGTCGAGCCTATATTAAGAGTATGAGAACACGTATTTATGACAACGTTCTTCTATGATTACTTGTAAATACACTTGTAAAGTGAAAAAATTGTTATATTTTCCTTAAAAATATTTAATTCTTTTAAATTTAATAATTTTTTGTTTTTTTACATTTGTGGGGTCTTTTTTATAATCGTCAAACGAAAATGACAGCTATTTTGACGTTTTATCTTAGCAATAACTGCTAACGAATATTGACGCAAAATTATAAGGTAATTTTTATTTGACTTCAGTAATTGAAGTCACCTAATTTTTTTAAATAACTTGAAGACATTGGTGTATTAGCAATTATAGTGTAGGTAAAGTATACATACATCCCTATTGTTAATATAGCTTTAATAGCAATTTTTAATTTATTGTGCCAAATTTTATTCATAATATAATGTAGATAAAGACCACTCATTATTTTTGGGACATCGCAAACAAAAGTATTTAAGCAAGTAAATAGCCTCTGGTAAGTAGTTGATACAATGTTTTTGCTGGGTATTTGTAATTTCCTTTCTTTACAGAAAAAATAGAGCCAATTTATACGATGAAATTGATTGCAAATTTGTACAATTAATATAAAAAAGTTAAGAAGTGATATTATGGAGGTGAAAAAAATTTTTTGAGTTGAAAAACTTTTTTGAAAATGAAAAACTTTTTTGAAAATGAAAAACTTTTTTGGAAGTGAAAACAAATTTTATGGTGCAAAAAAACATTTTAAGGTGAAAAAACTTTTTGTGGTGATAACATTTGTTTTCAGGTGAATATAAAATATTATTCAATTCTAAGCGACTGATTAACAACCAAGAGAAAATGTTTTACTTGCCAGTCGCTACATGCACAGGGTACGCTGTGGCTACATGAAATTGTACTAAAATACACAAATTTGTAGGGAAAATTTAGAGCAGGGGTGCCTAATCAAAACAGATTTTCGTTGTGTATTTACGTTTTGTGTATGTTTTGTATATGTTCAATGCATAAGAGTGACACAAATATATACAACACAACATCTTCTTTTCTTATTTAACACATTGAATTTGCTATACAGAGATACGTTTACGACTGGCTAATCCAGCCTTAAGGCAATCAATGTAGTCGAAAAAGAAGCAGACTTAATAAAACTTTTTATTACTTAAGAGCTAACTATATTATTCTTTTGCTAGCTTAAGCAAATGTGCGAATACATGTAATCAAATGTGTATGACTATATTGTACTTAACAAACTTTTCGTTAAGTTTCGTCAAGTGTCATTTGCTTAAGCAAACAGCGAAACTGACCGCACTTTACTTAAGGAATCATGTGTTTTAAAAAAAACTGTTTATGAAAAAAAAATGCAATGTACGCGGAAAATATTTTTATAGACAATTTAATTGAAAATGTTAAAAAACAAACGTGCATGTTTAACAAAAGGGGTGGGTTTTGTATTTGTTTTTCGATTAAGATGCAAGCACTGTTGCATTTTTTAGTACTTTTTTATTTATGTTTTCATTTGTTTCTTTAAATTATTTAAAATGAATATAGATTTACTCGTTTATTGTAAAATATTTATAAATTGAACACATTAAATAATATTTTTCGAAAAGACACATATATTTTGGAAATATAAGAAGAAAGCAGTTTTTGCAAAAGTACAAATATTTGCAACTAAGTGTAGTAAGTATTTAAGTTTAAAAAGTACATTGTAGCCACCAAAAAGTCTTTGACAGACTTTTCGTTGATTTTTGACAGTAGCTTAAGTTAGCAAAAGTATAATATAGTTAGCCCTTAAGCATTTGACAGACTTTTCGTTGTTTTTTGACAGTAGCTTAAGTTAGCAAAAGTGTAATATAGTAAAGGGCTAACTATATTATACTTTTGCTAACTTAAGCTACTGTCAAAAATCAACGAAAAGTCTGTCAAATGCTTAATCAACTTATTGAAGACTTTTTGGTGGCTACAATGTACTTTTTAAACTTAAATACTTACTACACTTAGTTGCAAATATTTGTACTTTTGCAAAAACTGTTTTCTTCTTATATTTTCAAAATATATGTGTCTTTTCGAAAAATATTATTTAAGGTGTTCAATTTATAAATATTTTACAGTTAACGAGTAAATCTATATTAATTTAAAATAATTTAAAGAAACAAATGAAAACATAAATAAAAAAGTACTAAAAAATGCAACAGTGCTTGCATCTTAATCGAAAAACAAATACAAAACCCACCCCTTTTGTTATACATGCACGTTTGTTTTTTAACATTTTCAATTAAATTGTCTATAAAAAAATTTTCCGCGTACATTGCAGTTTGTTTTTTTTTTTCATAAACAGTTTTTTTAAAAACACATGATTCCTTAAGTAAAGTGCGGTCAGTTTCGCTGTTTGCTTAAGCAAATGACACTTGACGAAACTTAACGAAAAGTTTGTTAAGTACAATATAGTCATACACATTTGATTACATGTATTCGCACATTTGCTATAGCTAGCAAAAGTATAATATAGTTAGCTCTTAAGCCCTTTACTCGTTTGTGTTGTGTAGTATCGATCGTTTAAAACAGCGATGCCAACTTATTAAAAGCAAAAAGCGTCTGCCGAGCAGTTAAAAAGGGCTAAATTCAAATATTACCCAGGTTTTGTGTTTTTCAGTTTATTTTATTTAAAAATTTTTAGTTTTAAGATGTCGATCTTACGTTTTAATGTATAAAATACATATTAAAATAAAAATATTATTGAAATTTTTAAACTAAAAATGTAGAGTTTAAAGGAAACCGCTAAAACATTCGTTTTCCAGCAATATCGAATGTTCTTCTTCATCTTGGGGCCATAAAATTGTCTTTATATAAACTTGCACTTAGAAATTTATTAAAACAAAAACATAATGTAAAGTACCGAAATAAAAAGTTACCAGATTATGGACAAAACTAACAAATGAATCAAAAAGACCAAAAAGGGTTAAAAAGATAACAAAAAGAGCAATGTTAGCCTTTAAAAAAATTAAAGGGCTAAGTATACCCGAAAAGGGCTAACTTGGCATCGCTGGTTCAAAAGTATAGGAATTTTACAACTCTAGACTATACGTACACGGCGACTAGAAAATTAGTAATGCCAAAATTGCAGAGATACACAGAAAGGGATAGATATATAAATGAATATACACTTTAAATGAAGTTTATTTTTTCTATCTCATTTTGCGAATCACTGCAATTTCGAAATTACCATACGGTTCGAGAATTCTTGTTTGTCATATGTAATTGGTAACCTCTCTGTGACTATGCTTTAAAGCAACCCAGCAAAACTTTGGTAATGGGTGTGATATTCTCATGCGTTACCTTGTAATGATAGCTCGTTACCTTTTTCATTATTTGAAAGCATAAAGCAATAAGTTACTCATTATTGATTACGTAATATATGATTTATAAATGTAAAGTAATAACTGAAATATTTTTGAAAATCCATTTTTAGATACATTACTTTGTGTTTTTTTGTAAACAAAAGGGTAATGAATGTTTGTTTTGATAACACTAGCGAAAAACAAAGCGCAACAATTCATTTAAGTTTAGAGCAATCAAATTCTATATGCGTCGATAGCTCAGTAGGTAGAGTTCTTGGCTGGCAACCAGAGTTCCCAGGTGCGATTCCCATCTTGACCACATTATTTTTAATTACAAATATTTTAAATAAAATATTTGTAATATTTTAAATAAAATATTTGTAATAATTTTTTTCAATAAAAATTGTTTTTTTGGTAAATCTATTTTTAGACACATTACTTTTTCCATTTTTGTAACCATATAAGTAACCCTTTACATTATCACCTATGAAGTAATGGCTATATACATTACTTTGAGGCTCATTGCCTATAAAATTCATCAATGAAGTAAGGTGTAAAGTAATCCATCGGCCCCTATGGCTATACATTACTTTACCTATTATTTGGTAATGTGTGGTTTTGCTGGGAAGCTTTGTACTTTTGTAGATTATTTTCTGGTAAGTTCATGATTTCAAACAAACTTGTTAAGATTTTTCAAAAGTTAAAGTTTTTTATGTCTCTAACCTTTACATATGATTATCCAAAAAACAATACGTTCCGTTTACGTACCGTTTTCAGTCCATCGTAAACGAAATCCAACTCCCTTTACGTATGCAAAAATATCTACCTTTTTGTATATTTTGGATTTAATATTGGATCTATTTATCAGATTTTATAGAACATAAAAATAAATAAAACCATTTCAAAAAACTTAATAAAATTCTTAATAAAATTCAAGTGGAGGCCAAGAACAAATCAAGCGGTATTTGTCTTTCGTGTCAAAATTACCACTTCTGAACCGCACAAACTGTCTCTTGCACGTTGAAATCGATGAAAAAGCTTCGGTGAGCAATCGATGTGCGTTAGCTGCATTTTTTTATTGGTTTAAAAATCCAATCATGAACTAAAAACTATAAAATTTTGTTCAATAGACTTTCACAGATAAAGTGATTCTAAAATCTATTGACTATGTAGAGTGATTCTAATTTCTGAAATATTTGAACATTTTATTAATTAACAGAAAATTTTAAGAAAATAACAGCGAGTTCTAATTTCAGAAAAATATGTCTTCATATATTATTATAAAGTTAAATGATTTAATTGAATCAAGAACTTGAGACTGATTCACAAAAACTACTTCGATATAATTCAAACATTTTTTGAAAGAACAATTTTGTTGAGGAAAGAAACTACACCCAGAAAATAGTATCAGTTGTGGCCACCGAATTTGTTGCCAATCGAATTCTGACGGTTACCACAACTGTCTTCATATTAAATTATATTTTTATATGTGAAAGCCAATATATAATTGTACAATTTAATGTTTATATTCCACATAAATATTACTTCGTTCCACAATATTTTATTTTAAGAAAAATTTTATTTTTAGATTTTTCCGGTATCGAACCTGGGCAATCAGATTCATAATTCACACTCTTACTTACTGCACCACAATTTAATTTAATTTTCTTTGATATATTTGGCATTCAAACATTTAAATATTCTATTTTAATAAAAAAAAAAATTATTTTTTAAATGTTTGCCTTTTCCGGAACTTGAAGTCGGAAACTCTGAGTACTGAGCTACCTCTCTACCTACTACACCACAAACTCTTATAAATTTTGATGGCTAATTTTGAATTTAAACAATTTGTTAGGAAAATAAATATTAGTATAAAATTTGTGTATCAATACCAATCATTAGTGACGTCTATTATCAATACAATCCACAATTCGGTTGCTTCTACTGAAACCCTAATTAAATGATATATTAGATTAGAATAATCGTACTTGTAGTTACCACTTTTAAATATTGACAATTGTTTAGTAAATTTGACAGATTGTACCAAATTTCTAATATATTCACTAAATAAATCGTTGCTTCCACCGCACACAAATTCTAACAGAATTCTATTTTTAAAGATGATTGGAAATACCAATAATTGAATAATAGGATTGATTTTTAGTTTTTTCCCCTTTTTTTAATTCCCAATATAACATGTTTGCTTTATTAATGGATTTTAGGTTATTCCAAATAAATTTAAATCCTTACATATAAATGTTAATGGTTGTGATCGAATTCCAACCAATCTTTTTTCTGGGTGTAGACACAGAGAATAGATTCTTTGTGGTAACCGAATTTGTTGCTAACCGAATTTTGGTAGTTACATGTTCTATAAGATTATTCGATTAAAGCTATAGACATTTTCAGTTATATCTGCCATATTTTTGAATATGAAAAAGTTGCCCCAACGGAATTAATTTGGTGTTCTGTAGATCCGATGACATTTAATTAATAATTACTTTTAAATAAATTAAGCACTGTTTCCGATATTGGTAAAAAAGTTTTATTAAAAAATTAAATTAAAATAATAAAAAAACCTAAATAAATAATAAAAACATGCTAGGTTGCTGAAGACTTTCTCCTACAGAAAACCCCCCAAGGATCTTTTCCTCTAGAAAAACACTCGAAATCCTTTACATCATGAAAATTCAACAGTCCTCATGCTCTAAGGACTTTTTTCCTAACGAAAACCCTTTGAACATGAGTACATTTTTTTAAAGAACAACTTTTAAAATCTGAGAAATTTCTACAAAAATTTCCTTATTTCATATAGAAATTCCCTAATGCACTTCAGATCTTTTACTATAAAAAATTTTTTAAATTATGGCGACATTTTTCTCCGAAAAATTCAAATTCTCAGGACGTTTTTTTTGGTTTTTCAATTGGCAAAAGTCCTTGCAACTTTAGAGTCATCAGATTCAAACTTCGGGGATTTTTTCATAAAAGGTATTTAAAGGAGAAATAATCTTGAAACCCTAAGGTTATTTCTGCAAAAAAATTTCTGAAATTTTCTCGTCTTTAGGAAGAGAAGAGGTCCTCAAAAACTAATGGTGTTTTGAACAGAAAAAAGTCTTTCGAATTGCAGGGTTGAAAATCAGTTGTCTTCGCAAGAAAAAATAAAATGATAAACAATACCGTAATAACTAAGGAGATTATTTCCTGAAGAATCTAAGCGTTTTTCATCACCACCTCATGTCTTTAAGGAAACTAAATGTGCAAGCATCTAAAATTATTCAGGGACTCTTTGAAAAACTGAGGTTACAAAGTTGCTAGGAATTTGATGGGTTTTTCATTTCCTGACGTAAAAGATGCATAAGAGAAGATTTTATTTAAAAAATAGATGTATTTAAAACCTTTTCCTTATTTTTTTTTTATATTCATTACAGCAAAAATTATTTCCAAAATATTCTCCGATTTTTGTTGACTTAGAAATGTTTTTTTTCTAATTTATTTTATTATCTGAATTTTTGTAACTTTCAGATTATTTCATCCAAAATTCCAATTCAAAATGCCAATTTAAATGGCATTTCCAAATCAAAATCAATAAAAAACAGACATATTTATTTAAAATCAAATAACTGTTTTTTATTATGTTTCAAATTTTTATCTATTAATTTTTTATTTGCTTTTAATTTGAATTAACTTATAAATATGGGTTAAGTTTAAGTGATTTGTTTCAATATTAAACTTACAATTTACCAGATTTTAAATTCGTAGTTATTACAACAACAAATGTACCAGTTAATTCCCAGAAGCTAACGGGAGTTTGTGAAAATAAGGCTAAGCCCGATTATTGATGTCTTGTTTTAATCGCTTATGGTGTAATGAAAAATGAGATATTTTGATGTTCCCAAATAAATTTTGATTTTTTTTTTAATTTTAAATAATTTAGAAACAATTTTGCTGAAATTATTTGTTTGCATACAAACCTCTAGTTTAAGAAATCTATTTAAAAACAATTCAGAAATTTATTTAATTTTTTTTTTTTTTTGTATAATTTATTTTAATTATTCATTGAAGTAATATAAAATGTTATGATTAAAAATTATTTGTTTTAAGAAAATTTATTACATACATAATAAAGGCGGGCAACTAATCAATAATCCATACGGGCTTTCACCGACCTAGAGAACGCTTTTTTATGCAAACGCAATCGAAAATTATCGGAATTTTCATTCATCTTTGTTCCCAAGACATTTGTTAGTGATTGTAAAATTTGTTTGCTCTGCGATACATTTTTAAAATTATCAGTCTTTAAAAGTTTATATAACGACTTTTGTGCTAAGATGCGAGTTTCAGAATTATCAGACATTGCAAGACTATTTAGATTTGTAATAACTGTCTCCCTCGATTCATAACTTTCCAATGGTCTATGCATGCAATATGTATGCACCACAGAAATAATAGACATCTGTTGTCTAGATGTTAAGCTATGGGACTGTTTTAATTTATCCAATATGGTATCGATTCTGTTATCATATGAACCTATAATATATTCGTAGATATAACATATATTCAATTCGTTTGATTCACTTAGAAGTATATTCCAAATATCATTAAATATTTTGAAGGTATAAATATTTTTTTCTTGCACCCAATAAATAGAATCAGCAATTTTCAATTTAATAGAATACCAATTTTCATCATTGATTGGTTTCTTTTCAGACAATTCTTTGTGATAATTAAGTAAATGTAAAATATATTCTTCGTCACAATATTTTTGGAGACTATTTAACCAAATTCTTTTTAAAAATGAAGACGGACTAAGGATATTGACACAAAAACTATTATAACAAAATATTTTTTCAATTCTGTATTCATCTTTCATTACATTAGATTTAAAGTAACGTGACTGAAGGGATAATTTTAATGGATTTACATAATTGTGTAAAACAACATGAAAATATTCTGAATATCTATCCAAAATAATTTCAAAATACTTATTTCTTGTATTTTCATCATATGTAGCACACAGATATTTAAGAAGTTTATTGCCAACTGCTAATCCGCAAATTCTCTCTAAAAATTCATCAATAATCCAAGTTTCCAGCTTTTTAGTAGTATTTTGTAAACATTTACACAAATAAGTCCACAATTCAGGAATTTTAAACATATTGTTGTAATTTGACAATTCAGGATTAAATATTATTTTTAAAGTAACATCATCTTCTTGATCAAATGAATCTTTTTGTTGGATATAAAATGCAATTGCAGCTAAACGGCTGTGTATTAATGCTTCTTCAAGTTGATCATCCCCACAAAGAAGATTTGGTAATAAATGTTCTTCAAAATTGGTAATTATTTCAGTTAGTTTACATGATTTGAGAGAAGAATAATTTATCTCATAAAGTATATTGAATTCTTGAAAAAATTTATCATCAATGTTTCTATAGTAAAGATATGGTAAAAATATAAACCAACTGTGCACTTGCTTGGGTAAATCATTTAAAAATTGCATTAATTTGTTAACACTAGTTTTACTATATGACAAATTTTTAACAAATATTTCATAAAATCGTTGTGAAAATGCAAAATCAACATTATTTGTTTTAAGTGAATTTAAAGTTTTACCGAAAAATATTTTGAAATCGCTATAGAAGTTTTCAGTTTTATATAATTTCTCTACATATGTTATATATTCCTTCATGGACATATTATCAATCATTTTCTTAAATAGTTTATCAATCAATTTAATGATTTCATCACACATAACCGAGCATTCTATGTTACAAACTCTTTGCGACAATTTTAAAAGTTGTTCATAAGTAACAATTGGTGATGACAATTCTTTTTTACTGTCATAAATGGCTTTTATCCACATGTAGAGGGGCACTGATTTCCATTCAATATCTCCCATTAATTCAATTAATTGTGTTACATCATCTTTTAGAAAATTTTTAAATAATTCCGAATCCAAGGAATACTCCTCTTTACTGTTGTATAAAAACATTGTGTTGGATGCGTTAAGTAATTGTTTTATTATATTTTTTTTCCATATATTGACATTTAAATCTGAATAAGTAAATGTTTTCAGCAAATATTCCATGGTCCAATACAATACCTTTATATTGCCATGTGTAAGTAATCTTATACACAATATTTCCAACCATGAACTATGTAATTCTTTACTATTTAGTGTGTCTTTAAGATTTTCTAAATAGATTATTATTATTTCATAGGATTGTTCTCCTTCCAGATTCTCCAATAAATTTATATATGATAACCATAAATGTTCGATGTGCTGGATATATGATGATGCTGGTAAGACAAGATTTAATTTGCTCACTAAATATCCAATCATTTTTCGGCAGAGATAATATCCAAATTTTCGGTTATCTTGTTGTTCAGATCTAAGTAATTGTTGTACAGTAGCCATCACAGCTGGATCTCCCACAATCTGTTGGTTAATTTCATAAAATTCATCAAACATGTGTACTAAAATTTGAATTTCTGTATATATTGATGCTGCATCAGAAGTTTGAGCAACTAATCGTTGAGATAAATCTGACCATAACATTGATATAATATAACATCGATTGTCTGGATAAATTTCAATAAATTTTTGAAGACAACTAATTATTTCTGACACCAAGTTTCTATCTTTAATTGTTGGCAGTATTTTGGCTAATTGCACAAAGACCTAAAAAATTAATACAAAGATAAAAATGTTAATAAATTTTCTTTTCGGTAGAATTATATGATTGTGTCAAAATTCAAGATTTTTATAATCAACGTTTCACCGCATTTTATAGTCAGGGCTATGTTTGAGCTGTAGTGAAAATATATTTGTTTTCGTTTCGGGAAATTTCTATAAAATTTTGCATTTTGCTGTTGGTTTTTTGATTTTGGCTATTTGCAATTTGATGGATTTTTGATTTGATTTTGACAAATTTTCTTTAAGCTATTTCGAGTGCAACCGTTCGTAATGACTATTTTGAATGTGGTTGACAATTTTATACAGATTAATAAAAAATACCAACACAAAATTTTAGTTATAATTGAGTTAAATTTTTGTTAACTGAAAATTACAATTTGCTCTGTTAAAATCAGCAAATATGTTTGTAAAATATTAGTAGACAAAAAACAGCAAATAAACTGAGTTAAATCTTAATGTGTATAACAATATAGCCAGCTAAAATAAACTGAAATTATTTCCAAAATAAAATTTTTTTACTATCCCAGCAAAACTTTGGTAATGGGTGCGATATTCTCATGCATTACCTTGTAATGATAGCTCGTTACCTTTTTTATTATTTGCAAGCATAAAGTAATAAGTAACCCATTATTAATAACGTAATATATGAATTATAAATTTTTAGATACATTATTTTGTGTTTTTTTTTGTAAGCAAAAGGGTAATGTATGTTTGTTTTGATAACACTAGCAAAAAAAACGAAGCGCAACAATTCGTTTAAGTTTAAAGCAATAAAATACTATATGCGTCGATAGCTCAGTGGGTTCGATTCCCATCATGACCACATTATTTTTAATTACAAAAATTTTAAATAAAATATTTGTAATAATTTTTTTTTAATAAAAATTCCTCTTTTTTAAAATCTATTTTAAGACACATTACTTTTTCCATTATCGTAACCATATAAGTAACCCCTTACATTATCACCTCTAAAGTAATGGGTGTATACATTACTTTGAGGCTCATCGCCTGTGAAATTCATCAATGAAGTAAGGTGTAAAGTAATCCATCTGCCCCTATGGCTATACATTACTTTACCCATTATTTGGTAATGTGTGGTTTTGCTGGAAAGCTTTGTATACATAAATATATACAAAATTGATATTTGCAAGTCCAATTGGGTTTTACCAAATTTTGCTGAAATTTGTGCAGAAATGAGAAAAATTTGCTTTGAAATCAGGAAAATTTTCTCAATTTTCTCTCAGTTACCCAACCTTGTAAATGGAAAAAATTTAATTTGGCCGCTTCTTTCAATGGAATCTCTATACCTATCCTTCCTCTAGTATTAATTATTTTCACACTCGTAATATTACTTGGGTAAAAACAACCAAAAATACGCTTAAGTTTTTAGAAACCGATCAATTGCTTTTTTTAATTTAATGTAACGCCTCTTATCTTTTTGCGACCGTTTTCTAAAAAAGGAGTATTTAAAGGTTGATTTACACGTCGACTATCCTTATCTGCTATTACTAAATATTGGGCTTAAAAATCAGCAAAACAAAATAATAAAAAGGTTAGAAAAAAATACACGTAGTTTATTGTTTTTTAAATGTTGTATTTTGTGTGAGCACAGGTCCTAAGTGGAATTATTTATTTTGTATATTTTCTTGTAAAACCAGAAAAAATCGTTTTTCCAATTGTATTACTTTTTTTAAATTAAAATCTGAGATTCAAATGCCACATTAAGTCTTATTTGGAATCCCCGAAATTTCAGACTTATGAGTTTATTTTTATATCAAACATATGTATTTAAAATATTTAATTGACAACACTTATATAGACTTTCAAAGTAGTTACAGTAAAATCCAAAAAAATTACTAAAAATATTTTTCAAAACAGAAATTAGCTAATTAAAACAAAGTGATAAATTCGTTTGTTTTTACTATTATGTACGCCTTACATTTTTTTTAATTTGTCTAAAATTTTTTTGAAATAAATAAAATAAAAAAATGTTACTCGATAAAAAAAATATAAATTTGTATATTCGAGATCGTAAGGAAATTTCAAAAGATATTGGCAGCTTTAAAGTGTAACAAGTGTATCTAAAAATAATTAAGTTAATTTGAGTATTTTAATAATATTTTTTTTAAATTAAAATTTTGCTATATTTTACAATTCATTGAGTTTCCAGCAATTGACTAAAATTTAGTAGGGCTTACTAATTTGGTTGTACTAATATTAATATTTAGTAATTTTATTTTTTCTGATTTTAGCAAACCGATTTTAAATTCCACTTTACAAAAAGTGTACTTAAATTTAGTAGCGGCTACTAACTTTTCTACAAATTTCATTGTAATACACGTCAGCAGACATGTGTTTGCTAAGATTAGCAAAAAATACCGCTCGGTTAAAATTAGCAAAAAAATCTCGTAATAACAGCCATTACAGACTTTTTTTGGTGAGTGTACATTTAGAGTCATTTCAAAAGTTTTTGAAACAATCTAATCGTTTTTGAAATGGTCTTTGAATTTGGGTAAAATTTGCACGTGGCTATTCCAAGTTCCCATGATATCTGTTCTGTTTTTTATTTTTAAAAATTTGATGTAGTTCAGCGTTGTGCAAAATGGCCCCAAAAAATATGAACCCAATCTTAAAATGTAATTAAGCCCCATAATTAAGTTTGGGGCATATTTTCATTTATTAAATGGAGTCATTTATTCATTATGTAAAATAACACCAATTTGAAGAAATAACAAATTACCCAAATTATGATGAAATGAAAAATTACCCCAAAATATGAAAAGCAAATAAATATTGCTTATGTAGAGCATTATACGCATTTATATTGCATGGAATCAATAACAACCGAATGTACTCCTTCTAAACATTAAAGTTACTTGGATCAACCTAAATTAAAAGAATTTAAAGAATTATCATTTTATATAAATCAAATATTTTAGTGATGCACAACCTTTCAAAAAGTTCAAAAATTTCTACTCTTTGTCCATGAGTGTGTCCTCTCAGCCAGTTCTTATTAAATTTGCTGTGGACAATGGAAGAGCCATCAATTTACGATATGCGGTTTTTGCAGCATAAAATTTTAGAGCAAATGGTTTTCTATGACGTTGCGTCTTAGAATTTGGCAATTTTGAAACTTGTTA
Source organism: Eustalomyia histrio (assembly GCA_949748255.1). Lineage (NCBI taxonomy): Eukaryota > Metazoa > Arthropoda > Insecta > Diptera > Anthomyiidae > Eustalomyia > Eustalomyia histrio. Next base: position 114,575,328 of record OX456526.1, on the reverse strand, counting down.
AGAATTATATTTGTTCTTAATATATGAAAAACAAAAATTTCGCCTGCGACGCCACTACAACTATTAATATATGAAAAACAAAACAAAAATTTTTTAACGAAAATCACACGATTTTTAGTAAAAATGTTCGTCAGACAAATAGATTTTCCGGTCACAATAATGTGATAAAGAATTTAATTTATTTATAATAAATACAATCAATATGTACTTAACATTAAACGTATATATTAGATCTCAGTCAATGTAATAAATAGTAAGTTTTAAGGCCCTGTGTGAGGTGGGAAAATAAGTTTTAAACTAAATACAAATTGACAAAATTTAAATTTCTTTGAAAAAACCCAAGAAACATTTTTACGGACTCTCCGACACCTACGGATTCATGAATCCGGCTTCAACTGCACGTTTACGGACCGTAAATACGTATCCGTCAAAGCTTGTACGTAAACGGAACATTAACGGACCGTATAATTGAATTTTCGAAAACAATACGTTTTGACTCCGTTTTGAATCATCCGTTTCTGTATTGTCAAATACGGACTTGCTCGGATTTCATTAGTTTTTCTTTCGCTGCTTTTGAATTCGTTTTGGTGTCAAACGCGAATAATAAAAATGTATGTGATCATTATACGGTTCGCGCGCTTATGTTTATTAAAACAGATGCTCTCTTCAAAGAGAATATAATTTTCTATAGAGTATGTTTCCCTCTCACGAACTTTTTAGTACTCTCTTAGAACACGAACATAGTTTGGCGGCAACAAAGGTGAGTTTTGGTCGGCAACTTTTAGTAGTGTTTAGCGGTGCTGCCATATAACCAATTTTAACTATTTTTTTTGCCGTTTTTGGGATGCTAGAGATTTTTCAGATTATTTCATAAAAAAATATGTTTTTTTATTTTATTTATGTATTTTTTCGGATTTTTCATATAAAAATACAATACTTGTTCAATATACTATTTATTTTTACTAAAAATAGACATGTCTAATAAAGTAAAAAATACAACAAAAATTTGCAATTGTGTTAAAAAATAGTTAAGAATTCAAACATAACATTGTGACATGAAAAGTATTAAAGTGTGTACACACACATTGACCAACTATGTCTATTCATATCCACTATTTCCCATTTATATGGTAAAAATTTATAATAAAGAGAATAAACATGCTATTAATTGTTGCAACATATAACTAAAAACCTATAAAAAATGCAATAATTTGAAAAAAATTGTTTTCATGAAAAAACTGGTAAACAGTTAAGAATCCCAAAAACTGGGATAAAAAATTACACTGTTTATGTGGCAGCACTGCATACACCAAATATAATGTTTTTCAACACTTTAGCAACTTTGAAAATGTTGCCCAGTCATTTAAAAATGTTGCCGCTGAACTCTGTACCATGTTGAATTTCTGGTAGAGCGGGAAAAATACTCTATAGAAAATTATATACTTTTTGCTTCAGCAGAGACTGATGATAAACTGATGTTTTGAAGCGAACAAAGTTGTTGTATACATGTGAATTGCCGACCGTGTCTGTGTGAAAAATACGATTATTGACTGCCTCGCGAGGCTATGGAGTGTCTATTATACACGTGCATTGGTACACAACATCGTACAAGTTGGCCATGATTTCTTTTTTGAGTAAGTTTGAGTGCCTGTTTTCATTTATGTTGTATTTGTAGATGTTGTGCTCTACTCTCGTAGGTTGTGTGTAGTTGAGTTGTATCAACTTACAATACTACATACAAGTTGCACAATACAAAGTAGTATATCGTTTCGAACAGATGTAGTGAGTATTTGTGGAATACTATTTTTGTCTGACTGCAGTAAAATAGAATAAAAAGACAAATTTATTTGTTTTTGGGATGGAAAAATTTTGTATTTATACCAGAAAAGGTGAATAGTAAAAAATACTAATTTTTCAAAGGTATTCATTTTAACATAACATAAAAATAAATAAAAATAAGCACACTATAAGTACAATAAGTATTTGCGTATATGAGAGAGAGAAATGAATGCATGTTGTGTAGTTCCCAATACAACATAGTAGAACGAACATGCGATGTTCTGTGTAGAGTGATCAAACCAGAACGACACAACATCTACAACCATCTGTTTGACAACAGCACAACATTTACTTTACAACTTCTCGTTTGCACAACATATACAAGGTATTTATCAATTATACTACATTGTACAATACTTTGTAGTGTAATAATGCACGTCTCTAGTGTCTATAGGGCTAACTATATTATACTTTTGCTAACTTAAGCTACTGTCAAAAATTAACGAAAAGTCTGTCATATGCTTAATCAACTTATTGAAGACTTTTGGGTGGCTACAATGTACTTTTTAAACTTAAATACTTACTACACTTAGTTGCAAATATTTGTACTTTTGCAAAAACTGTTTCCTTCTTATATTTCCAAAATATATGTATCTTTTCGAAAAATATTATTTGTGTTCAATTTATAAATATTTTACAATTAACAAGTAAATCTATATTAATTTTAAATAATTAAAAGAAACAAATGAAAACATAAATAAAAAAGTACTAAAAAATGCAACAGTGCTTGCATCTCAATCGAAAAACAAATACAAAACCCACCCCTTTTGTTATACATGCAACTTTGTTTTTTAACATTTTCAATGAAAATTTTCTATAAAAATATTTTCCGCGTACATTGAAATTTGTTTTTTTTTTTCATAAACAGTTTTTTTTTAAACACATGATTCCTTAAGTAAAGTGCGGTCAGTTTCGCTGTTTGCTTAAGCAAATGACACTTGACGAAACTTAACGAAAAGTTTGTTAAGTACAATATAGTCATACACATTTGATTACATGTATTCGCACATTTGCTTAAGCTAGCAAAAGTATAATATAGTTAGCTCTTATCACTGACCCAAAATCTAAGCTATTATATCGATATATATATATTTTAAAAACAAATTGTATCTATACTGACTTACCTTTTGAGAGATTTGTATTTCCTGACAATTTTCTATAATTGTTAGAGAATTCAATATTGTATTAATAATTTTGACTGCAATAGTCATTTCTTTTTCATCATTTGTGTGCTCATCCCAAAAATATAACAATATGACACCAATGTCGCAGCCAACTAAGTCCCAATTTTGCATCCGTAAAACGAGATTTATAAATGGGCCAACAGCATTAAAATTTTCTGGATCATAAAACTCGTTAAAATGTTCTTCCAAAAATTTAAACATGTCGTCGAGTGTAGGAAATTCCATGAATTTTTGAAAATTAGTATTTGAGTATTCAGTCATTTTAATGTAAAATGAAAAACTGATACTTTTATTTTATAAAATTTATCAAAAAAAGAATAACGTTCAGCAGTTACTTTGCGAATGATTTACAAACGAATGAAAAACTTAAAATCTGCATCTATTATATGTATTAAATGTGCACAGTAAGCAAGAAAAAAGAAAGAATGAAAGAAAAAAAGAAAAAGAATTATCTGTTAGATTAGGAAAAGGAAAATTTGTATTGTTACAAGTATTTAGTAGTGTAGATACATTTTTATTATTTTTATTTTAGTTATTAAGTATGTTCGTTTACCCAATAATTTTTGCTTGATGTCGTTCGTTTACACAAATACTCAGTGAACATAAAGAAAAAAGAGAGAATAAAGTGACAGTTTGATGTTGAGAGTTCTTCTCTTTTCTGCAAATTTTTACTGGAGAAATTATTGCCAGCAAGAATTTTTGTAAATAAAAAAAAAATTTTTTACAACTACGTTGTTTTATGCAAATGCAAAGCAACAAATATTGTTAAATGAATTATAGAAAAGATAAGAAAACCTTCTAAAATGTTTCTGCTTAAGATTTTACAACAATAATACTAGAGTATTCAAAAAACCGGCCTTTTGAAAAAACCGGTTTCGGTTTTCTTCGAAAAATCGAATTTTAAAAAAACCGGTTTCGGTTTCGGTTGACCGGTTTTTTCGGTTTTTTAATTTGAATAAAAAGCCTATATAATTTGTTGTTTTAATTACAAACAAAAAAAGAAATTTAATATATAAAGTAACAAAAATATACATTCTTTGAAAAAAAATATATTTTTTAATTGTATTTCATTTCAACATTTTATTTATTGGTTTTAATGTTTTTTAATATAATATCTAAAAAATTAATATTATAAAACTATATTCATATCAAATGAATACAGATTATTAAGTTTGTAAATTGGGTAAAATTAGGTACGTTAGTAATTTAAACGTTTGGCATTAAATAAGTTTTTTTAAGTGCAAATTTTGTATATTATTTGATCTATCTGTTTTAATTATATATTTCTAATTTTATCAGGCTCAAGATCATAATTTTTTAAATTACTAACGAATGTAAACACTAATTTATTTTATTAAATGGAAAAAATTGTAATCAGCGCTAGAGGGATTGCATACTTTCGACCCGAGTAATTATATATTTCTGATCCTTACAATTTTTTCTATTTAATAAAATAAATAAGTGTTTACTATTCGTTAGTAACATTAAAAAAAATTATTATCTTGATCCTGATAAAATAAGTTTTTTTAATATTACATTTTGAATATGTAAAAAGAAAATCTATTTTTCAGTTCTAAAATAATATTTTAGAAATAATATGCAATTTAAATGTTTCGTTTTAAGACGATTTTTTGTTTGCTTTAAATAAAGCTAGAAGTGGAAAATACTCTTTCACTAATAGTAGATGTTGGACAAATAATCAAAAGACAATTATATAAATTTTCCAACTTTTCAGTTCTTTGGTCGCATTTATCAAGAATACTGTTTATTGTGTTATTTAGATCAGAAATAAAACTATTTGAATTTGGAATATCCAAAGTTAAGTCTTCATCGGAATCTATTAGACTTACATCTAAATCTTCATAACCAAACAAACGATTATTAGTGTTCGGAAAAAATAAAAGAGACCAAGTAACCTAGTTGGTGATGTAATTAAAAAAAACCGGTTAACCGAACAAAAAAGACCGGTTTTCGGTTTTCTTTGAATTTACAAAATATTCGAAACCGATCGGTTTTTGAAAATCAAGAAACCGGTTGACCGGTTTTCGGTTTTTGAATACTCTAACAATTATATAAATTTTCCAACTTTTCAGTTCTTTTGTCGCATTTATCAAGATATATGAAATCATCATATAATGATAAATGATTTTGTACAGTCTCTTTTTTAGGATTTCGAATACTGTTTATTGTGTTATTTAGATCAGAAATTAAACTATTTGAATTTGGATTATCCAAAGTTAAGTCTTCATCGGCATCCATCAGACTTACATCATAATCTTCATAACCAAACAAACGATTATTAGTGTTCGGAAAAAATAAAAGAGACCAAGTAACCTAGTTGGTGATGTAATTAAAAAAACCGGTTAACCGAACAAAAAAGACCGGTTTTCGGTTTTCTTCGAATTTACAAAATTTTCGAAACCAATCGGCTTAAAAAAAAGAAACCGGTTGAACGGCTTCCGGTTTCGGTTTTTGGATACTCTACTATCCCTACTTACCTGACTTTTATATTTTTTTTGTAAACAAATACAATTTGAACATTTGGGGCCGCCTTTGTTTTGGGAACGCGAAATAGAGCAATTTAATTATTTGCCCTGATCTACCTTAACTTAGAAACACATAATTCATTTGTTAACTTTTGTAGTTTTTAATATTTTATCAAATTAAAAACACAAAAATTTCAAATATTTTTAGGGTAGTAGATTCTTCATCGAAAATAAACGAGATTAGGAATATTTTGGATGGTGAACTTTTGAACGTTATAGGTATTAGCGAAACTTGGCTCAAGCCAAGAATTCTTTCGAGTGCTATTAATGTACCAGGTTATGTGCTTTTAAGAAATGATAGTCCTGGGGGACGACGGGGTGGTGGAGTTGCTTTTCTTCTATCTAAGAAAATTAAATATAGGGAAGTTTTGGTTTCGATTGATTCTACATTGTGTGAATTTTTATTTTTGGAAATTGAGCTAGGTGTTTCTAAATTGCTTATTGGGGTGGTTTACCTTCCTAGTGGAGATATTACTGCATTTGAAGGGGCATTAAGTGATTTGGTCGTCAGATATGAAAACGTAATTATTATGGGTGACTTTAATCATAACCTGTTTTGCTCCTCAAAGTCTGCCTCGATGTTAAGCCTATGTAATAGACTAAATTTTGTTTATCATCATAACTCTTTGCCAACTCATTATGATGTGCAAAATAACACAACTTCTCTAATTGATTATTTTATCATTAGTGCAAATTTAGCTGTTCGTTTTTCTGGTCAGATGCAATGCCCGGGTATTTCTAGGCATGCTTTTATTTTTGCTGTTTTCGAGCTGCCACTTTTAGAATTTGAAAAGTATGTTGAATATCGTAATTATGATGCCATTGACATGGCTAGGCTGGAACAAGTTGCATCTGCTTGTAATTTTGATTCTTTATTTTGTACTAATGATGTTGATGCTCAGCTTGCTAATTTTATGTATAATGTACATTTATTACATGAAGTAGTACCGATAACTAAACGTAAGTTAAAAGATTTTAATGATAATTCCTGGTTTAAGTCAAGGGAGATTACTTATATTCAGGAGAGTTCTTCGGATAATTGGAGAATATATTGCAGAATTAGGAATAGGACCAAAACTGTAATTAGGAATGCGAAAAGAAAGGCACATGAACGCCTCTTCGGAGGGCTTAATACTAAGCAGATGTGGAATGTTTTGCGGACGTGTGGTGGTATTGATTCGAGCGATAAAGTTGGGGATGTTGACCCTGACATTGTTAATAATTTTTTTTATTTCTAATCAATCATGTGAACCATCCACATCTGTTTTTGATGAGCTTATTTTTCCCTTGGAAGATTCATTTCAGTTTCAACCTGTTATAGCTGGTTATGATTGTATACCACCGAAATTTTTTAGGATTATTTATCCTTATATTTGTGATTCTTTTACTCATATTGTAAAAACAATTTTTATGACTTCCAAATTTCCTGGTGATTGGAAGATATCACGTGTTGTGGCGATTAAAAAGGATGGTAATTCAAATCTTTTACAAAATTTTCGTCCAATTTCTGTGATACCCGTTCTTTCAAAAGTTGTTGTGCACATTATAAAAGATCAGATGATGTTTTATATTAATGCTAAAAGATTGCTTCATCCTAACCAATCTGGTTTTAGACGGAATTATAGTACTACAGCTCTTCTTCTTGGGTTAACTGATTCAATAAGACGTAAGCTTAATGAGAAAAAATAACAAGAAATAACAAATTACCCAAATTATGATGAAATGAAAAATTACCCCAAAATATGAAAAGCAAATAAATATTGCTTATGTAGAGCATTATACGCATTTATATTGCATGGAATCAATAACAACCGAATGTACTCCTTCTAAACATTAAAGTTACTTGGATCAACCTAAATTAAAAGAATTTAAAGAATTATCATTTTATATAAATCAAATATTTTAGTGATGCACAACCTTTCAAAAAGTTCAAAAATTTCTACTCTTTGTCCATGAGTGTGTCCTCTCAGCCAGTTCTTATTAAATTTGCTGTGGACAATGGAAGAGCCATCAATTTACGATATGCGGTTTTTGCAGCATAAAATTTTAGAGCAAATGGTTTTCTATGACGTTGCGTCTTAGAATTTGGCAATTTTGAAACTTGTTAAGAATTATATTTGTTCTTAATATATGAAAAACAAAAATTTCGCCTGCGACGCCACTACAACTATTAATATATGAAAAACAAAACAAAAATTTTTTAACGAAAATCACACGATTTTTAGTAAAAATGTTCGTCAGACAAATAGATTTTCCGGTCACAATAATGTGATAAAGAATTTAATTTATTTATAATAAATACAATCAATATGTACTTAACATTAAACGTATATATTAGATCTCAGTCAATGTAATAAATAGTAAGTTTTAAGGCCCTGTGTGAGGTGGGAAAATAAGTTTTAAACTAAATACAAATTGACAAAATTTAAATTTCTTTGAAAAAACCCAAGAAACATTTTTACGGACTCTCCGACACCTACGGATTCATGAATCCGGCTTCAACTGCACGTTTACGGACCGTAAATACGTATCCGTCAAAGCTTGTACGTAAACGGAACATTAACGGACCGTATAATTGAATTTTCGAAAACAATACGTTTTGACTCCGTTTTGAATCATCCGTTTCTGTATTGTCAAATACGGACTTGCTCGGATTTCATTAGTTTTTCTTTCGCTGCTTTTGAATTCGTTTTGGTGTCAAACGCGAATAATAAAAATGTATGTGATCATTATACGGTTCGCGCGCTTATGTTTATTAAAACAGATGCTCTCTTCAAAGAGAATATAATTTTCTATAGAGTATGTTTCCCTCTCACGAACTTTTTAGTACTCTCTTAGAACACGAACATAGTTTGGCGGCAACAAAGGTGAGTTTTGGTCGGCAACTTTTAGTAGTGTTTAGCGGTGCTGCCATATAACCAATTTTAACTATTTTTTTTGCCGTTTTTGGGATGCTAGAGATTTTTCAGATTATTTCATAAAAAAATATGTTTTTTTATTTTATTTATGTATTTTTTCGGATTTTTCATATAAAAATACAATACTTGTTCAATATACTATTTATTTTTACTAAAAATAGACATGTCTAATAAAGTAAAAAATACAACAAAAATTTGCAATTGTGTTAAAAAATAGTTAAGAATTCAAACATAACATTGTGACATGAAAAGTATTAAAGTGTGTACACACACATTGACCAACTATGTCTATTCATATCCACTATTTCCCATTTATATGGTAAAAATTTATAATAAAGAGAATAAACATGCTATTAATTGTTGCAACATATAACTAAAAACCTATAAAAAATGCAATAATTTGAAAAAAATTGTTTTCATGAAAAAACTGGTAAACAGTTAAGAATCCCAAAAACTGGGATAAAAAATTACACTGTTTATGTGGCAGCACTGCATACACCAAATATAATGTTTTTCAACACTTTAGCAACTTTGAAAATGTTGCCCAGTCATTTAAAAATGTTGCCGCTGAACTCTGTACCATGTTGAATTTCTGGTAGAGCGGGAAAAATACTCTATAGAAAATTATATACTTTTTGCTTCAGCAGAGACTGATGATAAACTGATGTTTTGAAGCGAACAAAGTTGTTGTATACATGTGAATTGCCGACCGTGTCTGTGTGAAAAATACGATTATTGACTGCCTCGCGAGGCTATGGAGTGTCTATTATACACGTGCATTGGTACACAACATCGTACAAGTTGGCCATGATTTCTTTTTTGAGTAAGTTTGAGTGCCTGTTTTCATTTATGTTGTATTTGTAGATGTTGTGCTCTACTCTCGTAGGTTGTGTGTAGTTGAGTTGTATCAACTTACAATACTACATACAAGTTGCACAATACAAAGTAGTATATCGTTTCGAACAGATGTAGTGAGTATTTGTGGAATACTATTTTTGTCTGACTGCAGTAAAATAGAATAAAAAGACAAATTTATTTGTTTTTGGGATGGAAAAATTTTGTATTTATACCAGAAAAGGTGAATAGTAAAAAATACTAATTTTTCAAAGGTATTCATTTTAACATAACATAAAAATAAATAAAAATAAGCACACTATAAGTACAATAAGTATTTGCGTATATGAGAGAGAGAAATGAATGCATGTTGTGTAGTTCCCAATACAACATAGTAGAACGAACATGCGATGTTCTGTGTAGAGTGATCAAACCAGAACGACACAACATCTACAACCATCTGTTTGACAACAGCACAACATTTACTTTACAACTTCTCGTTTGCACAACATATACAAGGTATTTATCAATTATACTACATTGTACAATACTTTGTAGTGTAATAATGCACGTCTCTAGTGTCTATAGGGCTAACTATATTATACTTTTGCTAACTTAAGCTACTGTCAAAAATTAACGAAAAGTCTGTCATATGCTTAATCAACTTATTGAAGACTTTTGGGTGGCTACAATGTACTTTTTAAACTTAAATACTTACTACACTTAGTTGCAAATATTTGTACTTTTGCAAAAACTGTTTCCTTCTTATATTTCCAAAATATATGTATCTTTTCGAAAAATATTATTTGTGTTCAATTTATAAATATTTTACAATTAACAAGTAAATCTATATTAATTTTAAATAATTAAAAGAAACAAATGAAAACATAAATAAAAAAGTACTAAAAAATGCAACAGTGCTTGCATCTCAATCGAAAAACAAATACAAAACCCACCCCTTTTGTTATACATGCAACTTTGTTTTTTAACATTTTCAATGAAAATTTTCTATAAAAATATTTTCCGCGTACATTGAAATTTGTTTTTTTTTTTCATAAACAGTTTTTTTTTAAACACATGATTCCTTAAGTAAAGTGCGGTCAGTTTCGCTGTTTGCTTAAGCAAATGACACTTGACGAAACTTAACGAAAAGTTTGTTAAGTACAATATAGTCATACACATTTGATTACATGTATTCGCACATTTGCTTAAGCTAGCAAAAGTATAATATAGTTAGCTCTTATCACTGACCCAAAATCTAAGCTATTATATCGATATATATATATTTTAAAAACAAATTGTATCTATACTGACTTACCTTTTGAGAGATTTGTATTTCCTGACAATTTTCTATAATTGTTAGAGAATTCAATATTGTATTAATAATTTTGACTGCAATAGTCATTTCTTTTTCATCATTTGTGTGCTCATCCCAAAAATATAACAATATGACACCAATGTCGCAGCCAACTAAGTCCCAATTTTGCATCCGTAAAACGAGATTTATAAATGGGCCAACAGCATTAAAATTTTCTGGATCATAAAACTCGTTAAAATGTTCTTCCAAAAATTTAAACATGTCGTCGAGTGTAGGAAATTCCATGAATTTTTGAAAATTAGTATTTGAGTATTCAGTCATTTTAATGTAAAATGAAAAACTGATACTTTTATTTTATAAAATTTATCAAAAAAAGAATAACGTTCAGCAGTTACTTTGCGAATGATTTACAAACGAATGAAAAACTTAAAATCTGCATCTATTATATGTATTAAATGTGCACAGTAAGCAAGAAAAAAGAAAGAATGAAAGAAAAAAAGAAAAAGAATTATCTGTTAGATTAGGAAAAGGAAAATTTGTATTGTTACAAGTATTTAGTAGTGTAGATACATTTTTATTATTTTTATTTTAGTTATTAAGTATGTTCGTTTACCCAATAATTTTTGCTTGATGTCGTTCGTTTACACAAATACTCAGTGAACATAAAGAAAAAAGAGAGAATAAAGTGACAGTTTGATGTTGAGAGTTCTTCTCTTTTCTGCAAATTTTTACTGGAGAAATTATTGCCAGCAAGAATTTTTGTAAATAAAAAAAAAATTTTTTACAACTACGTTGTTTTATGCAAATGCAAAGCAACAAATATTGTTAAATGAATTATAGAAAAGATAAGAAAACCTTCTAAAATGTTTCTGCTTAAGATTTTACAACAATAATACTAGAGTATTCAAAAAACCGGCCTTTTGAAAAAACCGGTTTCGGTTTTCTTCGAAAAATCGAATTTTAAAAAAACCGGTTTCGGTTTCGGTTGACCGGTTTTTTCGGTTTTTTAATTTGAATAAAAAGCCTATATAATTTGTTGTTTTAATTACAAACAAAAAAAGAAATTTAATATATAAAGTAACAAAAATATACATTCTTTGAAAAAAAATATATTTTTTAATTGTATTTCATTTCAACATTTTATTTATTGGTTTTAATGTTTTTTAATATAATATCTAAAAAATTAATATTATAAAACTATATTCATATCAAATGAATACAGATTATTAAGTTTGTAAATTGGGTAAAATTAGGTACGTTAGTAATTTAAACGTTTGGCATTAAATAAGTTTTTTTAAGTGCAAATTTTGTATATTATTTGATCTATCTGTTTTAATTATATATTTCTAATTTTATCAGGCTCAAGATCATAATTTTTTAAATTACTAACGAATGTAAACACTAATTTATTTTATTAAATGGAAAAAATTGTAATCAGCGCTAGAGGGATTGCATACTTTCGACCCGAGTAATTATATATTTCTGATCCTTACAATTTTTTCTATTTAATAAAATAAATAAGTGTTTACTATTCGTTAGTAACATTAAAAAAAATTATTATCTTGATCCTGATAAAATAAGTTTTTTTAATATTACATTTTGAATATGTAAAAAGAAAATCTATTTTTCAGTTCTAAAATAATATTTTAGAAATAATATGCAATTTAAATGTTTCGTTTTAAGACGATTTTTTGTTTGCTTTAAATAAAGCTAGAAGTGGAAAATACTCTTTCACTAATAGTAGATGTTGGACAAATAATCAAAAGACAATTATATAAATTTTCCAACTTTTCAGTTCTTTGGTCGCATTTATCAAGAATACTGTTTATTGTGTTATTTAGATCAGAAATAAAACTATTTGAATTTGGAATATCCAAAGTTAAGTCTTCATCGGAATCTATTAGACTTACATCTAAATCTTCATAACCAAACAAACGATTATTAGTGTTCGGAAAAAATAAAAGAGACCAAGTAACCTAGTTGGTGATGTAATTAAAAAAAACCGGTTAACCGAACAAAAAAGACCGGTTTTCGGTTTTCTTTGAATTTACAAAATATTCGAAACCGATCGGTTTTTGAAAATCAAGAAACCGGTTGACCGGTTTTCGGTTTTTGAATACTCTAACAATTATATAAATTTTCCAACTTTTCAGTTCTTTTGTCGCATTTATCAAGATATATGAAATCATCATATAATGATAAATGATTTTGTACAGTCTCTTTTTTAGGATTTCGAATACTGTTTATTGTGTTATTTAGATCAGAAATTAAACTATTTGAATTTGGATTATCCAAAGTTAAGTCTTCATCGGCATCCATCAGACTTACATCATAATCTTCATAACCAAACAAACGATTATTAGTGTTCGGAAAAAATAAAAGAGACCAAGTAACCTAGTTGGTGATGTAATTAAAAAAACCGGTTAACCGAACAAAAAAGACCGGTTTTCGGTTTTCTTCGAATTTACAAAATTTTCGAAACCAATCGGCTTAAAAAAAAGAAACCGGTTGAACGGCTTCCGGTTTCGGTTTTTGGATACTCTACTATCCCTACTTACCTGACTTTTATATTTTTTTTGTAAACAAATACAATTTGAACATTTGGGGCCGCCTTTGTTTTGGGAACGCGAAATAGAGCAATTTAATTATTTGCCCTGATCTACCTTAACTTAGAAACACATAATTCATTTGTTAACTTTTGTAGTTTTTAATATTTTATCAAATTAAAAACACAAAAATTTCAAATATTTTTAGGGTAGTAGATTCTTCATCGAAAATAAACGAGATTAGGAATATTTTGGATGGTGAACTTTTGAACGTTATAGGTATTAGCGAAACTTGGCTCAAGCCAAGAATTCTTTCGAGTGCTATTAATGTACCAGGTTATGTGCTTTTAAGAAATGATAGTCCTGGGGGACGACGGGGTGGTGGAGTTGCTTTTCTTCTATCTAAGAAAATTAAATATAGGGAAGTTTTGGTTTCGATTGATTCTACATTGTGTGAATTTTTATTTTTGGAAATTGAGCTAGGTGTTTCTAAATTGCTTATTGGGGTGGTTTACCTTCCTAGTGGAGATATTACTGCATTTGAAGGGGCATTAAGTGATTTGGTCGTCAGATATGAAAACGTAATTATTATGGGTGACTTTAATCATAACCTGTTTTGCTCCTCAAAGTCTGCCTCGATGTTAAGCCTATGTAATAGACTAAATTTTGTTTATCATCATAACTCTTTGCCAACTCATTATGATGTGCAAAATAACACAACTTCTCTAATTGATTATTTTATCATTAGTGCAAATTTAGCTGTTCGTTTTTCTGGTCAGATGCAATGCCCGGGTATTTCTAGGCATGCTTTTATTTTTGCTGTTTTCGAGCTGCCACTTTTAGAATTTGAAAAGTATGTTGAATATCGTAATTATGATGCCATTGACATGGCTAGGCTGGAACAAGTTGCATCTGCTTGTAATTTTGATTCTTTATTTTGTACTAATGATGTTGATGCTCAGCTTGCTAATTTTATGTATAATGTACATTTATTACATGAAGTAGTACCGATAACTAAACGTAAGTTAAAAGATTTTAATGATAATTCCTGGTTTAAGTCAAGGGAGATTACTTATATTCAGGAGAGTTCTTCGGATAATTGGAGAATATATTGCAGAATTAGGAATAGGACCAAAACTGTAATTAGGAATGCGAAAAGAAAGGCACATGAACGCCTCTTCGGAGGGCTTAATACTAAGCAGATGTGGAATGTTTTGCGGACGTGTGGTGGTATTGATTCGAGCGATAAAGTTGGGGATGTTGACCCTGACATTGTTAATAATTTTTTTTATTTCTAATCAATCATGTGAACCATCCACATCTGTTTTTGATGAGCTTATTTTTCCCTTGGAAGATTCATTTCAGTTTCAACCTGTTATAGCTGGTTATGATTGTATACCACCGAAATTTTTTAGGATTATTTATCCTTATATTTGTGATTCTTTTACTCATATTGTAAAAACAATTTTTATGACTTCCAAATTTCCTGGTGATTGGAAGATATCACGTGTTGTGGCGATTAAAAAGGATGGTAATTCAAATCTTTTACAAAATTTTCGTCCAATTTCTGTGATACCCGTTCTTTCAAAAGTTGTTGTGCACATTATAAAAGATCAGATGATGTTTTATATTAATGCTAAAAGATTGCTTCATCCTAACCAATCTGGTTTTAGACGGAATTATAGTACTACAGCTCTTCTTCTTGGGTTAACTGATTCAATAAGACGTAAGCTTAATGAGAAAAAATGTAGTGTATTGCTTTCCTAAGATTTATCAAAGGCCTTTGATAAAGTTTTACATTCAAGGCTGATAACTAAATTATGTAATTTTTTTAATTTTTCTAAATCTGCATGTAAACTTATATGTTCATATCTTGGTAAAAGGTCACAATTCGTTTCTGTAGGTGTAATAATAGTTGGTTTCTTTATTAATATCAAAAAGTTTATTAACAAATCAAAAAAAGGTTGACTAAACAATTAAAATTAAAATGGAATTCAAAATCAAAAACTGACAAATTATAAAAAGCAGACTATAAAAATATTAGAAGTTACAACATTCCCCCAGACTTAATATGGATCAAATCTTTTTGGTTTTCTTCTGAGTCTATTTGTTCGACGTAAAGTATTTTCCAAATTGGTAGTATTATCCGAATTTGAACTGGTGCATGTATCCATATTCTCTACAAGAGATGATGCGGTTTGTTTGGGTAGATCAGGTATCCGGCCTTGAGTTGGTAAGGCCGTACCAACCAGTGACTCATTTCTTTCTAGTGTTAAATTATTGGGTGCATTGGTTGGAAGATGAATATCAATGTCAATATTTTTATTGCTTTCTATTTTCTTGACATTTGTGACAAATCGCTTTTTTATTTGGTTCTGATGCCTTCTAATATTTCCGAGTTTGGTTATAGTATACATCAGCTTGCCATCAACCTGGATAACCATACCTTCCATCCACTTTTTTCCCCCAGCAAAATTTCTGGCATACACTAAATCGTTAATTTTAAACTTTGTATTAGTTTCAATTTTTGATCGTTTTGAAGGAAATTTCGCTAATAGAATAGTGCGAGGCTGACGACTATGGAGAAGTTCTGCAGGAGACTTACCGGTTAATGTGTTTGGAGTGGATCTATAAGTTATTAAAAATTTGAAAAGAGCTCTGTTTTTATCTTGCTTATCAGACATATTTTTTTTTAAATGATTCTTTAAATGTACGAACTGTTCGTTCGGCTAAACCATTTGAAGAAGGATGGAATGTTCTATTGAATTACGTTGACAAAATTCCTTAAATTCTTTAGAAGCAAATTGACTTCCATTGTCACTAACGATAGTAGTCGGAAGGCCTTCAATTGCAAATATATCTTGAAGCGCATGAATTGTAGTTGACGATGATGCTGTTGACATTTCAATAACATAAGGAAAACGTGAAAATGAATCTACTACAATTAACCACATTTGAGAAAAGAACGGTCCAGCAAAATCAATATGAACTCTTTCCCAGGGTTGAGTTGCTTCTGGCCAGGGAGAATATTCTTGTTTTGGATTGCTGGTTGATTCTTGACAAGTGAAGCAACCATTTGATATATTCTCAATAGCATCATCGATTTTGGGAAACCAAACATGTCGGCGCGCTACTTGCTTCATCCTACTTTTACCCCAATGGCCTTCGTGAATCATTTCAAGAATTTTCTTTTGCAATGTTAAGGGAATAACAACCCTACTATATTCCGTGTGAAATAGGATAACTCCATTTTGAATAGACAAAGACAGCTTTCTTGTGAAATAGGGTAGTAAATTACCCTGTGATTTGGGTAAATGATCCGGCCATCCGTCAATGATATATTGACTTACAAGTTTGAGAACTGGATCTTGTTTTGTTTGTTCAGCTATGATATTTGCGTCAATAGGAAATTCTGAAATTGATGATTCGTAAATACTTTCAATATCAAGCATATTTTTTTCTGAATATCAAATTCGATATCTTCACCCATAGGCAGTCTGGATAGAGCGTCTGCATTAGCATGGTTGGTAGTGTTTTTATAACGAATGGTATAATCGTAAGATTGTAAAATTATTGCCCATCGTTGAAGGCGATGTAAAGTCATTATCGGAAGTTTCTTGTGTGGATGGAATAGTGTTGTGAGAGCCTGATGATCTGTTGTTAATGCAAAATGACGACCATAAATATATTGGTGAAAGCGAGTAACACCAAAAATAATGGCAAGAGCCTCCTTTTCAATTTGAGAATATTTGATCTGGCTTGTGTTTAATTTTTTAGAAGCAAATGATATAGGTTTCTCTGTACCATCTGGGTATCGATGTTATAATACTGCTCCAATACCGCTCTTTGAAGCATCTGACGCTAAAATTATCGGAAGATTTTCATCGTAATGAACCAAATTTTTAACTTTAATAATATCGGATTTGAGATTTTGAAATGCTTCTTCTTGTCTTGGGCCCCAAACAAATTTGACATTATTCTTTCTCAATTCATTCGAAGGAGCCGCTTTTGCCGAAAAATTCGGAATGAATTTATTATAATAATTCAACTTACCAATAAATGCCTCCACTTCTTTCACATTTTGAGGATGTGGCATTTGATTAATTGCTTCCAAACGTTTTTTGGAGGGCACAATACCTTTGGCATCAATAATATGACCAACATATTTAATCTTATCTTGAGCAAAAGAACACTTTTCTTTTTTACATCTCAATCCATAATGTTCTAATCGTTTAAAAATTGTATTTACGTTCTTAACATGCTCTTCATTATTACAACCAGTGACTATGATGTCATCAAGGTATACAGCACAACAAGGAATTCCAGAAATTACTTCTTCCATAAACCTTTGAAAAATTCCAGGACCACTCGAAACTCCAAATGGCATTCTCTGGTATTGAAATAAACCAAATGGTGTATTGATAACCATTAACTTTTTTGATGATTCAGACAAAACGATTTGAAGATAAGCTTCACTTAAATCAATTTTACTAAAAAGTTGGCCACCTTGAAGTTTGTGGAACAATTCCTCAATTCTAGGAATTGGATATCTATCGATTTCAATTTGTGAATTAAGAGTTACCATGAAGTCTGCACAAATTCTTAAATTTCCATTAGGCTTTTTAATCACGACAATTGGAGCAGCCCATTCACTTGACTTAATTGGTTTTAGAACTCCTAACGATATAAGGCGGTCCAATTCAGCACGAACACTATCGGTTTGACCAAAAGGAATATTATATGGTTTGAAAAATTTGGGTTGAGCATCAGGCTTGAGTTTAGTTTCAGCTTTAAAAGTTGTACATTCTCCAAGAGTTGGTGAAAATAAAACACTGTGAGAATTTATAACGTGACTAATAGACTCGGAAAGATCTTTTTGAGTTGAGTTAATATCTGAGGTATTGCAAAGGTTAATGGAGCTATCACCTGACGTGATTTTGAGTTCAAAATTTAACTTGCGGAACCAATCCATACCAAGAATATTTGTAGCTTCATAATTATCCACAACGTATAAAGGAAGTTTTTGAGGAACGTTATTCCACAAAACACAAACATTTGAAATTCCTTTGAGAGGAAGAAGATTACCACCATAAGTCTTTAGTCGTTTATTAGTGGGTGAACATTTTGGTTGACCCAATTTTCGATAAATAGTCAATCCAATTAGTGAACGAGTTGCACCTGTATCGACTTGAAAAGTACAATTAATATCATTAACTTTAATAATTACAAAAATTTTTTCATTTCTTGACAGATCTGAATTATAAATTTCGACAATTGACGTCTCAAAAATGTCTGCTGCATCAATAGATTCAAAAGAATCGTTGCTTATTGACACTGCGTTTGCATTAACTTTACTTCTATTTTTGGAACTACTAGTACTTGGTAAATTTGAAGTGCTTTGAGAGCTTTTAGATTGACAAACACTTGAGATGTGTCCTTGTTTTAAGCATACATTACATACCGTTTTGTTTTTGTAATGATAACAATCCTTCCTTTCATGAGTTTATCCACAAGTAGGACAGGATTTTAGCTCACCCTCAGCTGAAAATTTGTTCTGATTTTTACTTAATTGACGAGAATTTTTGTGTTGAACAATATACACTTCTGAATTTTCCTCGCCTTTTATTTCTAAGCAGGTACTTACTGTTGATTCATAGATATAAGCTATCTGAAGAACTTCTTCTAAAGAAGGATTTGCCTTCTGAAGAACTGCTGAACGAACTTTATCATGTGGAGTATGTATTACTAACATATCACGGATTTCATTATCTGCATATGAGTGTGAACAACCATCTTTTTCGCACTGGAACATGCATTCCTTTGAAGCACCTCTAAGATCGGCCATCCACTCGGCATATGTTTGATTTGGCTTCATAAGTGTTTTATAGAACTTAACCCTAGCAGCTAGAACATGTTGCTTCTTTATGAAGTGTTCATTTAATGTTTTGATTAGCTCGTTATATTTTTGGGCTTCCACTTTACCATCAAATATTTTCTGCAGAAGTTCAAGCGAATCACTTCCAATCCAACTAAGCAAGAAAGCACGTTTTATTTCCTCGCTTTTAACATTATTGGCCACAAAATGTTGTTCTAATTGTAGAAGATATGTTGACCAATTATCCGTTGACTTGCAAAAACTTCGAAATGAAGAAACGACTGATGTTTGAGACACAGATGGCTGAAGGAATCTAGACATCCGTGCCTGATTTTCTTCCAATAACTGATTTAAAAATTGTTGGTTCGAAACCTGTAGTTGTTGTAAAAATTGCGCAAGGGTTTGAGCATCCATTATGCGTGGATTTCTTTAACATTTCTCGTCGCCAAATGTAATAATAGTTGGTTTCTTTATTAATATCAAAAAGTTTATTAACAAATCAAAAAAAGGTTGACTAAACAATTAAAATTAAAATGGAATTCAAAATCAAAAACTGACAAATTATAAAAAGCAGACTATAAAAATATTAGAAGTTACAACAATAGGAGACAGGAACTCTAGTTTATTGGAGGTTACCAGTGGTGTTCCACAGGGTTCTGTAATTGGCCCCATTTTATTTATGATGTATTTAAATGATTTTATTAATGTCATTGATAATAACTCTTTTGAAACATTTATATATGCGGATGATGTACAGATTTTATTTTCTGGGGAAAGGCAATTTTTTGATGTTTTGGAAGCGAACATTGAGTTTTACCTTAATAGGATTTCTCAGTGGATGGATACTAATGGGTTGGAAATTAATCCTGGCAAAACAAAGGCAATGTGTTTTGGTTTTGACTCCAGTAATTTGAATGTATCGTTAGGAGGTGTTAGGATAAATTTCGTCACTGAAATTAAGTGTTTGGGTGTTTTTGTGGATGATCAATTACGTTTTTCAAAGCACATTGATTACGTTTGTGCTCGTGTGAATGCTACCTTAAGGCGATTGTGGTCTCTAGATTTATGTTTGCCTCAACATGTGAGGAACGTGTTGCTAGTGGTCTTCTTATGTCACAATTATTATACGCCTTAGAGGTGTTCACGGGTACTAATAGTGTTTTACTTAGACGCCTTCATCTTACATTTAATCGTATCATAAGATATGTTTATAGATTAAGAATGAGGGAACACGTCACTCCTTTTGTATTAGATTTTGTTGGTATTTCTTTTGAAAATTTAATAAAATTGAGAATTTTGTTGCTATTTCACAAGGTGATTAAGACGAATTGTCCTAGTTATATTGTTAAGAACTTTAATTTCACAAAATCGAGTAGAAACCCTCAAATAGTTTTTCATCGTATAACTTCATCCATTTATGAAAGATCCTTTAATGTGAGGATAACTAGAAATTGGAATTCGCTTCCTAGATACCTTAAAAATTTCGTTTTTTCAAAGGCTACGTTTAAATGCAAATTAGTGCAGTATTTCGGTATGTAACACCCTCTCTAATTTATGATAACTCTAATTTAATCTTTTCTTAATTGCTACATTATGGACCTTAAATTTTAAATTTTATTTTAAATTTTATTTTATATTTTAGTTATTATTTTAGTTTAGGCATTTTATATAGATATATTTTTTTTTTATATAGTAAATTGTTTTTTTAGTAGTATACGAACGATATTTGGCCCAGAGGGCTTGGTTCTTGAATATTTGAATAGATAAATAAAAATAAATAAATATTTTTGTTTACATTTAAAACAATTGCGTCCAATCCATATGCACAATGTG
Source organism: Eustalomyia histrio (assembly GCA_949748255.1). NCBI lineage: Eukaryota > Metazoa > Arthropoda > Insecta > Diptera > Anthomyiidae > Eustalomyia > Eustalomyia histrio. Next base: position 114,554,435 of record OX456526.1, on the reverse strand, counting down.
CAAGCTTTTACAGCGAGCTTCGACGAGAGCTTTCACATATATGAGAGTACAATAAAAGGATGGAAATTTTGAATTTCGAAATGTTATAAGTTGTATAATTTATTTAAGCCAAAACACTTTAACACTTCTTTTGAAAGATCTTCAAACAAAAAACGCCATCTTCAAAGGGCTTGCAGTGCTTTGCTAAGGATAGAGCAACAACAAAAATAATTTTTTCTATGATATTTTTTTCATATTGAAATTGGTCGATTGGCAACTTTTTCTTTTGAAACTTTAATTTCAGTTCATCTACTAATTTGGCCCTATCTAAATCTCTTTTGGCATGTAGTATAATTCCTTTCAATGGTATGTTTGTGATTGCGTTTGGCATTATAACAACAAACCAAACATACGGGATCGCCGTCATTGTTTTAAATAAACAAAAACAACTGTTCCCACGCTTTATTAAATATATATCTTTTAGTGAACATAGACTGATCGTTGTGTGTTTGAAAATTTTCAAGTTGATGGAAAAGTACTAACGTACTGAATTTTCCGTCCCTAAACAAAAAACTCATTACTACAAACGCAAATATCATAGTATTAGTGTTTGGACGCAACTGATTTAGAAGAGAAAAAAAAATTCCAAGAAGAAAAATTATGCCTAGATTTTTTACATTCTTAATTTTTAAGTAGCTATATTTATAACTACTTATTTATATACAATTCGAAAAAACAAACCTTTTGTAATTTGATAAAATATAAAAAAAAAAAAACAAAAGCTAACAAATGAATTTTGTGTTTGTAAGTAAAAGTAGAGCAGGGAAAACAATATAATTGCTCTATTTCTCGTTCGTACTTAACCCCACCGAATTAAAGTAACATAATAGGTCTATGAACTAAACAGTTTCAATGATTTCGCAAACTCTCCATCAGATGGCTGGTTCTAAGGTTTATTATCTTACACAATTACAGTGTTGTCATATTTAAAGACATACGTCTATCACCCTTCATTTCCAATCATTATCTTTCCAAAGAAAGCAACACATTTATTAGAAGGAACAATTTCCTGAGTGTTGCCTCCCTTAAAAAAATTGCCCAAAAACAATTGAAATTAAAAAAATCGGAAATAAAGGAACACATTTTAAATTCAAAAATTATAAATAAAATTCAAAAATTTGCAATTGATATTTAAAAAGATAAATTTAATTTACAAAATACCAACACGCATTTAAAAAATTATCGAAATTCAACAAATAATTATTTAATTTAATTTGGTGTTTTTGAATTTCAATTGATGTTTTATAAATTACATTTGGAGTCATTCCAAAAGTTTTTGAAATAATCGAATCGTTTGCACGTGGATTTCCCACGTTCCCGTAATATCTGTTATTTTCCAAAATTCGATGTAGTTCCGTAGTGTTTGAATTGTTCCTTATTGAAAGTAAAGTTAAAGACTAAAATACAAAAGTTAGTTGCAAAGTAATGATAGCTAAAGAATGTCAAAGTAATACAAGGGAAAAACATAGTCCCATTTCACACAGAGCAGTAAAGAAATCTCTTATTTTCGAAACAATTATCTATAAGATCTAGGCTTTCATATGAGATTAGGTTTGTAAAAATAATTGCTTAAAAACTTAGATCAGTTTAAACATGAGGTATTTATCCAACTTTGAGCCGCTAAAACTATCCAACTTTTTACATCTATCTATCACCGTAATAATTTTTAATGTGAAATAAAATATTGTAAATTTAAAATGTGACTGATTTACAATTGCTATTTTTTTAAATAAATGTTCCAATTAAAATTACTTATTAATTACCAATTAATTAATTAAATCAAAAACTCGAGATTTTTAAAAAATATTGAAGGTGGCGCCGTAAAATTTTTTGTACAATGTTCAGTTTTGTACATAGTGTCGCAATTTTTTCAAAAAAATTCAGTTTCGCAAAGTTCCATTCCGTTTAATGCGAACAATAAGTTCCAGTTTTTTTAACGAAAAAACTAACTGAAATTACTTCCTAAAATTTACTAAAATGGACCTAAAACAAATTCTGCATATTTGGAAGCGTGAGAAAATTACCTTTTAGCCATCCTCTTAATACTAAAAGAAAAAAATTTCTTTGTTAATTCTAGAGGAAGTGATAAATATTTTAAATTTTTTGGAGTTGTACCCGAAAAAGTAAACTTCATCCAATTTTTGAAATACAAATTGGCTTTCACTCTATCACTGTAAACTAAGTTTAAGACATTCTTTTTAGAATATATTTTAAAAATATTTATTTATATCTATGCATTATATATAATATACATTAGTTATAATCTTAATTATTAAATGGCTTATTACTATTTAATCTTTTAATTTGCTTACGTGCAGGTTTAAAATTCTGACAATATTTCTCAAATGTTGTGGGATTCATTTGTAGAAGATTTTGTTCAACAATTTTACGAAAATTACGTAAATTTTGTTGTTCCAGACGTAACTTCTGAAGTTCAGCTTCGACGGAATTTTGAACCATTGCTTGAGCATATTTTGGATCACTGTGTGTCTCCGTGTTTGTAGGTTTATTGCGTAAAACCTGCTGTCGCACTTTGTTATATTCCGAATCCATTAGCTTCGTTAAAGCTTCTGGTAAGTTAGCATTTATTTCTTCAAAGATTTCCTGGTTACGTCTTTGTTCCAAATCTGTGGCACCAGAGGTACCCGCTGAATTCATTCCCAATAGTGATGATAGGTTAGATTCATTTGAGTTTTGTTCACCATCTCTGTCAGCACTAGCATGGTTTTGAAAATTGTTAATATCATCCTGAATGCCATATATATCATAGAATTTGTAGCCTAACATTTCTAAGGCGATTTCGGTAAGTAAATAAGACATTTTTTAAAATAGGATTAAATCTATGTTATATATTTAAAAATGCGTTTGTTTACAATTCACGTTAGTAAATAAATCGCAAAAGTGGTATGTTCAGTGTAGGCTCTTTTAAAGAAAAAACGGCATAAAAAGAGTTTTCAAGTAGTCAAGATAAAGTGCTAGCGATTTTACACAGGTAGTGTTATTAGCACAACCAAGAAACAGTTTTACGGACTCTCCGACACGTACGGATTCATGAATCCGGCTTCTACTGCACGTTTACGGACCGTAAACACAGGGTGTCCGCCGGGAAGGTATACTACTTTGTTTGTTTATAATTTTTGATTAAATGAAAGAGAATGGATCTTATATTGATAAATGTTTTATTTAATGTCGGCAATTATGTATGGAATACAATATCAGATAAATGTCCGCCTCTGTTAGCCTCACAAATGCGAGCCCTTTTGAGCACATTTTTCATTACATTCTCACACATTCCACGCGGTTTGTTTGCATAAACCTTGCTTTTCAGATATCCCCTCAAAAAGAAGTACAGAGCAGTCAAATCAGGCAACCGTGGAGGCCAATCAACAACACCATTTCTTGAAATAACTTGTTGTGGAAAGAGGTCTCGCAGTAATTCCATTCTAATCCTGGCTGTATGCGATCTGGCACCGTCTTGTTGATACTACATGTTAATCGGATTCCTCCTGACCAAATCGCACACCAGACTGTCACTTTTAATGGATGCAAAGGTGACTGATGAATCATTTGAGGGTTTTCCATTTCTCAGAACCAACTATTCTGTTTATTCACATATTCGTTCAAATGAAAATGTGCCTCGTCACTCAATATAATTTTTCCATGAAAATCGGTGTTGTCATGGGCGAGCTGTTTTAATGATTAAAACACGTTGGCTTATCGGATATTTTTCCATAATAAATTTGCCGCGTGTCTACTTCACGACTGACAAATATGAACTGACAAGGCTAATGTTTACCAAAATGGCGGCAAAACAAAGTAGCATACCTTCCAGTAGCATACCTTCCAGCTTGTACGTAAACGAAACATTAACGGACAGTATAATCGAAAACAATACGTTTTGACTCCGTTTTGGTGCATCCGTTGCTGTATCGTCAAATACGGACTTCCTCGAATTTCATTAGCTTTTCTTTCGCTGCTTTTGAATTCGTATTGGTGACAAAACATGTCTGTGATCATTATACGAAATTTAAAACAAGTTTTACGGTTTAGTACGCCAATTTATGCAATTTCGGAAATAAAAATATTATCTGCCCATTTATAATAGATTTTGTTAAAAAAATGTGCAAATTTGCGTTGTATTAAAATTTTGTTTTATTTTTGCATGATATTCTTTGGGCCATAACCGCAGTGCTGGATAGAGATGCTAGTTATGCTGGATGGATATTTCATTTAATTAAATTTGTAAAAGTTTTGTTTTTTTTATAGTTTTACTACATATTTTTATAAATAAATTTTAAGAAAAAAAAAATAATTTGTTATTCAAAATTAAAAAATTAGGCATTTACATAAATCCGTTTTTTGTTGAAAAAACGGTACGAATACGGATCCGTAAGCGGTCCGTCATTGACGGAATTTCAACGAACAACTTCGTTTTCCATCCGTTATATCGGTCCGTCATTGACGGACTTTTAACGGACAACACCGTTTTTCATCCGATATATTGGTCCGTAAACGGTCCTTCGTTGATGGTATTTAAACGGATTCGAATCAGTTTCGATGTTCCTTAAAATCCGTTATCTGGTCCGTATACGGACCGTACTAGATGGAGCTGGATTCCGTTTATGACGGACCGAAAACGGTACGTAAACGGAACGTATTGTTTGTTGAGCAGCTAAGCTATGTTTTTTTAAATAATTGGAAGCAGAAATGTCAAAAGTTGTTTGGTTAAAGAGCTAACTATATTATACTTATGCTGGCTTAAGCAAAGTGCGAATACATATAATCAAATTTGTATAACCATATTGTACTTAACAGCTAAGCTACGTTTTTTTAAATAATTGGAATAGAGTATTAAAAAAACCGGCCTTTTGGAAAAACCGGTTTCGATTTTCTTCGAAAAATCGAATTTTAAAAAAACCGGTTTCGGTTTTTGCAGAAAAAAACCGGTCAACCGGTTTTTTCGGTTTTTTTTTGAATTTGATTAAAAAGTTTATATAATTCGTTCTTTTAGTTACAAACAAAAAAAAAGAAATTTAATAAATAAAGTAATAAAAATAAAAAAATACATTCTTTGAAAAAAAAAATATTTTATAATATTTTTTTATTGTATTTCATTTCAACATTTTATTTATTAGTTTTAATATTTTTTAATATAATATTTTTAAAATTAATATTATAAAACTATATTCATATCAAATGAATAGAGATCATTAAGTTGGTAAATTGGGTAAAAATAGGTACGTTAGTAATTTTAACGTTTGGCATTAAATAAGTTCTTTTAATATTAAATTTTAAACATGTAAAAAGAAAATCAATTTTTCACTTCTAAAATAATATTTTAGAAATAATATGCAATTTAAATGTTTCGTTTTAAGACGATTTTTTTGTTTGCTTTTGATAAAGCTAGAAGTGGAAAATACTCTTTCACTAATAGTAGATGTTGGACAAATAGTCAATTTTTTGGTTTTAAATTGTTTTTGAATTGTCATTCTAAAAGCGAAAAAAATACGTCATCACATAGGCATGACGTCATCAAAGTCGGCACCCAATCATAACTAAGCATACCAAATCGCATCTCCCAACTGAAGGTATGTTCATAGTGATAATGCGTTATGAAACTTTAAATGCGTTTTTCTCAAAATTTAATTTTCACACACTAGGTCCCTTTTCTCGGAGAAGGTCACATATAATGATGAATGATTTTATACATTCTCAATATTCAATTTTTTTAAGCTAAAGATCTTTTTCTTTTTTTTTATATAAAATTTCTTATTTTATTTTCGATATTTCGCTAACAATTTGTTAGCATCTTCAGGAAAACAAAATTTTAAAAATTATTAGTTTTCCTGAAGATGCTAACAAATTGTTAGCGAAATATCGAAAATAAAATAAGAAATTTTATATAAAAAAAAAGAAAAAGATCTTTAGCTTAAAAAAATTGAATATTAATATTAAAATAAGATCGAATAAAGTTATATAATTTATACATTCTCTTACATTGCTTATTGTGTTATTTAGATCAGAAATAAAACTATTTGAATTCGTCGGAATCTATCAGACTTACATCTAAATCTTCATAACCAAACAAACGATTATAAAAGTGTTCGGAAAAAATAAAAGAGACCAAGTAACCCAGTTGGTGATGTAATTAAAAAAACCGGTTTTCTTCGAATTTACAAAATATTCGAAACCGATCAGTTTTTTAAAAAAAAGAAACCGGTTGACCGGTTTTTGAATACTCTAAATTGGAAGCAGAAATGTCAAAAGTTGTTTACGTTTGTGTTTTGTTAAAGAGCTAACAATAATATACTTATGCTGGCTTAAGCAAAGTGCTAATACATATAACAAATTTGTATAACTATATTGTACTTAACAGGTAAGCTACGTTTTTTTAAATAATTGGAAGCAGAAATGTCAAAAGTTGTTTACGTTTGTGTTTGGTTAAAGACCTAACTATATTATACTTATGCTGGCTTAAGCAAAGTGCGAATACATATAATCAAATTTGTATAACTATATTGTACTTAACAAACTTTTCGTCAAATTTCATTTGCTAAGCAAACAGCAAAACGTTATTTAAGGAAATAGCTGTTTTCAGAAAAAATGGTTATAAAAAAAACAAGTTGCAATGGACACGCAAAATATTTTTATATAAAATTTAATTAAAAATGTTACGTTAGTATCGCGAATTGATAACACTAAGTATGCTACCCGTTCAATGTTGATCCGCGATCTGGATTTCAGAATATGCTATTCTGCGATGTGGATCGCGATCCATCAATTCTGCATGCTACACGTTCAGTAAATATTGCTATACTGGGTCGCGGTCAATATATATTGAACGTTTAGCAGTGCCTAACAATTATAGTACCTATCACTGAACATACTATTAAACAGCTGTTGCAACAACAACAGCCTTTGCAGCAACAACAACTATTAGATTTTTACTGCTTTTTTATTATAAAATTCTGTGCGATTTCATTGCATTTTATTGTTAATTTTAGGTAATTTTTTACCTAAATTTTTAGAAACTTCGCAGAAAAACAATGTTACAAAATTGATTCTTTTGAAAACAAAAATAAGTGTGAAATTAAAATTTTAATTTACAAAAATATATATCTGGAAAATCTTGCTTTGAAACGAAAATTATGAAGATCAACGAAAAGAATTTGTGTGTTTTTGCGACAAGTCCACCATACGACAAGGAGGGGTTTCTCTTAAAAAAGGGTGAGGTCAACAAGGCCTTTCAAAGACGATATTTTGTATTGAAAGGAAATTTACTCTTCTATTTTGAGAAAAAAGGTGACAAAGAACCATTGGGTTTGATTATAGTTGAGGGATGTACAATTGGTTAGTGTTTCACCCAAAAACATTAAAACAATAATGATTTGTTAATATACACTATTAAATTGTTTTTAGAACTTTCTGAAGAAAGTGATCAATACTGCTTTGAAATTGCTTTTAATGGAAACCGAACCTACATTTTATCAGCGGAATGTCAGGAAAGTATGGAATCTTGGATGAAGGCTTTAACATGTGCTGGCTATGAATACAAGAAGCTAATGGTGGCTGAACTACAAAGACAACTTGAAGAAATTGAAGATTCTCGCAATAGTAAGTAAATATATTAAAAAAAATTTATTAAATTTTTAAAGAAAAATTTTTTTTTTCAATTTAAGAAATTACTACAAATTCTATGCCTTCTACGACAACTGTTTTAACACCTAAACCTCCACCACGTAGAACAAATCCATTTAATAGACCAGCTCCTCCGCTACCTGGTGGTATTTCTGGGAATGGTAACGGCAATACCGCACAAATTGCAGCCACAGCAATGCCTTTCATAAATGGTCATTTTGGTTCGTCTTCACAACGTACTGCTAATGTTCTAGCTGGTAGGTAAATATATCATGTCTATTATCTAATTGTTTATAAGTATGTATTTTGCTATATGCATAAAAATCTTAAGGGGGTATATAAAAAATACCATATTTCGTCAGGTAAAATGCAAAACAGAGTAAGTTATAAAGTCTTCAAAACCGGTTTTATTGATTTCATATCTACATGGGCTTTTAAGTTTAACATTTCATTTTATGAACAGAATTCAAATATAAGGTAGTAGATTTCGATTATATTGTAAATTTTTTCTTCTCCTCCAAAAAATTAAAATGTTAGTTACGTTGTTTTGCAATTGATCTGATAATTTGTGCTATTTTGGTATAATAAGTATAATATAAATGATATCATCACATTTCGTTTTTAAATAGAATATCGTAATATAAATATCTGATAATATTGAAAAATATTTGTATAGAATCTTCTTCATAAAATCTTCTCTATATGATATGAATTTATATAGTTATTTACTTTTGACAGCTGCTATTAATTAGTTTTTTGTTGACAGCAGACAAATTTTATAATAAATTTAGTTATAAATTTATTAAAATTTCAGATGTTAACTCTTTCATGATATAAAATTGCCTCTAATTGGCGTAAACACTTCGAACCATTATAAGCAATAGGTTTTATATGAGGTAAAGATCAGGTTAACATGCAAGTCAGGTGCAACAACATACTGGTGTGTGATGAAAATTTATTGTTTTTGATTTCGATCAATTTATTTAAAAATCGATATTGAAAAAAGTGAATCCAAAAGACAAAGAGGATTGAAATTATTTTTAATCGCATCACTTAAAATAGGTTATTTGATTTACATATACGATTATATTTTCACCTTTTTAAGAAGGGGTTTATACTCTACCAAAAAAAATAATTTTATTTAAAAATATTTTATTTCATTGCATAGAACAACGTAGTTTTAAAACATTTTTATTTGTATTTACAAAATTTATCACATGTTTTTCATTCATATGTTTTTTCTGTTTGTAAATTCTTGCTGGCAATATTTTGTCCAGAAAAAATTTGCAGGAAGAAGAAGAACTCTCAACATTAAACTGTCACTTTATTCCCCCTTTTTTCTTTATGTTTATTGAGTATTTGTGTAAACGAACGACATCCAGTAAAAATTTGTACAAAATATTAAGTAAACGAACGGAACTATTAAATATTGTTCGACACCATTTTTGTGAATACAAATAAAAAATTTTCAAGAAGACACCAGCAATGGCATTTGCACATCACAGTATTAAATTCCAAAAACCCAATTTGGGTGGACGTCTACGCTGGAGTGTACCATATTTTAACTTCCCAGCTCTAGCGGTTTTGGCAAGTCGTCAAGGGGGAGAATTTTTCCCTTTTTTGCTCTCCCCATTGGATTTTACAAAACTGACATCTTAGCTGTTATCTATACTGGAGAAGGAGCCTGCATACCAAATTTCAACTTCCTAGGTCCAGCGGTTTCGTCAAGCCGTTAAAGGGGAGACATTTCATCCTTTTAAACCCCATTTTTACCACGTCCCCGGCTAAAATTCTTAAATACAGCTTATCAGTGAGTTAGTCCATACTCCAGCTAATACATATTTAAAATTTCAGGTATCTTGCTATTTAGGTGTGGGCAGGCCGTTAAGGGGGAGATTTCCTCCTTTGTGCCCCTCCCAGTAGGAATTTACGAAAATTCCACGTGGGTGGATGTCTACACCTCAGGTGGGACCAATATACACAATTTTAACCTTCCAGTTCTAACCTTTTTGGCAGTCCGTAGAGGGGGAGAATTTCACCCTTTTCTGCCCCTCCCCATTTGATTTTTCAAAAATCATGTCTTAGCTGTTATCTACACTGGAGAAGGAGCCTGAATACCAAATTTCAACTTCCCAGCCCTAGCGGTTTTGACAGGCCGTCGAGGAGTATTTCACCCTTGTCTGCCCCTCCCCGTTGGATTTTGCAAAAATCACGTCTTAGCTGTTATCTATACTGGGGAAGGAGCCTGCATACCAAATTTGAACTTCCCAAGTCCAAAGGGGGAGACTACGCCCTTTAAACCCCAATTTTTACCTCATCCCTGGCCAAAATTCTAAAATATACCTTATCAAGGCGTTAGCACATAATCCGAGGAAGGCGTATTTAGGAAGGCCGTGAAAGGGGAGTTTTTGCACCTCCTGAATAGAATTTCCATAACGGTGCCGTCCACTTAAGTGCGTTCGTCCCGAACAGACATAGTTTTCCCCTTTCCACAGTCAGCTAGTCGTTTATCCTAGAGATTCATCTTAGACCTTGGGCTCTGATATTTCCGTATTCTATAAACCACATTATTGAACCTTTTAATCACCCTGTACGGTTCGTCCCAATGCGTTTGTAGCCTGGGAGATAATCCTTTCTTTCGTTGCGGATCAAATAGCAGAACCAGCTGGCCCTCATTAAATCCTTTAGAACTCGCTACTCGATTGTACCTCGTCTTCATGTTGTCGCTGACTATTTTAATTCGATTGCGCACGAACTCATAAACTTCGTGGAGCTCCTCTTGTTCCTGCAAAGAGTTGCCGTTGTCAAAAAAAAATTCATTACTAGTACGTTTCATTGTGTGATAAGTTTATTAAAATTAATTAAAAAAAAATAATTAAATATAGGTAGGTGAAATAGAACTTTCAGTGTATATCGTTACATATGTATCAAGTTATATAATATTATTTATAAACTATTTTTGTAGGAATATTAAAGTTTCATTAAGACCTGCGGTCATAGATAAGAAAATCACTGTCGGCCAGTGTTATTTGTTTATTTAAATACACTTTTTCATATTCGCTACTACATCTCAAATTACTCGCAAAATAAAATGCACAAGGTAAGAAAATATACCGTTTATTATCAATGAATTATTAAAACAATAAAAACACAACGCAAGAACGAGACTATAAACTGAACAAGTGAATAAAGAAACATTTGTCTGTAGTTAACACAACAATTCGGTTATGAGAAGTAAAGCAACAGTTTAACGGTTTCTTCATTTTAATCTGTACCTAAAGTCGCCTTTAAACTTTTCATAGTAATTGGTGTATATAATAATTCATCTTTGTTTTTACATACTGCAATTGGCTCTAATAATTTCTCTTCAGTTAAAAGTGAAAATGTCGAAAAATTGCCGTTTATATTTAGAAAATTTTTGTTGCATATTTCCAAGAAATGGTTATAAGTTATTATCTATTTCAGGACGTGATACTAGTCCAATACCACCACCAAGAGGTATTACATCAACATATGGATCTTCATCATCGTTAGCATCAAATTCTAGTGCAACAGCAAGAAGCGAATTTTATATACCAACAACACAGCCGGTTCCTCAGCAATCAACAGTTTTTCATCATAATCGTCACCATCACAATGTTCTACATAGTGCTAAACTACCATCATCATCATCACCATCAACATCCACCTCAGTATTTAATAATACCCTAATTGATTTACAAAATCATAATAGTTCTATAAATTTTAATGAAATTCATGAACAATTTCGACAGCTGGTTATGAAAGATATTTTAGCCTATCAGGCTCAACGTGAAATTAAAACTCAGCCTTTAATTCAGTTCTGATTATAATCAAAATATGCACCATATATAACATACAACAAATGTATTTGTTATTTATAATCTATTATCTAAGAGGTAATATACATATATTTCATTTCACCATAATTTTATCGTTTTTGTGTTTAATTTATAATACTTATTTTATATATATATGTTTTAAGTCAGTTTTAAATACACATGCTACAAATACTGATGGAGACATCTTAAATATTTAGTTATTACATAATTTATTAAAATATTAATAAACTGTTACTAAAAATATAATTTTTTTTAAATAAAACCACTTAAATACGTTTAATAGCTTGTGTTTAAGATGTTAGTTTTTGCTAACAACGGCATAGACCGTTCACATATTATTAAACATATTAAAGACGAGCGATTTCTTCATATCGGTGATTTAATCACCGTGATTGAAAATCACTGTTAACCGCAGTGACCGAATATTTCACTATATTTATTTTGTATTGAACTGATATTGATATCAATGTAAATCACATGGGAGCGCTACGATACTGCCATTCATTTGACAGATACGCATTTATTCGGTATTCAGAGTTCAACTTCACACTCATTATTTTATTATTTTTTATTTATTTAATTAAAAATTACCATACCATAAGAAAATTCATAAATTTTTTTGTCATACGCTCTTACGCCATACGTTTTCTAGATTCCAAATGAACTAAATGACGTTTATAATTAGTGGTTTTAAGGGCCTATCACCCTCCCAGGATAAAACAGATTTAGCTATTTTTGTATATTATTAATTCATATACAACTTAAATTCTATTTCATGTGGACTTTGTTGACTATTTTGTTGATCCTGTAGAAGTACACAATGAAAATAGGAAGTAAATATAATTTATATCAATTTCAAAAATACAAAAATAAAATAAACTGAACTTAGTTGTCTGGGCCACCAATGCAAATCATATTAAGTACACTGCCTTACCGATCTTAATTCGAAAGATTGTTATTAGGTCCGTTTGTGTACTTTTCCAGTAAAGTTTAGTAAAAATTACTTGGTAACAAAATTACAGAGAGTAAGACGAAATATTCTCCAAAAAAAAAAAAAATATATGCAAAAAAGTACGCAAACGGAAAATTTGTAAGAATTTGTAAAGCCCGTATGACACTTTCTAGATTTTTCATTGCTTTTGTATTGACGCAAAATTTATGAATTTTCTTATGGTGGAGTTCAACTATAGAGAATAAATGTGTATCTCTCAAATGGATGTCGGTAAAGCAGCGCTCCCATTTGTTTTACATTGCTGTCAATAAGACTTTGAATGTAGGAATATAGACATCTATTTTTCTTGTCCTTAGCGTGCGACAAAATGAATTAAAAAACAACGGAAGAAAAGCTGATGAAAATCGGTGAAGTTCGTCTTTGCTGGTACAGAAACGGACGCACATACACGAAGTCAGAATGTATTGTTTTCGAAAATTCAATTATACGGTCCGTGTTGCCTTCTAATCCGTACGTGTCGGAGAGTCCGTAAAAATATTTCTTGGGTTTCTACCAATGTTTTATTTTTTAATACAGACGATGCAACCAAAAACGAAATATCAGTTCTATGTGTTCGAAATACTTCTACTAAATTTAAAAAAAAAAAATAAATAGAATTTTCAATTGTCAACATTTTCGCCTCTCTTTTTATATCCTTCACCACAGGTGGAAGGGTATATATATAAGTTTGACATTCTACAATATTGATCTTATACTTCTTTAAATTTTTTGCTCCGATTTAAAAGGATTTATGAAAATATTTTTAAACCATTTTATATACTAAGAAAATTTTATACATAATTCCTTTTTAAGTACAACTATTTTAGGTCATAACTGATAATAATTTATAAAACAAATTTTTATAAACTATTTTCCTTCAAACTTTTAAAATTAAGCTAAAGAAATGAATACATTTTTTAAAAAGGCGAAATTATATTCCATTTGCCAGCTAAATTAAACGTTTTTGTAGAAATAAAACACATGCAGTTCGAGCGAAATCTTTTAACGATTTCAAAAAAAAAATATTTTTTTGGTCGAAAAAAGCTTTTTTTAGAACTAAAAAGATTTTTGAAAAAAAATATGACAACACTGATTGGCATTATGATCGTGATTGTTGTTGTTTTTATTTTATTTGTTGAACTTTTTGTCTTTCACCTCTTCACCTTTTATACACAAACAACAAATCCATACAAATGTTTGTCATTTGAATAAAACCCAAACAAACCTGTTTTAAACGAAAACTCTTTATTTACCTCTATTAACGACGTTTGCTTATGTCCTTCAATGGCGCAGTGGTCTTAGCGCTTTGTCACAAATACTTATTTCTTTTAGTCGCGCGATCGAGCCCCGTCTATTCAACTTTTTTTGTACAATTTTTTATTTTTATATTTTTTTGATTTTCTTAAGATTTTTTTTTAACAAAACAAATACGTCCAGCACAGTTGGCTTAACGATGTCGGTCAGCTTTTCTGTATAATTGGAGAACGGAAAGAGGAAAAGTTTCCAAATAAGGTGCAAGCATCTCGGTTATCAATACGCAACATCTGACCAAATGTGGGCGGGATCCTTGAATTGGGCGTGGCATAAAATAGATTAATTTATGTCTTAAGAACGGTAAGACCGTAATTAAATACTCCGTAAATGGGCTAAAAACATCAAATTTTTTATAAAAACTAAAATTTTAATATGACCTATGGAGACGTCTTATATATCCAAAGATCGAAAATCTTTAGTAGAACATATTTGCTGAAAAAAGTTATGACCAAAACATAAATTTTTTTAAATACCTATTTTCGGGAACCATAAATCTTCCCGAATCCAAGTTTTATCACCAAACTAAATGGTAAATTTCCTCTTTAAGATGTCCGTATATAAATCTGTCCATTCCATATATGTCCATATATAAACTTCACTTTTTTTCCCAACCATGGTGAAGGGTATATAAGATTCGGTATAGTCGAATTTAGCCGCTCTTACTTGTTTTTATTTATTATTTTATTTATTTATTGCAAGATCACCGCACACAACGACTGCTCTCTACGAAATAAGACGGTAAACATCGATACGGACATTGTGTGTGAAAACATAAAATTTCAAAAAAATTTTAATATTTCAGAAACCAAAACTGAAACATTAATTTTTACAGGAAACATTGCATCACACGATGAAACATACCCATCACAGACAGCACAGCGTACACACACAGACTGATGTTTCCTTTTGGTTTGGACCAATCACCATTTTTGTAATAATTGAGGCGATTGGATTATATATAATATTAATATCCTCTTTCTAATTCTGAAACCCGTTTTTCGATATCTGGCATCATAACTGAGATATCTAATATCAACTTTGATATAAAATTAAGAATGAAAACCATTTTCATTGTTTTTCTTTTAAATCTTTGGGCAAACTAATAATAAGCTGACGATTAATTAAATGTGTTTTGTGAGTGTGTTTATTTGCTTATACATTTCACAGATCATATAAATGTGAAACTTTGTTGTATGTTTTGTTCTTTTGAATACTGAGATAAAATTAAAAAAATACATTAATCATGTGCAAAAATGTTATAAAAACATAAAACCGTTTTTGTTATTACAATATGTAACCCAAGTATAAAATTTGTTGTGAGTTTGTACTAAGTTTATGAAACAACAATTTTAGTAAATACAGTCATGTTGCACTTCTATGGTATCTTTTTGATATTTTTGGCGATCATATGTTTTAAAACATGCTGTGTAGTTGTTCGCTTTTACACATTATTTTTTTGTATACATTGTTTTTAAACCTCTTTCTCGCCTAGGACATGAAATACAACAACAACCCTCACCATACGGTTTTGGATCACTCGTTTGACAGCTGTCACTTCTGACATCACTGGTATACCCTGTGACAGACAGGTTACCAATGACTTATGTCAAATTAGAATTCTCAAACCGTATGGTATTTTGACATTGAAGTGATTTGCAAAATGAGATAGGAAAAAAAAAAGACTCAATATAATTTGTATCGCTGCAATTTAGACAAATCCTTTACGCCATTTTGATTCAATCAGCTGTTTGATTTCTACTAATGTTCCTTCTTGTGAGGGCATCATCATATTTCAAAAAATTCAAGGAAGAAGTTTCTTCTATGATTACTTGTAAATACCCTTGTAAAGTAAAAAATCGTTATATTTTTCTATTTATTCCTTATAATTAGTTAAAATTTATTTAATTCTTAATTTAATCATATTTTTTGGTCTTATTTCATTATCTATTTTTCTCTTTGTGGCATCTTTTTTTATAATTGTTTCCGAAACAGGTTGAACGATATGCTTGATCGTCTATGGGCCGCTTTATACAAAAATGACAATATTGGAGTACAACCCTGGGATTAATTTTTTTTTTTAGCAACGCTGTCAAAACAACTAATTTTGTGAAGACACAGCAATCCTTATCAATTGCCGCGATTCAAGGAAAAACGAGTGGTGTGTCTGTTTGCGTCTTTATTTTATTTCTTGCGATTATTATTTTTGTCGACAAAATTACAACTGCAATTTATAAAAAGTAAGTTAAACTGTCAAAATATATTATTATCAAATTAGAATAAAAGTTAAGATTAAAATTTCACGTTTTTATGGTCGCATTAAAAAGTGCAATGCATAAAAGTAAATCATTTTTATGGCGTCAGTATAAATGACGCCAACGCCAGTTTGCGTATTGTTCGGAATAAAACGCTGCTTGCAGAGGTTAATTTTTAGTGTATTGTCTCTGGCCATTATTTGATGTTTTGTTTTGTTTAAGAAAATTAAAATATGTAGATGATATTGTCAAAAATATTATTTTTTGTACCTTAATTTTTAAAACTGTTCGTCTTTCTTTGTTTTCTAAGGTAGTTAACATTTTAAAGATATCTCAACATGTCCTTCATTTTGTTTTCTTGCAAAACCACTTTCATACATCTTGCCCCGCATAAACCCGGAATCATCATATAATCTAACATTTGGCCAATAGCTTATTACAAAAAAGAAGAATGAAATTATACATGTAAATACTAATACCACTTTATTAGCAGAGTTTCTCATTGTTTTTCAATTTCATTGTTTTAAAAATTTCAAGCATAAAGGAAAACGCGGCAAATGAGTTTTGCTTCATATTTCATTACGTATACGTGGTCAAGGTGTTAAGGCTGAATTAGCCAGACGTAAACGTATCTATGTATAATAAATTCAATGAGTTAAATAAGAATAGAAGATGTTGAGTTGTATTTTTTGTGTCATTCTTATGCATTGAAGATATACAATACATACACACAACGTAAATGCCCAATGAAAATAAGCACAGTTTCGAATCAACTTTAAAAGGAGAATTAGAAAACCATGCAATCAATTTCATAGTCTAAATTGGCTCTTAAGTAGTTCCAGCTTTAACGCTCCAAGCAATATGTATACGTAACGTACCCAGAATCTGTGTAGTTATAGATAAACCTCATCTGGTTTTCAACGACTTTCATAGTTATTCATTATTTGTACGTTTTGCATAATTTTTACCACTCTGTTTTTAATATTATTTCCATCTTTTTATAATAACCATTTCATGCAATATCAGCTTTCACATAACTACTGAAAGGAGATTAAAATTCTACATTTTAGTAAATTTTAGGTGGTAAAAAAGAAAAACTTAATTTTTCTAGCACTACTAAAAAAACTAATTTATTTTTCGCAATAAACCAAACGGATGTCCGTAAAAAATTTACGTATATTATCGTAATTTTGCCCTAAATAGTGCAGTAAGTTGTACAATACTTTAAGTAATTCTTAAGTATTTCTAACAAAACTAGCATTAGGAAGTGCTGGCAAAAAGTGGTTTACCAATCCTAAAATAATAACATTAGAAAAAGGTCCGGCTGTTCAAAAAGCTTCGGAAAATCACGGGAAATAACATTTTCATTTCTGGCAAAACTGTCTAAAACAAAAACGGGCTGGTCTAAAAATAGATATTTCCAAACTAAAATTAAAAAAGTTAATTTATAATTTTTTTTAAGTCGTGCCGCGATTCGAACCCATCCTATCAGATTGACAAGTTAAAGCTCTACCAACCAAGCTAGCGAGACATACAATATTTTAAATCTAAAAATGAAAAAAAACCGTTACAAAATTTGTATTTATTTCGCTACAAACACCGAGTTGTATCTTAAGGGTAAAGGGGGTAAAATTTTATGTTTGCACTAGCTGACATGGCAAACGTTGTTTTGCGCGCAATTTTTAAAGAATTTAGCTTAAATTAATATTAAAATAAAAAATATATTTCACTGTAAGACAGTTGAAAATATTCCAAAAACTAAACAATTATAATATGTCTCTGACCCTTTTTGGAGGTAGTAAAATGTTTAGATAATTCTGAAAACACATAATGGGTTTAATGCCGAATCCGAACGGTAAGACCAAGCGCTTATTATAAATAAATTACTATTCAGATGTTTGCTATTGTCAGCTGAAAAGAAAACTTATAAATTAAGTTTTGGTTGTCTGAACCAGTGATCCATTCTGGGACCCTCTTGTTGCAGAATCCACACCAAAGCCACTGCAGCACGTCAAACTATATGTTAGGCTGGAACATATGTTGTAGCTGTTTAAAATATTTGCATACTGGACCAATGTACATCCATTCTGATACGAACAAATATTAGCTGATGAAGTATTTCGTTAATATCTCGACATTACCTTCAACAAATTTTATCATCAAATTTATTATTATTATTTAGGAAATTTATTTTCTGAATTTGATCGAAATCGTTTTATGACCTCATTTATTTTTATTTTACAAATTTATTAGAGCAAAATCGAAAGAAAAGATAAATACGAAACATTTAAATATGTAGTCGTACTACAGCGCCACCTCTCGAAATTAAATTTAATATCGTTGACCTTACATAATCACACACACGAGCAGTATTGAACGAACAGGTTAGAAAACAGACGGTTAAAATCAAGATGTGACTGATATTTTTGAACACGTTCAAGAAGGACGGTTTTTTGGTACACACAGACAGTATAACCCCTGCGGTTTAAACTGTATGGTTAAAACTGTCGATGTGTGGCAAAAAAACTGTCCTTGAACGTGTTCAAAAATATCTGTCGCAACTTGATCTGAAGTAATCAACATTTAGTGTGTGGATATGGTCTTTGTTCGTGTTTAACCGTACAGTTTTAACCGTGCGGTTAAAACCGCCAGGAAGGAACGAAGTGTATGGCCGCCTTATTGCTGAATTTAAAAATAAAAATATGAACTTAAGAGTCAAATATATAAAAATATGCTATAAAAAATCGCTTCCTGAATTATTAAATTTGAAACATTTAAATAAATTAATCAATTGCCATTATGGGGCACTGGAAAAAACATGCTACATACATTTGTCGTTGCCCTGGGCCCGAATTCTATAGGACGATAATCGTCTAACGACATCGATTTGACGATTGTGTTGCTTCACGTAACTGAAATTTTTGTTATCGTTTTTTGGCAGCTAATTTGCTTCAAAAAGCTGAAAGAGCTAGTAAAGCCCGTATGACTCTAGCTAGATAACGTATTGATTTTGTTTTGACAAAAAAATTTATAAATTTTCTTATGACATAACAATGAGTGTGATGAGAGAATAAATCAGTATCTATCAAATGGATGTCGATAAAGAAGAGCTCCCATTTTAATAAATACAAAATAAACCTAGTGTACTAAAACTAGTATGGTATAGAACTAGTACTTAACAATAAATTTTTTCGAAACGATGGTGATGAGCGTACAGAAAGCAAACAAAAAACGATATCGATAAATCGTATCGTTTGGACGATCATTATTTTCAAAATTACATAATTGATGCCGTGGTAACTAGCAATATTTTGTTATGAAAAATGCCTTTGAGCCAATTTATACGATGCAATTGATTGCGTGCAATTTTCTTAATTCCCTTTTCAAAGTTGCTTCCAAAGCTATGTCTATTTATATGGTGACTTTAATTACACGGAAACTGAATGTGAATGAAGCAACAAAAGAAAAATACATATGAGTGTGAAAGAGAGATAACAGAAACATGCACGAAAAACGAAATCCTTGCCTTTTTTTGTTACCCCGTTTGCTTCTCTACCCCGTTCGCCACAAACAAAACTTTAACGCAATAATTGCATACAACAAAGTCACCATCTGAATTGGCTCTTAGAATCTAAAAATGTTTCCTAAGGAATAGCTTAAAAATTATTTAAAAACTTTCTGAAACTGTATATTTGAGAAGCCCTTTTTTCTATATATTCTGCGAATTGTGTATTGTGTGACGGTGTATTTTTATGTGAACGAACATTCACATAATTTTCATTATTGTCGCTTCTTTTGACCCCTCTATTATAGAGAACAATGTATTTAGTTATACAGTTGAGTATGATGGCGATGATAATGATAACATAAGGTGTTAAAGCCAACGAACCATCACCAAACAAACGATGACATCGACATCTAGAAGAAAACATTTACACTATTTTTTATTCACCCTTTTTTTTGTTTGTTTTTTTAAGCTTATTTTTTGCCATTATGTCGGCTAAACGTAAAGCTAGTGGAAATGGCAATGGTTCCAACAAAAGACGTCCCAAAAAGAAGGATTCCGATTATGAGGATGAAGTCAGTGATGAATCTGAAGAAGATGTTGCTCAATCTTCATCCAATCAGAATGAAGTTTTAATTTCAAACGAAGACTTAGAGCCACCTTCAAAATTGCCTGATGATCTATTGTCCACAATGCAAAAGACAGCGGGCAAAATGTTAATAGCTGGAATGGTTACTTGGGATTTAACTGGCAAAAGAGATCGTAAAAATGTACTTAAAGTACGACCGAATTTGAACAGTTTTCATCGTTTTACTGATGAGAAGGTAAGAGGTTTTTCTTTTTTATTAAGTATTAATTAAATAATAAAGTTATAAATGGCCAATTCTAAAAACCAACTACACTTTAATAAAACAATTTATTAGATTGTTTTGCGCTAGAGTAATCTGTTAAGCAGGTGTACTCTGTTTATGTTTATCATTTGTAAAAAAAATGTCTCGGTTTGAATTTGAAAATTTAAAAAAATCTTAAACCTATAGTTTTTGCTAAATTTTAATAAAAAATTATACCTATTTATATATGTATATGAAAGCAGCACTTATTTAAGTATTTATTACAGCTAGAAAACCTACTAAAATACACTGGAAAAAATATAGTGTATTCTATAATTTAAAAAAACAAGGAATTTTAACAACAATTTTTGTTCAAGATTTCCGGCTTGTAGCTAGGTACCGAAACAAAAAACATCGATACCGTTACCCATACCTTTATTCGATTCGGTAAACAATCTTGATTATTTCAAATTCGTAACAATCCTTGGTAATATGTTTTCTTGAGTACTTGTCAAAATGGTGTGCACAAATAAATCATAAACTTTAGGCACTCACTTCTTAACCCTTATACGTGAGAATTTATTTAAGATCGGAGATAACCGTCCGGTTAGCTTTCTTGTTAGATTTTTATTTTAAAATTAAGAAAATATCAAATGATAATAATAATAAAAAACCAGTTTTACTCCGTTCTTAACTCTGTTTCTTTATATATTTTATTCTTTTAATTTTAGTATCGTTGTGTTGCCAGTGGATGCTCAGCTGCTCATACAATTCTCGTTAACACAGATGGCAAAGCTATTTCATTCGGTCGTAATCCCTTCGGACAATTGGGTTTGCCAGATACTAAATTATGTGAAAAGCCAACTATTATACCAGCATTGGAAAAACTCAACATCGTACAAGCCGCCGTCGGACGTCATCATTCACTTTTCCTTACCGATACCGGAACGGTATACGCATGTGGTGAAAATAAATCGGGTCAGTGTGGTATCGGCAATACGGCTGCAGTACCACAACCAACATTGATCAATTATCGTGGTCCGCCTATAATACGTGTCGGCTGTGGTGCTGATTTTTCAGTTATATTGGATATAAAGGGAAATTTACATTCATTTGGTTTGCCAGAATATGGTCAATTGGGTCATAATACCGATGCCAAATATTTTGTAAATGCCACCAAGTTGTCATTCCATTTTGAGACATCACCTAAAAAGATTGTACTCTATATAGAGAAAGGCAAAGACGGACATGTTACGCCAGTGGATAATGTACAAATTGTAGATTTTGCCTGTGGCAACAATCATACGGTATGTTCAATTTAATGAAAAACTACCTACCCACCACTGTGAAGTGAAAATGGAATTTTATTAATTGTTTCTGTCATTCTAATGTTTATTTTCAGGTTGCTATCGATAACAAGAAACGTGTTTTCAGTTGGGGTTTTGGAGGTTTTGGTCGTTTGGGTCATGCTGAACCTAAAGATGAAATGGTACCACGTTTGATAAAATTCTTCGATATTGGTGGTCGTGGTGGACGCAGTGTTTACTGTGGTGCCACTTACAGTTTGGTGGTCAATGAATTGGGTGTTCTTTATTTAATTGGTCAAAATAAAAAGACTGGTGAAGCCAATATGTATCCTAAACCTGTACAAGATTTGTCGGGCTGGAATATAACCGACATTGGCTGTGGTAATACCTCGATTATAATCTCAGCAGATGATACCCTTATAGCTTGGGGTGCTTCGCCTACCTACGGTGAATTGGGTCTTGGCGAATTTCAGAAATCTTCCACAGTTCCTAAGGAAGTGCCCAAAATGGATGGCATGAAAATACCTCAGGTAACCATGGGCTACTCACATGCCGTGGTATTGGTCGATACTGATAATGAAGCTACCCAAGGCAAATATGAGAAGTTACCCGAATATACCATCGAAGATTAAGAAAGAAAGGTCAGATAGAGAGAGAGCGAGCGAGCGAGAAAGCAACAATAATTGTTTTTGTTTGCAAATGTAAGCAATCATTTAAAATTAAAACACCGAAAACCTCTTTATATTGCATTTAGAACAATGCTTCAAATGAACATGTTATACTCTCAAAAAATGATAATGAAACAAACCCCTCTTTTTTTTTACTAAACATTTTCTTCTTTTACCTACCATATGATTGATTTATTTTATTCTTTGTATTTTTTAAAAGTTTTTGTAATTTGTCATTTGACTTTTATGTCCATCTTTACGTCCCACACATACTATTTGTGAAATTAAAATAATTTAAAATCAATTTTTTGTAATTTTAATTATTTTATTTTTTAGTTTACATAATTGCAGAATACAAAAAAAAAAAAAATGCAACCGATGTGCTACCCACCAATTCTGATAGATTACGAATGTGAATACCAAATTTAAAAATAAGCTCTACTTCGCAAATTTAACTTTTACCGAAAGTCCAGTTTTTTCTTAAAATTTTCTTATTAATTTACGGAATGTTATACGAATGTTGCGGGTTTGATCCCTAGTGACGGCAACTTCAATTTAGAAAAATATTATGTATGAGTTTTTACCTCAAACATATCGCAACGCCCTTCTTCGGTGTTCCTATAGCACTTAACCCCATCAAAGTAATATAATATAACAGGGATATGAACTAATAAAAAGCTTCAAAAATTCTGCAAACTCTCATCAGATAGTGGGCAACAACAATATCAATATCATCTCGCGCAATTACAGTGCTGCCATATTTAAAGCCATTTATCTCTCACCACCTTTCCACCTCCTCTATACCCTTGCACATGAAAGCAACATATAAATTAGTAGGAAGAATTTCCTGAGTGTTGCTTCTTTCAAAAAATAAAAGAATCACAGCTTTTACATTAGTATTTTCAGAAAATTCAATCTGAAATACTAACTTTATAATTATTTTAAATTCGTTTTGTATGAGTTTACTATAGTGAAAAGAAATAAAGTTTCTCAACATGCATATTTTAAAATCATTACTTTTAGGATTCCGCACTTAACGAAATCTATGTTGGTATTGATTCAAAAACATGCTGTTAACATTTCCGAATATTTTTTTACCTAAATTTTATTAATAAATTTTTGTCGCAGACGCATCATTTTTGAGGTATAAAAATATCAATTATTTTTAGTCTGAGTTAATTTGTTCTCAAATTTAAAGCAAATTAGAATTTTGGATCATATTTTCGTTGTATATTATTTATAAACGAAATCGTGAATAAAGTGAAATTTCAACTTTAAATAAAAGTATAGCGAATATTACCGCACCTGATTGATACGTGTAATACATTAAATGGCAGAGTTTTCATACCATTTGAATGTTGCAAAATGTAATCGTGGTATTATTTTCAATTTTTTATTTTCTTTTTGCAAAAAGTTTACAAACAAAATTTAAATTTCCTACAAAAAGTGTTATGTAATTAATTCTTAAACTAAAGCTAACTTTGAAATTTTAAAACCACATTCTTGATCTGCGTCTATTAGAAATGATGATGGGTCGCATCTCTGGTGCATCGAATTTTATTAAAATGTTCTGTCTTATTCTACCATTTTTAAAGTGTTTATACATTTGTCCTATATATTTATTTTAAATTTCATAAGAGTTTAGTTTTTTCTTACTCAGTATTCGTGTCACATTGCAAATGATTACCATTACATGTCCATGTAATTTTATAAAAAAAAATTAGAAATTATCCTTCATTTTAATCACAACATCAATTAACAAAACAAAAAATATTTATATATAATAAACTGTTAGTATTTAACTACATAAAATAATTCGTTGTATTATTAAGGGTGGGTAACTTTTCAAAAATAAAAATATAAATAAACCAGTTATTCTGGTTATTTTGAGATTAACTACAAGGCATGTTAATATACACAAAATTTCAACAGATTTTTCCCGTATGTCTTAAAGTAAACAAATTACAATTACTGGAATAATTTTTACCCTCAAACGCACTACCGTGTGGCGAAAGCCCAATACGGCATTCAAAAAAATAAATCTGGCACCAACAGTTAAATACGGTGGTGGAGGAGTTATGGTGTGGGGCTGCATGTCGACTGCGGGTGTGGGTGAGCTTGTTTTTATAGACGGCATAATGGACAAAGCAGTTTATTTGAATATTTTAAAGGAAAACCTAAAAAAAAAGCGCCGAAAAGTTAAATCTACCAAGCTCTTTTACGTTTCAACAAGACAACGACCCTAAACATTCAATTTCCAATAAATCGAACTTAAAAAGGCCTTAATGAATGAATGGCAAAAAAGAGGGGAAGAAACTACGAAAAAACTAGTTCATTCCATGCCAAGACGTTTGGATGCTGTTATCAAACAAAATGGCATGCCCACAAAATATTAAGTTGAATTTAGTTTATAAGATTTCTAAGTTTTATATAATTTTTAGTATGTTGTGCCAATAATTTAGTGCTTTAAAAACATGCTTTTTTTTGTTAAATCTATTATAAAAAATTATCATAAATAAAATTTAAAAAAAATATATTGAAATAGTTAGTAAGTAAGAGAAGTTATAAGGGAACACACTTTATTTACTGAACAAATTATAATATGGCTATAAACTGAGTATAAAACAAAAAATTCTTAATGTGCCAATATTTATGTGCGGCACTGTTTATGCTGAAAACAATCATACACACTTATAGCTAGTTTTTGGAATATCAATTGAACTTAGTTTGATTTTCTTAAATTAAAATTGATCTGAGTTTGGCTGATCATACTGTTTTTCAGTTCTAGTTTAAGAAATGTCAAATTACATGCCATATTGATTGTGATAAAAGCTGAGTTTATGTGGCAAGGTATCTATGTTGGCTTATGTCATTCCCATGTAAATTTGACATAAGCCAACGTTTAGTGTTAACGTTACTTATGCCAAATTACTTAACTTCAGATGAACTATCACACAATATACTAATATTTAAGCCGCACAATATTTGTTCTTTTCAAAACACACGAGATTAAAATGTATACGTATACATAGCTTTGTTTAAGACCACATCCAAAAAAGTTTTTTACCTCAAAAAGTTTTCTTCACCTCCATAATTTAACTTCTAAAGTTTTTTACGTTACTTGTATCGAAAACAGTGAACATTGGTAGAGGGTATTCAAAAATTTGGCACAGCCGAATTAAGCTTTTCTTACTTGTTTTTTTTTACTGTTATCAATTTAAAAAACAAAAAAATATACAGTCATGGACTTAAGTATACGAACAGGCTGTATAATGAAACAAAATGATTTTTTTTGTTATTGCAACGCAAAAAATATTTATTTTATGAACATATAATAGTTATGGAACAAGTATATTTAAAGAATAACAAGGAAACTCAAAAAAAAAAAAATTATTCACATTTAAAACAATAAAGAAAAATATCTAAAAGGTTAAATTTTTCATGGTACAAAAATTTAGGCACAACCATTGTTGTAAAGTAAAAAAATTTAAAATAGCAGCTTAACTTAATATTTCGTTGGCAATTCTTTTTGCTTAATAACTGCCTTTAGTCTATTTGGCATGGTGTGGACTAATTTTCTAGTAAGATTTTCTCCAATTTTCAGCCATTCTTTTAACGTGCGTTTTTTGACTCTTCGTACCAATTCGTTCCACAAATGCTCGATGGAATTAAGGTCTGGGGATTGCGAAGGATGTGGCAAAACATGTGCTGTATTATAAGCAAGCCACACCTTTACGTCGCGAGCTGAATGTTTGGGGTCATTGCTGGAATGTAAATGACATAGAAAGATTACATTTCTCTGCGCTTTTTTTAATATTTTCCTTCAAAATGTTAAGGTAAACTGTTTTATCCATAATTCCTCAATAAATACAATTTTCCCTACACCCTCAGCAGACATGCAGCCCCAAACCATTACTCCCCCGCCACCATGTTTTACCGTTGGTGTTAGATTTTTTTTTGGCATATGCAGTGTTGGGCATTCGCCATACTCTTGAGTGTCCATCAGGTTGAAAAATGTGAAATTTGCTCTCATCTGAGAACATTCCCAGGAAAAACAGGGTTTCAACTACTTACCGGCCTATTTACTCGCTTAATTTTTTTTGATCGCGATGTCCCAAAAGTAATGAGTGGTCATAATCTTCTCATTTACAAAAAACACCAGGTAATGGGTGGTCATTACCCTCTCGCTTACAAACAGCCAAAAAATAATGAGTACCCATTACTTTTTGGACATCGCCAACAAAAGTAATTAAGCGAGTATATAGCCTGGTAAGTAGTTGATACAATGTTTTTGCTGGGTCACTTGATCCCAGGAACTGCAAGACTCTTCATACTTTCTTTTGATTGATACCAGCATCAATGGTTTTCGTCTAGCAACTCGTGAGTTGTTACCAGCTTCATGTAGCAATCTGCATACAGTTTATTGAGTGCACGTCCTTACCAAAATCGTTCTCAACATTTGCTGCAAGCTGTGTTGATGTTATTTTAGAATCAACTTTAACTTCCCTTACTATTTGGTTATATTCCCGTTCAGTTAACTTGCGTGGACGACCACTACGCTTAGCACTTTTGAAGTCAGTTTCGCCTTTAAAACGATTTATAATTGTCCGAATGGTAAAACGGCTACGATCCATCAATTGCCCAATTTCAGCAAAAGATTTTCCTTGGTTATGCAAGTGGAGAATAATCTTTCGCTGTGATTCTGTAGTTTTACTTAATTTCGGGCTCATTTTTAAAAAAAGTCAAGGAAATAATTTCTTTAAATTATATTTTTCAACTTTTCACTTACTAAAAAAATTAAAAACTATAACGGAACAACCCAACTATAAAATATAACGGAATATTCCAGTATTGTGTAAAATGTAAAGCTTTGCCAATTAGGCGGAATATCGATTTTGTAAACATGTACATATAGTTGTGCCTATATTTTTGTACCACGGGAAACTGAGCTTTTTTAATATTATTTTTTATTGTTTTAACTGTGAATAAAATTTGTTAAAGTTTCTTTGTTATTCGTAAAATATACTTGTTCTATAGCTATTATATGTTCATAAAAGAAATATTTTTTGCGTTGCAATAACAAAAACAATCCATTTTGTTTCATTATACAGCTTGTGCCTATACTTAAGTCCATGACTGTATATTATGTAATTTGTCTTGATTTATTTTGTACTTATCGAACACAATCTTCTCAGTCAACATTTGAGCCATAATTTTTATAATCTAATGGATTATCAGTAGTTTTTTCAATTCGGTTAATCGATTAACCGACTCCTCGATTAATTTCCTTTGTTTCGGTTAATTTAAAACTTAAATATGTAAATATTCGATCCGAATAATCGATTAAAATAGATCTATTAACTGGTTCAATTTTTAATATGAATTTTTCTGTTATTTTCTTAAAACTTTCTAATTTCCCTAACTTTGGCAAGAAAATCGTAGAAAAAAACATCAACTAAAATACAATCAAATTCTTTTCAAATCGACTGAATCAAAGCAAATTTGAATTTTTGTTTCAATTTATTTACCCCAAACACTTATAACATTTATATACCTAGACTCCTGATAAGGCTACCCGTGTACCCGTATGTATTTATCTTTACGTTATTGTTTCGTTTGATTTCAATGAATGAGCTTGATGCATTTTATTGGAGTTTTACTGGTCATGGGTATAAATGGTATCAGCGATGATCCTCCTTCAACTCTTTGAGAACGTTACAAAGCAAAAATACAAAGCATCGTTGAGTCGCGATAGATTTCAGCAAATGCTTCGCGTAATACGTTTTGATAATGCATTTATAAGATCAGCACGCAAATAAATAAAGCCACTCCTATCTTTGATATATGAAATATGCTAATGAAGAATCTACAAACAAACTATTATCCAGATCAAAATGTAACAGAGGACTAACAGTAATTTCCATTTAGATGTATAACCAGTTTTACTCAATATATTCTGTTAAAACTAGCTAAATATGTAACAAAGATATTTTGGTTGTGTAACACATTCGATGAATATTCTTCAAATGGAATCATTTACAAAGGAAAACCTCTTGGCGGTCAGCGACAGGTTAATGTAGGAGAAAATATTGTTTTACTTTTGGTTAGTTTTTACAAACAATCTGGTATAAATGTGACAACAGACATTCCCTGTAGGAACTTTTTTATTTCTACCAATTTTGTATTGAATCTAGAAGTTACTCTTATTGAGTTTTATTATTGCCCAACAAACAATACGTTCCGTTTACGTACCATTTTCGGTCATTAACGGAATCCAACTACGTTAACATACCGTTTTCTGGATCCGTAAATGGACCAGAAAACGGATTTTAAGGAACATCGAAACTGATTCGAATCCGTTGAAATACCCTCAATGACGGACCGTTTACGGACCGATATATCGGATGAATAACGGAGTTGTCCGTTAAAAGTCCGTCAATGACGGACCGATATATCGGATGAAAAACGGAGTTGTCTGTTGAAAGTCCGTCAATGACGAATTGTTTACGTACGTATTCAGTCCGTGCTGGTACCTTTTTTTCAACAAAAAACGGATTTGTGTAAATATCTATTATTTTGATTTTTGATAGCAAATTTTATTTTTTTTTTGTTTTAAATTTATTTTCAAAGATATTTAAAATAAAACTTTTACATACTAAATAAAACAAATACCAAATATTTATCTCCAGCACAATTAACATCCATCAATCAGTGCGATTGTGGCCCATTAAAAATCATGAATAAAAATAAAACAAAAATTTAATTTTGGATTAAATAGTACTTACGATTTGATGTAGCACGCAATGCAAATTTGCAAATTTTTTAAAAAAATCTATTATAAACTATTAGGCAATATTTTAATTTGCAAATCAACATAAATTTGCACACATCATCGTAAAACTTGTTTTAAGCAGTGGTCCGTATTTGACGCTACAGAAACATTTACACCAAAACGGAGTCAAAACGTATTGTTTTCGAAAATTCAATTATACGGTCCGTTAATGTTCCGTTTACGTACAAGCTTTGACGGATACGTATTTTTGGACCGTAAGTGTACAGTAAAAGCAGGATTCATGAATCCGTACGTATCGGAGAGTCCGTGAAAATGTTTCTTGGGTATTATTATTTGAATAAATAAAAATTTCTTTCTTTAAAAAATCAAAAATATAAAAATCCTACACAGAGAAAACCGATTCATTGTCACTACCGAAATTCTTCTCAACTAAAAAGTTTGATTGCAGTAACTGAATTATTCGGTTATCGCAATCAAATGTAATCCTTATCAGATTGACATATATGGTTTTAACTGAAATTCTCTCTAACAAAGCAATTCGTTTGGCAAGAAATCCGGTTGGCATAATGAATCTGTTTTCTCTGACATGAAATAGTCGTCGTTGCTACCTTTGCGTGGCACAACAAATTCATTGCACCACGCTGCACTAGATGTTGGTTTTTATTTTTTCTTTAATACAATAATATTAATACAAAGTTTGATTTCAAAAAATGTATAAAAAAAATTTCGGGTGCCCGGGTACCCTTATCAGGAGCGTAAGGATATTTGACTTTGGGTAGCTCCACAGTAAACCCCAACAAAGAAAAATAGCTAAAAATGAGAACAAATTTTAGAAAAGGGTTGGTAGAAGGAACTTGCGGAACCTCAAATTTGTATTTTTTTTTATTTGAAAAATATTTGACTTCAAAGTATGTTCAGGAGGGCTAGGGTTAAAAATTTAAATAATATTAAATTATATTTTCATGTCCAAAAAATTGAAATAGAGCTTTCAACCTTCGCATACATGTATTTCGAGCTGACAAAAGATATCATCAGAACCTGAAGTTTCAGAAAAGCTAGAGCCTCTAAGCTGAAGTAGAGCTTTCAACCTTCGCATACATGTATTTCGAGCTGACAAAAGATATCATCAGAACCTGAAGTTTCAGAAAAGCTAGAGCCTCTAAGCTGAACTTTAACGAAAAACCTATTAAAGTATATATTTTTCTCCTTAGCAATGAAACACGTGACTAGGTATATTCCTAACAAGCACTACGACGTAACTTATATTATAAAATAATAATATAAATTGCTTTAAATTTGAAATCTGCATTTTCTAAAAAAAAATCATTTAAAATTCTATGAAAAAATTTATAAGAACTAAAAAATAACATTTTGTTTCTAATTGATTTATCAACAAATTCTAATTTGATTTATCAACAAATGTTGATAAAGTAAGAACTTTAGTAGAATAAAGTTGTTGAGTCAAAAATATTTAAGAATTCGCTTATTCATTCTTATTGGTGAGGACTTGTCAGGAATATGCGTGTTTTTTATATCTTTTGCTAATAGATAATTTCTAAAGCTTAAACCAGGTAGTGAAAGAGTCAGGAAACAGTGGCAGTTCTATCAAACTTTTTTGTTTGCTAAAAATTTAAATGGTGGCAGTTCTATCAAACTTTTTTGTTTGCTAAAAATTTAAATGGTTAATTGAAATATTTCAATCGATTATTCGGATCGAATAATTATTTGAGTTTTAAATTACTTGTTTTGAAAAAAAAAACATGAAATAAAGGCGATTAATCGAGGAATCGGTTAATCGATTAACCGAATTGGAAACACTAATTTGTTTACAAAAAATAAGGAATTGTCATGTAAGTAGTAGTACAAAGCTAGTAGTACAAAGCTGTAGATATAAAATTCGTAAATAAACAAACATATTATATTTTCCAAAAAATTATAATCTTTCAAATATCAAATGTAAATGATACAAATAAAAAAAAAAATATTTAAAAATTACAAAAATGTTCATATGATTACATTCATAATCTTGTAGATTATAAAAGTAATGTTAAGGAAAAAAAATCACAGGTTAATTAGTTTGTTTTTGTAGGGAAAATTATTTTATTTTCATTTTTGTTCATAATAGATAAATATTTGTATGTAGTTCATTTAACACAAATATATATTTTTAAATATAATACTACACAACAAAAGAAATATATATATAAATATATTTAAATACTTAATAAATATAACATATTCCATAAAATTAAATTAATAACATGTACATAAATATTTGGTTTGTTTTTTTTTTTTTAATTTAAAACATACGTTTGATTTTTCAATTTGATTTTTCCTTACATTTTTTAATAATGACACTACACAAATAAAATCATATCTTTTAAATATATACTTGTTTTTTTATCGTTTAATACAATTTTTATGTTAAAAGACTTGTGTGATTAAACAAATATTTAGATTGATTCCAGTTTCTATATTGGAAAAATTTTAAAAAATATCAGCTGTGTTTGACACACTGTTTGTGTGCCATAATTTTGCAACCAAAACACTTTAAAAAACTCTTAGTCAGCCGGTCGCACAAATACAGTTATTAAATTAAAGGGTGTATGCTGAAAATCGAAAACGAAGAGTTTTTCAATCTAGAATAATGTAGTTTCGTAAAAATAAAATTAACTTACAATTATTTTATATTGATTTGTTATTAATTTAGGCAATAAAAAGTAACTTTTAAAATATAGATTGTAAAATGTTGAGGATTAAAAAGCCGATCGATTTTGTTTGTTTTTGTTTAAGCTTTGTTCAGGAGGCTATAGCTTTTCTAAAATTTCGGGTTCTCATGAAATCTAAAACATTTTTTAAATATTAAAAAATTAATTTTTAAATTACAAAAATTGTTATTTTTTTTACAAAAACGCAAATTTTTTTTGTGGAAATTTAAATTCTCATGTTTTAATTGTTCTCAAGTAATATATATTTAAAAAGACTTCGTGTTCTAAAGTCATAAAAACCTAACATTTTTATTTTGAATCCAAATAATTTGATTAATCACACTTTTTAGTTTTTAGATTTTGATTTTTTTTTACGCATTTACTAAAAATTATTTTAATTGTACTTAATAGCATTAAATTATTATTATTTTTTTATTAAAGATATTTTAGTTTGATTTTAAAGAAACCTTATATTGAGTTTTGTTATTGCTTTTTAAGTCCTTGTTAAGATAAAAGAAAGTTTAACTTGTTTTGATTTATTTTTTTCTTCTTGGATTTTTGAAAAATATTAGCTATATTTTAAAAATGTTTTAATATAAAAAGGTGGGAAAGAGCTTGTAGTTAGAAAAAAATATTTAAATAATATACATATTTTTGAAAATTGAAACTAAAACTTATAGGATAGTACATATTTTAGTTAGGATTTATTATTAACTATATAAAAAATGTTCAGCAAATATTATTTTTATATACATGTTTATACACTTAGAAAAAGAAACAGTTAATTGGTTAAAAAACACTGTTTTTTGATTAGGTAATTCAAAGCTTAGGAACAAGTGTAAAAAACTTACAAAAAACAAGAGAGTGTAATTTAACTGTCTTTATTTTTTCACCTGTCATAATATGCTTGCGGAAAAATTCCCAATTTAGCGAAACATTGTTTTTGGTAAGAAATCAAAATTTAGCGAAAAATTTTTTTGTAGGAAAAGGCCTCAAAATTCTTCAAATTTAAAAATTATAACTCCAATAACTTTAATCGGTTTATATACAGGTTGGTTGAAAAGTTCCTGCGCTCACCAAGAGATGGCACTGCTAGCTCCAAACTTTTTTTACTCAAGTTGGTATAACTGTCCTGAGAACACATGCAAAGTTGCAAGTCATTCTGTCAATTCTTTCTTTGTTTACAAGCCATTTGAAGTTGACGTCCATTGATTTTTTTTAATATGGAAAAAATTGAATATCGTGCAGTCATTAGATTCTTTGTTTCGAAGGGTTTAAAAGCAAAGGAAATTTATGAACAATTGTTAGAAGTGTATAAGGAGTCCTTACCTTCAAAACGCACCGTTGAATTTTGGGCTCTTGAATTTAAACGTGGTCGTACCAGCCTTGAGGACGATCCACGCTAAGGACGACCAAAACTGAAACCACAGCAGAAATCATTGAGCAGATACACAATATGGTTAGTGAAGATCCAAGTTTGATTAAGCGTGAAATTGCTAATGCCATAGGCATCTCAGACGAACGAGTACTCCATATTTTACATGAAGAATTACGTATGAAAAAACTGTTTGGAAAGTTAGTGAAGCACACATTAAAAATTCAACAAAAACTGGATCGAAAACAAATTTCTCAGCGTAATTTGGAGCGTTTTAATCCGAATAAAACCGACTTCTTGCGTCGTTTTATAACTATGGATGAGATTTGGATCTTCCACCATGATCCTAAATTGAAACATGAACGTTTACAGTGGACTGAATCTGGTTGTTCAACTCTAAAGCAGGTGAAGTCACAACGATCAGCAAAGAAGGTTATGGCATCAGTTTTTTGGGATGCAAAAGGAATTTTGTTGATTGATTATCTTCAGAAAGGTAAAACAATCAACTCTGAATATTATTGCAGCCTTTTGGATCAGCTGGATGAAAAAATTCGTGAGAAAAGACCTGGTTTCAAGAAGAAAAAAATAATTTTTCATCAAGACAATGCACCTGCTCACAAAAGTGTTTTGACGATGGCTAAATTCAAAGAATTAAAGTACGAATTGCTTGAACATCCACCGTATTCATCAGATTTGGCTCCCAGTGACTACTACCTCTTCAGAAATCTCAAACAATGCCTTCGTGGAAAGCATTTTTCGTCGAATGAAGAGGCCATAGCAGCCGTAGACGGTTATTTTGCAGAGCTTTCGGAAAACCATTATAAGGATGGGATCATTGGAATAAAAAATATATTTCGTAACAAAAATAGTATTATTTCATTTCGAGCGCAAGGAACTTTTCAACCAACCTGTATATACAAAAAAATATATTTTAACTTAATTTTCGCGTTGTCGCATTAATAGTGACGGTTCGTGAAAGATTTTAAAGATGGGCTGCACTTTTTTAAAATATCAAAATCACGTCTATAACAAATGTTTTTTCAAGATCTACACACAGAGAGGTTATTTTGAAATCAAGCAGAAACAAAATTAAATTATTTAGAAATAGCTTTTAAATTAATCTTAGTTTATTTTTCTTTTTAATTAAAACATGTTTCTAATTATTTTTAAAATGAGAAATCAAAATCTAATCGATTTAAATCCGATGAAGTTTATTATAATAGAATCATATTTACTTTAATAAGATTCACACTTATTGTAATTTAAAAATATTCCTGAAAAGTACGACATAAGGACTCGTTTTCATACTTTGACCTTTACAGTGCTTCGGAACTCTCAAACACACACTTGGTTTTCATCTATTTGAAAGCCTCGTTGGGTCGAGGTTAATTATTCTACCTGCATTTCTACTGAAAACTTTCTTTCTTCGACAGTATGTCTTTCGTTGAATTCGTTCTCTGGGGACCTTTAGCGTTCCTTACGGAGCGTTGTTGTCGGTATATTCCCCAGTTTGGTGAAAGTAAAGTGGTTAAAAGGTAAGTGACTAGATATTTCCAAGGCATTGTTATCGTGTCTGGCACGACGCACACTTGCGCCAAAGCTTATTGTTTTAGGAGACGGTAATGACTGCATTAAACATTTTTACGTTAGGTAAAATTTACGTTTTTAGCAAAAAAAAAAAATGTATATACAAAATATACGGAATTGTAAATTAGTATTGTTAACTTGATGTTTGGTTATCAATTTTTAGTTTGACTTGGCAGCATTGTGTTGATAAAAGGTTCATTCGTTTACTTTTCTCAGTCAAGTCCAGTAAGAATTACTCAGTAACAAATTTACAGAAAGTAAGACGAATTTACTCTCAAAATAAAAATTTTCTAAAAAAGAACGCGAACAGAAAATTTGCAATAATTTACAAGTTTGTTAAACAGCTGATATAACTGGTCGCTATGAAAAAAAAAGGATTCTTGTTGTAAAATCTTAAGCAGAAACATTTTAGAAGATTCTCTTATCTTTTTTATAATTCATTTAACAATATTTGTTGCTTTGCATTTGCATAAAACAACGTAGTTGAGGAATTTTTTTTTTTGTATTACAAAAATTTAAACACATTTTTTTCAATCATATGTTTTTTTCTGCCTGCAAATTCTTGCTGGCAATAATTTGTCCAGTAAAAATTTGCAGAAATAAGAAGAACTCTCAACATCAAACTGTCACTTTATTCTCTCTTTTTTTACTTTACGTTTACTGAGTATTTGTGTAAACGAACGACATTCAGTAAAAATTTGTACAAATTTGTACAAATTATTGGGTAAACGAACATACTTAAAGTAAATTAGTTTTCGGCTTTCAAATTCCATAATATTTTTTGTCATTTTGTCATATTTTAGAGCATTTTTTTTGAATTAAAAATGGCCTATAAATAATTTAAAAATATATGTATTTGCCTCTCTTCAGGACTATTCCAAGAGTTTTTTTTTATTAAAAAATATAATTTTTGTTTGTAGATTTTTTAAATATTTACACACCTGTTTTTTAATCCCCGAATTTATTTCTATACTTATTTTATTTCAAAAATTCTATTAGTTTCTTTGATCTTCTTGATTTGTATATTAGTTTTAAATGAGCTTAAGATCATTTTTTTTTATAAAAATTAATTATAATTTTTTTTTACCAATATTTCGACATTACATTGGGTGACTTTATCAGCGGATTTTTTTTTTGTATAATTGTGGTGACGAAATATTGGGATAAATAAATATTTATAATTAATTTTTATAAATAAAAGATCTTAAGCTCAATTTAATTTTTCGAAAAATTTGTGACAAAAACTGACAAAATTCTAAAATAATTTCTAATATTTATATTGTAGCAAAACATAGTTAAAAAACGTTTTCGATAATCGAAAAATTAACCTTACAAGAAAAAAAAAATCCAAACTGAAAAAAACCGGTTTCAACCAGTTGTTTAAAACCTGCTCGATCCAGTATTTTTTTCGTACTTTTGAGAAAAAAGCTGTCTATATATAAAAAACTGATTTTTCACTTGAGTGGAATTGTTGCGAAATTACGGTGGAAATGTTTGCATCAAGGTGGTCGTGGGTACCCGATCTTACCAATTACAAAATTGGGTAAATGAGAGCGTCTATGAGAGAGTAATTGTGTTTCTCTTTTTACCAGAATTTACCCGTACTTTTTGTTTGGGTAAAATGGCAAAATTGTCAAATCATCACTTGCTGCTAATAAACCAGCTGTTTGCATTTGTAAAAACGTTTTCTGCTAAATAATGAAAAATACATTAGAAAATGTAAATAGTTATTTGCGATTTTGAATATATTTATTTAATAAGCTATATTTTAATATGAATAAATTTGACGTCAATTTTTGGGTATGAAATGTGGTTTTGTGCGTTCGCAGTATTTTGGGCATTTTTATGCTTTTGTGAGAGAATTTTTTGCTTACTCTCATTTTACCCAAAATTACCTCGTATCCAAAATTACCTCGTACAGACCTATTATCTTATGGCTTTCTAATGACTAAAAAAATTTTGTAAGATTTAAACTTTATTATATTTTTTTTTTGAACTTGAAACACAGCGAAATTTTTTCGCTGATGTAAACAAAATACTGTGCCCAAATTCTATAAGACGATTATCGTTTATCGTTCACTTTCGAAGTTTAATACCTACCATATTAAATAAAAATTTTGTTATAAATTTTTTAAAAGACAATAATTTTCATTCTTATAGATAGTTCAACATGTATGTAACATCTTTAAAACGATAGCATTTTATTTTCAAATGTGAACGATAATCGTCGCCCATTTTATAGAATCTGGGCACTGGCCTTTATGAAAAATAATCGTCCTTAAATCCAAAAACACATGTTCAAGGGTATTAACCATGACGCTAGTCGTCAAAATAAATAGAAAATTAACCCATGAAACAGGTTTAGAGTTGCCAGTTTGCTGGATCTTGGTATTTTTTATTATTCTTGGGGTATAAACCTAACAGTTCTTGTAAATTAACCTTTACTGTTTTCAAAGTGTAGGCTTTTAAATAAGACTATTTACATTTCTTTTTGTTAATTGTAGTTTTGTTTACACATTTATAATTCACAATTGATTTAATTTTGTTAAAAAAATGCGTTCAATAAAACAGCATTTATTATAATATGTATGAAATTTGTATTCAATTGTTTTATATAACGATTTTATGGTATAATTGGTATTTTTTGTTTTGATAATCAAATTAAAATTAATTCTTTATTTATTTGCTGATTAAAGCGTAATTATTGCTTATTTTACATTTGAAAAAAAGGAACCTGATTTTATTTTGTTAAATTATTTTTGTTTTCATAAAAGAAGATTTAATTTCGTTATTTTACATATTTAACTTAAAGTCGCATTAGTATTTTGTTTATTTTAATATTATTGCAATAGTTTTGATTTATTTTATAGTAAAGTAAAAAACTTATTAGACCTGTTATATGTAAATGTTGTATTTTAATTTTTTTTATTTTTATTTAAGTTAACATATTGTTTGAGTAGTATTTTAAGGCGTTTTATAAAATTATTTGTTTTTTGTTAATATTTTTGCTAGCTTTTTTTTGTATAGAATAAGGCTATTTAAGTTTAATGTTTAACTCAGAAATAAATATATATATGTTTTAAAATATTTTTTTTAAGAATTTAGTATTGAAATCTTAGAATTTTCCTAAAGGGATTTTTTTTTTGTATAAATTTTACATACATACATACATTTCACATACTAACAACAATTATGCAATTTAATTTTTGTTAATTATAATTTTTTTTTTATTATTATTTTTTTTATTTTCTAAAATTTTAGTTCGCATTTTGAATGCTTATTTAAGAATCACAATAGTTAAAGATTTAAAGAATAGTCAACAATTAAAATAAGAGATTGTTACATAGCTTTTATTTCAAATTTTTTATTACAGATTTTTTTTTTTAATTTGTATTTTTAATGTTAAAATAATAGAAGCAAAACAATTTTCGAACATATTATATTTTTTTTAATAATTTAGACTGATAGTATAAATCCAGACAAATAATATAAATTAAAAAAAAAAAACAGACAATATTTTTTTGCAGAAAAACTGTTTATTTTGTGGGAATAACCAAGGATTATGAAACTGCAGGATGTAAAGAGTTAAAAGCAGGATGTAAAGAGTTATAAAAACAAACAAAAAATAACTAGAATTTAGAAAAATTAATTTAGAACAAAATACACTTTTTTCACCAATATTTAATAAAATTTTCCTTATAATTAAGAAACAAATTTTACTAAAAATTTGGTCAAAATTTCTAAAATATAAAATAAAATTTTACTATTTATTGAGAACTAAATTTTTCTTAGAAAACATAGCGAAATTTCCTCTTAATTAGTTCATATATCATTATAAATTTTACTTTTAGTTAGGAAATGTTTCCTTGATTTTAAGAAAAATTTTATTTTATTTAAGTTTATAAGATAATTTTTAAATAAAACCAGGACTTAACTCTTTAAAAATAAGAAAACATTTTCTAATATGAAGTTAAATAGCACTTCTTTTAAGTGAAAAATATCCTTAAATTTGATAAAAATTTTCTTATATGGTAAAGGTAATATATTTTACCATATTTTTTAAAGTACTTTACACTCATTGTGTAAGTATTTTTTCACTGTCGATGGACTTCTGCTTTGTGAGGAGACACTGCTGTTTAACAAGGTTTTTGATATACACTTTTTTTTTGAATTAAATTGAATTATACTAAACTTATGTATTTAAAATATAAATTAAATTTTATCAGCAAAAGGTAAACAAAAAGAATGTACTGCTGTATATCCTGAAAAGTAATAAATTGTGACAAAGTCAGATCCTTTTCGTAGTTAATTAACGGTTCTGCTGAGAGAACTTCAAAAATGGACACCCTAAGTGACACACGGCATCTATGGCTACGGAACACTGGGGGAACTTTGTCTTCTTAAATTTACTAATTTAAGGAAATATCACAGTTACATTTCTTGTTATTATTGGAAAATGGAAAAATGTCATAAGTTATAGCTAACATATACAAATATTGACTTTTTTTATTATTAACTGAAAAAAAACAAATAGTTTTAGTGCTTCGATAAATATGAAGTTTAATAGGCACAACGTCATTTATAAGAAATCCATTATGCCGTAATGTATAAAATGTGCTTGCGATATTTTGTATTGCAATAAGCAAACAAAATTATTACATAAAAGCGCAAATTCGAAATTTTTTACCTTTTGCTAGCACAATTTTAAAATATATTTAAAGCTACTTTAAGTTTAATATTTAAGACTGTTAAGATTAGAGATGGGCACATGAGCCATTTGTGACTTACACACGATCAAGAACCAAAAATTACAATCATGCACTATAAGTTTTTTAATGGATACTTTAATATGTTTCCTTTATCAAACAAATAAATTTTTATTATTACATAAGAAAAACTTTATTATTTTTTGTTTATAATTGCCTGAACTAATTTTTAGAAAACAATTCTTAAATATTAGAAAGTGGTAGACTTAAAAATTGAATTTAAAAATGGCTTTCTAAAATCTAGTAAATTTTACTATTCGCGAAAAAAATGAACACACATTAAGTTCAATTACTTTCTCAATTTAAGTTAGACGCATTTTTTGAGCTAAATGGGAGAAAATTATGTTCTAATTTTTTTTTTGAACTAAACTTAATTTTTTAACATTTTTCTTAAAACTGAGATGTTTTTCTTAAAAATTTATAAATTTTTATTTTATATACTGTTTTTTTTTCCTAAAATCAAAAAATATTACTTAAGAAAGGTATTTTTATTAATTTTAAGAACATTTTTTCTAGGTTTTAATACAATTTGACTTAAATTGATGGAAATTTTTAAACTATTTTGGATAAATTTTTGATCATGTCTTTTTTGGAGTGTAGTGGGTCCAAAATGCATTTAAAATTTTTTATTATACATTTTTTTTTGTTTCTAAATTAGAAAAATATTTTGTTAAAATAAACTGTCTAGAAAAAAAACTGTAGTTTCATTGTCCTTGGAATTCCTATTGAAGAAAAAGGAATTATTTTAATATTGCACATTGGGCTGTTTGTATACAATAGAAAACGTGGGAATAACTTTTGAAGGAAAAGGACAAACCAAAAAGTAAAATATTTTTAGAAACTAGACATATGTAGTTTTTTACTTGTATCATAAAAACCCTACATGAAATTGTAAGAAAAAGTATAAAAAAACTTAAAACGTTTCTAAGTGTGATGAAATATTCTCTTACGAACTATAGGCCAATTTTACGGATATAAAAATGCATTATAGATAGCAAAAAAGCAAAGTGTTAGACATGCATATTGTATTTGTATTATATTGTTACGATTTTACCCTTTATAAAATCATTGATTTATTTACCTTTTAAATAAATCGAGTTCTTTCTATATGCAAATAATAAACACCTTTTGAAATTATTTATAGCTCTATTTATTTATAACAGTCACTAAAAATTACAGAAATACACTTTAAAAGCACACTTTATTTACACGATTTAGACAGACTAAACGTTAGCCACACTTTAGTTCTTCACACTCTGCGTTTTACTTATAAACTGAACTACTGCGTCATTGAGTACCAGTATTAATATGAGTAGTCAGGTATTCTAGTTATTTCTAGTTTATTACCACACTAGATTTTTCCAGCTGTTAAAATTAGTGTGTAGA
Source organism: Eustalomyia histrio (assembly GCA_949748255.1). Classification (NCBI taxonomy): domain Eukaryota; kingdom Metazoa; phylum Arthropoda; class Insecta; order Diptera; family Anthomyiidae; genus Eustalomyia; species Eustalomyia histrio. Next base: position 114,513,416 of record OX456526.1, on the reverse strand, counting down.
AATTTCGTGTAACAATATGTTCAAATCGACTGTATTTTTATGTCATAATTTAGATAAATATTACTGTAAGTAAAATGTCAACCCTCGAAATGGCACAGAAAAACGCCGTGACACACCAACTTAATTTTGGGCCGTAGGACACAGTGGTATACTCCGTGTTAAAAGATCAGGTCGAAATAAAAAGATATTGCATTTTTAATTTTGTATTGTCTCTTAAGAGATTTGTTGGTGTTTTATGGATAATACATTAAAATCTCTTTTGAAATTACTTAATTTATTGATTTTTTTTACTTATTTACAATTAATATTTTTTTCGTTTGCAATAAAAAAAAACAAAATTTTATTCAGAAAATAAAACGGCATAAAAGTTATTAAAATCTGTTATAAACACATCCCAGTGTAGAATTAATATTGGGGGGGGGGATTAGTTTAAAAATAATAGTAATAAATAGTAAATAAGTGAAAATATAATCAAAAAATTGTTTGAGTCAGTACAAACTTAAAATCTAAAAATCTTGTTAAAATTACCTGACTCTTTAAAACGGGGTTCGCCATTGAATTCTATGACCCAAAATTAAAAGTTTACGTATCCCAGGGTTTTCGTGTGTCATTTTGATGTACTTACTGTGTATTTTGATTTAACACATTTTTAACCTGTTAATATTATTTTTATAATTTATTTTAGGACGCTCATTTTAGAAAAACAAGAGTAAATTAATATTTTTAATTTTTTTTCGAAGAACGTTGTGTAAAATGTAAAAAAACAAATAGGTTTTTATATCCAAAGTAGAAAGGCCCTTACTCGATTATCTGTTACTTTACAGGAGAGGAAAAATCAAAGCTAAATAGGGCTTTTTGTTTGAATATTTTATAAATAAATGTTAAGATGGGGCTTTTTTCATTAATTTAAAAATCCAGAAAACTAATAAAATAATGCTAGTTTTAAATAATAAAAATGCAATTTTAACAAAATAACAGTTTTTAAAAATAAATATCTTATTTCTTTAGGAATAAAAATAAATTTTAAACGGAATATTTTTGGGCAAGAACTTTTTAGATTCTGCAAGTGATGTCACTTTTGTTTCTATATTGCTATTTTCCATTTGTAAAGACTCTTCAGTTGTAATATGTTTGTTTTGTAATTAATAATTTCAACCAAGTTAAAGATTTTTCCTAATGGGCGGGTATCAAATGTTGAAAATGTGTAATCACTTTAAACTGACGATACGATTAAAAAAATGTGTATATCATTTGCCGACTAACTTTTTTTTTACAAATTGCAGAAAAATACGCAAAGTATTGGCATATAATAGTTTGCATTGATATATCTTTCTCTATCTAGACTTCAGCACCCCGTTTCTGTATATGATGCGAGAAGTTTTCGCATCAATAAATTTATAGTCACCCTACTTTATACAAGGTGACTTAATAGATAATAAAGTTGATTGTATTTTTACTGGAAATTTTTTCAAGCTTCTAACTTTTAAAGCTGTGGGACATTTAATTTTGTAAAATTTAGATAGAGAAATAACAAGAATGCAGCGCCTTATTATCTTCTTTAAATAAATATATATTTAATTGCCTGTGACTCACCCTATAGAAAGCAGAACAGGGTTGCGTTTTACATGTTTTTATTCGAAAACTTTGTCGATGCGAGAAATACAGAAGCGAGGTGTGCTGATCTCTTGATTCATATCTGTGTACAATTTGTCGTTTCTATAATTATCAAATATAATCTTCCCAAAAATGTCACAATCTTCTAAAATGTTAAAACACTATAATCTTAATCTGCTAGATTATAAATGTAATGAAAACATACAATTATAATCAGGACCATAATATAAACTGCTCTGAAAAGACATATAGAAGTTTTAGAAAAGAAATGCATGAGTATTAATCAGAAATTCTTAAACGTTAATGTATGTGAACCTAAAATTTGGTTGTTACATTTGCATACTACATTACTAAATACAATATATAAAGTTAACCTTAATATGAATTAATTTCAATATTTATGTATAGAAAAAGAGTATAAATAATTAATGAAAATACTATAGTTAAGTATAAATATACAAAGTTAAAGTAAGAAATTGAAATTTTGATTTTAATAAGAAAAGTTTTTCAAATTTAATATTTTTGATTTTGAGAAAAAGCTAAGATATTACAGATGGTATAGAAAATATTTTATTTGTTTTACATTAATACAAATATATATATAATTACTAGATTTAACTACTTATTTACAATAATTTTCAAGACACTTTTTACTGAACCATTTAATAATGAAAATAACAATGTTACGTACGACATGGTGGAATTCAATACAAATTCAATTAATTCCATAAATTTTTGATAAAGAAAGAGGATACGTTTGAAAATGAAGTTTACAACTTAATTCACAATTGTAATTATTGTGAATTGTTAATAAAATACCTGATATTCATTGGAGATTTGCTAATTTAGCTTAATGTTATCGAAAATGTCCTTAAGGAAGATAGTAAGATAGTGAAATGAAATGTTGGTTCAGAGATAGGAATACAGTTTTTCTTTACTTTAAAAACATTTAGAAGTCTATACGAGTACGATTTAATTTTTTTCTTGTTTTTTTTCTTTTATTATAAACAAATCTAATACAAATAATGGGATGAGGCCTGAGCTCGATATTGTTTTGGTGTAAGTTTTATTAATTTCGGATTAAATGCACCCAGTTGAGCCTCATTGGTTGAGGATGGCGCTGGTGGTACTGGATGCGAACGAAAGCGAGTACGTAAAAATTTTTGCATTGAACGTAAACGTATTAGCGGAGCACATGGAGATTGTCTTAGACTATTATGATTGAGTGCCCAATATATGATGGGACTTAAAGCTGAATACATATAACCTGCAATTTTACACAGTATTTTTGTTTTTTTTAATTTAAAATTAGTTTAATATGTCTCTATTTACCTACCCAATAACAAATTGAAATATCTTGATGATTTCGTACAGTATGCTTTGTAACCCATTACTTTATAAATTACACAAAATACATGAGGTGCCCAACAGGCTATAAATATTAGTGCCGATCCAATTAACATATTGGCGAGATGTCTTCGTGATCGTAGTGTTGAGGTTTGCGGCAAAGGTATACCGGGTGTGGCTACTCGTCTTCCACGTTGTGCTGCTCGTAGCATACGTTGTCGTTGGGAGTGTTCGCGTATTTCACGCATTGCTCTAGAATTATACAAACAAAAACAAATTAATAATATTCGAGAAACTAACAAATATAGCATAGGTTATAATTTATCTTTTACAACCGGTTGTTTTTGTATAGAGTTTGTGCGAATAGCAATGGGTCGGTTTCATCCAAACCCGAAGAGGTTACTCTAGAACTAGTTATAGAACTGGTTTTGAGACAGTTAAACCTTACATTTAGACTCCCAGGAATCAGTTCTAGAACATGTTCTACAGAACCGGTGGTAAAAGAACCTGTTCCAAAATAGATTCAAAGGTAACCTGTTCGAAAAAATTTTGCTGGGATACTTTTTGTATGTTTGGAAAATACAAAAATCCACATCAAAAATATAGAGCAAATAATACGCACTCAATTAAAGCTGCTTTTTATAATCATCATTATAAGTTTAATTATGAAAATGTCCTCTGTAAGGCATTTTTCTATTTGATTTATAACTTAAAAATGCGGGATTCACAATAGATGGCGTATCTTTTAAACATGGTTTGTGTCTTTAATAACTTATATGGAGCGTAAACAAAGTTTTTGTTTTGCTTCGAAAATGTCGAATTTTGTGACAACAAAGCATCATTTGCGGCAAATTTTGTTTTACTTCTTCAATTTGAAAACAAGTTCAGCGGAAGCACATCGAAGTTTATCCTGAATATCTTCCACCGATTTCAGCCAAAAAGTTGGGGGATGATGAATCGAAGGCATTACTTGATGAAGATTGTTGTCAAACTGAAGAAGAACTTGCAAAATCATTGGGAGTCACTCAAGCAGCAATTTTCAAAACGTTTGCAATCAGCAGGATTCATTCAAATGCAAGGAAATTTGTAACCATACGAGTTGAAGCCGTTTTGTATCGAATCATTACTGTAGATGAAATATGCATCCATAACAATAACCTGAAGCTCAAGAAATCGTATGTGAAGCCCGGCCAACAAGCCAAATTAGCGCCAAAGCCGAATAATCATGGTAATGTTCTGTATTTGGTGGGACCAGAAGGATCTCACCTATTATGAGCTGCTGAAATTGGGCCAGACGATCACAGGGAACCTGTACTGAACACAATTGATTCGTTTAAAGCATAAACCCGTAATATTCCATCATGACAACGCTCAGCCACATGAAGCAAAAAACCTATTTAGAAAATAGTGGTTGGGAAATTTTTCCTCAATAGCCTTATAGTCCAGATTTTTTTTGATCGGTACAGGATGCTCTCACTGGAACACGTTTCAGTTCAGAAAAGGCTATCCGAAATTTGCTTGATTCGTTTTTGTCCTTAAAAAATGAGGAGTTCTTTTTTCCGCTAATATGTTTCCTGAAATATGGGAAAAATTCATAGCTGACGATGGCAAATACTTTAAATAAATTTTTTATTGTATCCATCCATTGTTCACAATAAATGCCCAAAATTTTTCAAAAAAAAATCCCGAATTTTTTAGTTATACACCCAATAAAATAGCCTTGGTTAAGATTCTTACCCAGCTAAAACATGGTATCAACTACTTACCAGCCTATTTACTCGCTTAATTACTTTTGTTCGCGATGTTCTAAAATCATTGTTGGCATTCAATACCTTTTCTACTACTGCCATTTTAAGACCGATATGAAAATTTAAAATGGCGTATCCATAAAAAGCATATGTCTTTTTGTATAATCGGGTTTATTGCGCTATTTTACCGGTTTATTTTTAAATATCTTAAACTATCGTTAAAATAACGCTAAACTACCGAAACACCGATTTATAACGGTATTTTGCAGATATAACAAAATGTAAAAGGTAATATTATGAAATAACCCCCGTGATATTAGAAGACACATGTCACTATTGGAATCGCAGTTTTAAAATTTTCATGCGGGTGTTCATCAGAGCGAAGTAGACAACTACCGTTATAATGGAAAGGTATTGCTTACCAACCATGCCTAAAAGTAAGTAAAAAGGTAACGACTTTCTCACTTACAATAAACACAAAGTAATGGGTGGTCATTACACTCTCGCTTACAAAGAGCCAAAAAATAATGAAAAATCATTACTTTTTGGACATCGCGAACAAAATTAATTAAGCGAGTAAATTGGCTGGTAAGAAGTGAATGCCATGTTTTTGCTGGGTAACCATAGAAATTTTCATGGTTACATTTTAGCATTGGCTAAAAGAAATATTTGTTTAAAATTAAGTTACAGGTGGTTAAGGTTAATACAAACCCTAACCAGGATCTACATAGAGATAAGTTAACGGGCCTTAGTAGTATTAAATAATATAAAAATAAGGTTATTTTCAGATAACATAGCAGACATTAAAAATGTATTTTATTAATTAGAAAACCAATATAAGAAAAGTTACAACCTCAAATTTGAAATATCTAATTCCGAATAACTAGCCGATTCATATTATTAAGATTATAACCGGTTTTAATATAATTTATAATTTTAAATATATTTTTCCACATTCTGTTTCTGAATTTCAATAAATTTATCATACACAAATTTAGAATCAAATCTTACCTTGGTGATATGGGATTTTTTGATAAAATAACATTAGGATTTGTACTTGCGCATTTTGGATTCAAATTCTGCATTTGTATATCGTTGCCACCATTCGATGTATCGTCCGTTGTGCCGCCACAGCCAGCTTGATGAGCATTCGCTATACCCGTCACAATAACCATATGAGTTTGACGGCGCAGTATGGGCATCGGAAGTGGTAGTTCACCATGAGCAGCACGAGCTGTCAACGAAAGTGCGCACAATTTCCGACGTACACCATAATGATTTATTAGAACACCCAAACCGGGTAAAATGAAAACGATAAATGTGTGTATTAAAATGAATATAACAAATACAGGATTGGCGCCAGGATCCGAATGACAACTAATGCTAACGTTGGGAAAGTCAACGGCAGAAGGTGTGGGTGTTGTCGATAATGATGATGATGATGGGGAATATGCTTTAAATGTTGCATTTTTTATGACCACAGTTTTTGCTACAATTTTATAGATAAACAAAAACGGAACACTAACAATGGCTGATGCCATCCATGAGAATACAGCTAAGGAAACATGTAAATAACGACGTTGACGTAGTTGTGCTAAACGCGGATGTTTGACGGTTGCATAACGATCCAGTGATAGTAAAAAGAACGATAATGTACTGGCAGCAACTGGTGTGGCCTAAAAAACATTGAAGAAAAAAGGAAACAGGAAAATAATTAAGTGAAAATGTTTACATTTACAATGATTTGGTCTTTTTTTTTTCTTCTTTCCAGTGACATTTTGTTTGATAAAAGGTCCTTCTCAGTGAATAATAAAAATTTGTTTATAAATATTTAAGGTTGTCCTACTTTTGGTATGAAGAAGTTTTATTTAAATAAAGTAAACACATTTTGAACAAAGTATTTTCTAGTTAAATTTTAGTTTTTGATCTCATAAATTCGAAACATTTAATGTTCGTTTACTTACAACAATTTGAAAAATTTCAACACTAAAGTTAGATTCACAATGATGGAATACTCTTACCTGCCGGAAATACAGAACCATGATACACAAAAAATATGTAAGTTGCGAAGAAGTATTAAAAAACTCCCTCTGCAAAGTGGAGTATTCAGTATTGTGAATCCAACTTATTACTAATTATTAATATTGAAGTAAACACAACTTTTCAATTTTAGTGAAAATTTTAAGAATTTCGGATAAACGAACACACTGTTTGTTTATTATTTAAAAACAATCATAAGTACTAAGCTCTGAAAAGTAAATAATCACAGCAATTAGATTCAATGATAAATGAAATGGTGTTAGTTGCGAAATAATTTCAATGCCGATGCCTTTAACTTTATTCTCCAGCAGACTGCAATCTAGTATCAATGTTTTTTGTTTGATATTGTGCCCTTTTCATACCACAACTTAAAGTGCGTTTTCTTAAGGAAACCGACCGAAAATGCAAAACTGGAACACAAAACTTTCACAGGTATGATTAAATAAATTCACGAATAAGTTAAAAAAAAAGAACTAGAAATTCAAGATATTCTTCATAAGCGGATCATGTCCAAAAATACACTTATGCTAACCTAGTACTCCGAATTTCCGAGTTTAAATCCCGGTAAAGCCAAACATTTAAAAATATTTTTTTTTAATTAAAATAAAATATTCAAATGTTTATTAGCAAATATATCAAAGAAAATTAAAATTAGTTGTGGTGCAGTAAGCAAGAGTGTGAACTATGAATGAGAATGCCCAGGTTCGATACCGGAAAAATCTAAAAATAACATTTTTTTAATATAAAATTTTGTGGAAGGTGCAGTAGGCAAGAGTGTGAACTATGAATCTGAATGTTCAGGTTCGATACCGGAAAAATCTAAAAATAAAATTTTTCTTAAAATAAAATTAAATATGTTGAATAATAATATTAAATAAGACAACTGAATATTGGCTTTCACAACTAAAAATATAATTTAATATAAAGACAGTTGTCGTAACTGCCAGAATTCGATTGGCAACAAATTCGGTGGCCACAACTGATACTGTTTTCTGGGTGTTAAAAATACGATTATTGTAAACGTTCACAGCGTTTAAATTTTTACAAAGTTAAGGTGAATTTACACGAGGACCTCTATTCACTTTTACACAATATTCAAAATGACATTTGATATCCCCAATACTAGGAAATACACTCAGAAATATTAAGTTAGTAGACAAATTTGTAAACGGTTTTCAATCCCACTTTACTATTTTTGTACCGATTTTTAGTAAAAAAAAATATTATTTAGCAAATCTTTTTGCTATTTACATTTTACAAATTACAGATTTTTGGCAGAATTTTTACAAATCTCTGTTGCTAATTTCAGAAATCATTTTACAAAATTTGAAAACCGATTTGCTAAAATTAGCAAAAAATTATTGATATTAAAGGAAGTTTTATTTCTAATAATTAAATCTTACACCTACAAACTTAAATTGTCTTAACATGCTACATAGGTTGAAAAAAGGATCGGAAGTGAAGATACTTTGCATAACCGAGTCATGTCTAAAAATAGGACATCCACTTAAAATAGTACTAAAAAGTCTTTTTAGTTCCAAAATTTAGCCCTAAAAACAAATAAAATTTGACTTTAAAAGCAAAAAAAAAATAACTAAAATATTTTTCAGAACAGAAATTACCAAACTAAAACAAAATGATAATTCGTTTATGTTTTTACAATTTATAAGTCTATGATTTTTTTTTTTTTAATTTTCTCTAAAATATTTTTTGAAAAAAAAAATAAATATAATAAAAAAATGTTGATGCTCGATAAAAAAAAAATAATTTTAAATTTTGTACTAATATTTAGTAAATTTTGTTTGCTGATTTTAGCAAACAGATTTTAAATTCCACTTTACAAAAAGTTTACTAAAATTTAGTAGCGGTAGCTAATTTTTTCTACAAATTTCATTGTACTACACGTCAGAAGATATGTCCTGCTATAATTAGCAAAAATTACCGCTGGACTCAAATAAGCAAAAATTTCCAGTAATAACAGCAAAATTTTCAGTTGCCATTACATACTTTTTTTTGGTGAGTGTAGTAGATATAGATTGTCAACGTGTGCATAGCCCTTTAATAAAACACAACTATTTGCGCACCGTTCGCAAAAAAAGATTTTCCTAATGTTCACTGGTAATATTGTGTATAATAAAACACAACCAACAAAATAAGTTAACAAACACATCATAAACAATCTCTAAAATGCCACTGTTTTTATTTACGTTTTTTTTTATTCTTCTAAATAATAAAAAATAAAATATTCTCTTACCTGCACAAAATCAATCACTTTACATAATTCTAACGGTAGTGTTTTTGTTTTCCGGTTCATGGCTAAATTTAACAGCGTCACTGGTGCTGATACGCCTGTTACCAATAAATCAGCTATACACACAGCCAACAGCAAAGGATTGCGTAATCTCACCGATGATGCTGAACACAAAGTCAATAGAAGTGTTGCATTCCCTAAAACACCACCAAATACCACCAAACCATAAGAGATGGCCATAAAGAGTAGCGTCAGGGAGGGTATAGCATGTTCATCACGGTCGCCATCATAAGGATTAAGATAGGTTAGGTTACCAAAGTTATCATAGTCTAAAATCCCAGCAGATATACCACCACTGTCGTTGGGATCGGAACCATTAAGATCATCCAATGATTGTTGCAAAGCGGCTAGATTTAATAAACCTTTACCGTTGCTGCTGCCGCTGGTAAACTCATTTGACACCCTGCTTGTAGTTTGTTCCAGTAGGGGTATTTGAAATATACTTGAATCAAAGTTTACCTGTTGTTGCTGTTGTTTGGTCAAATGGTGACGATATGTATTCTCCCACCATTCTTGTAAATTATTGCTATTCATTGTACGTGTACGTCCGCCTTTTCCCTTTTTTTTTATTAAAAAGAACTTTCTCTAGTAGATGATGGTGGTGATGGTATCTTCATTTCTTTAGAAACATGCTAGAATTTGAAAATATATGAAATGAAGAAAAGAAATAAATGTTAAAGAGGTCACCCTTGTTAAACTAATTTTATTATATGTATAATACAACTTTTATTAAAAAAGTTCAACTAAATAGGAGGCAAATTGAAAAATAAAAAACTACAAAAATTGATCATAAAAAGTAGATAGTTAAAGTCAAATGTCATTAACTGATATAAAAGGCAACACGAGCAACATAAAAAAAAAACATAATAATATTCAATTTTTAGTTTTAGCTTTGTGTTCGAAACTAATGAAATTTTATAAAAAGTGCAAGTGTTCTGTGGTGTTTGGAGGAATATTCGGTTAAAGCAAAAATTATTTATTAAATTTTATGTATTTAAAGCAAACAATGAGTTTTATTAAATTCTTTAGCAAAATAAAATTATATTTTTGTATGACTACCTTACGTTGGGCGCCTAAAATACTGTTACGATCTTGACTGTCTAAGGTCAATACTACGTACTGCTGTTACGATTTCGGAAATTAGCTTATCTAGTATCATAAGTATGCCATGAATTATAGGCTCCCTAATAGTTTGCTATTGTAAGAAGAAGAAGCTTTCTCTCGTTGGGGCAAAATAACAACATAATTATGTATACGTGGTTAATGGAATGTCTCAAGTTGGGCGTCAAATATTGTTGCAGCGCCGTGCATTCAGGGTTTAGACAAAATTATGACAAAATGGTGAATTAGGAGCAAGTAACCCTAACACGAAGATTGGGCTACAAGAAAATAGTTATGGAATATATGCTACAATATAATGTATGGGACTCAAAAATTTAATGGAAATGCTGTCCAGAATTTTATGGGAAAACCCTGCGATAGATTAACATGGCATTAATACAGACTGCAGAGTGGTAAAAATTAAAATGCAGAGGTTTGCTGTGAGGGAAAAGGATCTGCAAATCACCGTTTTTGGCGACCGTGCGCATGTGCAAGGAGTTCCAATAGAAAAATAAAAAACGCAATTATTTTTTTTTTTTTGATGCAAAAACTTTAAAAAAAGTGATGATATGGCAAAATCATAGATATTTTTTTTGTGTCGAACTCTAATATTTATACCCTTGTCCCATATATGTAAAGGATATAAAAAGTTTTAATAGCAGTTTGTGCAAAAACATTTACGAATAGTTAGTTGCTAATCGCCGCAAGCTGCAGGTGTTCATAAAAAAACATTCATTAAAACTGACAAGTTATATGCCATTAGAGCATTAATGGCATATACCCATGTCTGGATCGAACATACAGGATTGTAAGAGAACATTTTGATGACTTAAAAAATGAATAATGCAACGCAAATACGAGTTGTAAACAAATAAAAGTCCAATGTAAACCTGGTAAAAACGCTATAAGAACATTACTGCAAAGAAAACCCAGAGGAATTGTGTAGGTGTAAGTTATCAAGTCATATAAATTTGAAAATTCAGAACTAAAATGTAAATGCATTAAGAAGACCAAACTATAGAAATTAAATTATCCCTCCTAAGAAAATTTTCATCACCCAGCCATCATCACTCTAACTACACTAAGGAATCACTTTGGATCTGAACTTGCTGCTGTGCATACATGTAACAACCTCTAAATATAACGAACCTATCCTTATGAGATCTATCTCCTTTAGGGCAGAAATATTTTTATATATGACATATTTATACCTCAAATGAACTTTTCTCCATAATTTGGTGAAACTTTAGTTAACCTGTCATCTATAGACCAAATATAAATTTAGTGACCTACGTTAGGCGCCATAAAATTTTAAATTATTTATTAAGTGCTTCACAGTAAACACTGACGATTAATCAGCTTCGGTCTTAATTCAACTTTATTCGGACACTAAAAAGTTAACATTTTCTTATTGTTCTTTTTCTTAAGTTATTAAATGACGTTTTGAATGTTTTTACTCTGGCGTAATAAGTTTATTCAACACAAGTGCAGTTACGTTGTTAACTTTTGTTTCTTGTAAAATGAAACTTTTGTTTGAATTTTCTTTTACCCCACAGGTCATTGTTTTAAGCCAAGTTGCAAAATATTATTAAATATTATGTTTAATTTTTCAATTAGTTCACAATGCACCTGTCGAAAGAAACACTTGAAAACTTATAAAATAAAAGCAACAGCAAGAAATTACATTTTTAATATTAAATTAAAGGTCACAAATGAGAAGTAAAACAGAAATTGTATGTACGCAAAAAGTCGATTAAATTTTATACAAATTGTTGAAATTGCAATTGCAATCATTACTGTTTTAATGGAATATAATCGACTATGAGCTCTAAATTCCTATTATATCGGGTAATTTTCCTAAGAGCAAACATAATTCAACACTATCTATAGTTATATTAATACAAATTTGAATCTTAACGGATATTTATAAACTAGCACCTATAAATTACTTAAATTAACTTTAACCTGTGATCACGTATAGACCGATATGTCAAAAGTGTAGCATTCATTAAGTAAATTGGAGCTGAAGATTCCAATACGCTCTGCTTCTAGTGCAAAAGGGATACATGCATCGAAAGTGCTCCTGTTGGTGGCGCTATGCTTCCATTCTTAATAATTTTTTTATAAATAAAAATTTTTCTTTGTACATGTTACAATTCTTTGAGTTTAGTTCACCAATATTTGTTGATTAGACCTAATTTATTTTAAAAACTTTGTACAGAATTTTAATAATGTTTTGTAGCAGTTATTAACTTCCCTGCCATTTTTATTTTACTAACATTTAGTAAAATTTGTTGTCGATCTTAGCAGATCGATTTTTAAATGCAGTTTACGGAAATTAACTAAAATTAGTAGGGCTTACAAATTTTTATGTTAATTTTAGAAAGCCGATGTTAAATTCCACTTTACAAAAACTTTGCTAAAATTTAGTATCAAACATGTGTTGCTAAGATTAGCAAAAAAAAATACCGCTTGGCTAAAATTACCAAAACCTCCCGTAATTACAGCAACATTTTAAGTTGCCATTACAGACTTTTTTGTGGGGAGTGATAGATATAAAAAAGTGTGTGCCCATTGGATTCCATATTAATTAAAGGATTTTAAATTGAGTGCTTATAGAGCTGCTTTAACAATTACTTATTTTAACCAAAAAAATATTCACCATTAATTTTTATCCGATTTAAAACTCCTGAAAAAGCAATTAATCAGTTTAAAATATACCTTTTTATAGATGCTTAATTCAGAGTGAAAAAATGCTTCGAAAACTGGATTTTAAAATTGCAAAAGTGTATGGATCATCTTCTTTCTATATAAGTATAAAGGAATAACGTTACCGACTGACTGACTAATTTATTCAATATCACCCAGCCCAAACCGCTGGAGCTAGGAAGCTAAACTTTGGAATGTAGATCCCCGGCGGGGTTTTTGGAAATTCCTGCAGGGAGGGGGAAAACTCACTGAATTTTGGTCAGAGACATTGTAAAAATTTAGGTTCAAAAAACAATAAGTCTTTACCTTAACCGCCTGCCAGACCGCCGGACCTAGGAGTTGAAACTTGGTATGCAGGTTCCTTCTCCAGTGTAGGTAACAGCTCAGGCTGGATTTTTGGAAAATTCAAGTTACCGCTGGAACTAGGAAGTTAAAATTTGATATTCACCGATGGTATTTTCTGAAATTCCTACGGTGAGAGGCATAGGAAGTTTAAATTCGGTATTAAGGTTCCTCCTTCCTCGTAAGCATATAAGGCCGGATTTTTGAAAAGGCCTAGAATTTGATATAAAGGTTCTTCCTGCGGTGTAGACAGCAGCTAAGGCGGGATTTTTGAAAAAGTTCAGGAAGAAAGGCAAAAAGCTTAAGTGAATTCTCCCCCTTGACGGTCTGCCAAAACCACTGGAGCTAGGAAGGTGAAATTTGGTATGAAGGTTTCGCCTCTGGCGTGAACATCAGCTAAGACGGCATTTTTAGAAAATCCTACGGGGAGGGGTGAAAAGGGGAAAAATTCCACTTTGTTCTTTTTGGACAGAAACCTGAAATCTGAAGTATACGTTCTCTGAAGTATGGGCTAAATCACCGATATTATTTTATTGTGTATTTAATTGATAGTTTGATACTTTTTGAACTTGCATAAAAATTAAATCTGTTTAAAATTACGCATATTTTTAAAATTTAAACTTTTCTCAGTTTTATCAGCCTTTACCTTCCTCTAAATAACAACTTTCTCAATTATTATTTTGTAGAACCTTAATGGTCATTTGTGGACTACAGGTAAACCCGGGCTTCAGCACTGGCACCATTTGTCTACGCTAACAACGTAGTGGACTTTGCCCGCTTGTAAGGTTATAAATGTTGGAAAATTACAGGCTAAACAAATTTAAAACATTGTTTTATTTCTTTGCTTTTGCAAAAACTTTCGGAATTATCATCACAGATGGCTCTTTAAAATACCTCTTATGTTGTACCCATTTGTGTAAAAACTTTAATATACGAAAAATGGACCTCTATCCTGTATCCAAATCTGTAATCCTAATATGAGAGTTCGCTATAAAATATTTTTTTTGCTTTGTTGGTGAAACCGGTCTTAAAACGACTCCGATTTGATATGGCCAGTAATGGATGAAATTCTCTGACAACTTTTCTTTGGTATTGTTAAATTCTTATAAGATTAAAAAAAATATATTTTATTTCCTTTTATCGCAAAAACTAGGAAAAAGAAAAGGAAAAATTAATGTATCTTCCTTAAATTAATATTTGAAATAAAAAATTTTATGGCGAAGAGCACAAAAGTCGCCGTTCCTTAAAATGAAGACTAAACACACAAATGATTAACAATTTTTAATGCAATTTTTGTGTAATTTATTTATTAATACATTGAATTTAATTCAGTTAAGAACTGAGAGACAAAAGTTGACTTCTTTTTTTGTAAAAGTAGTGTTTTATTTTCTTAGATATCATTATCCATTTTCAGTAATCGCAATAAATATTCCATTGTTCAATTGCGTCCAGCTATACAATTTGTGACCTGACTGCGTGGAAGACATTGGCGAGCTGTAGAATCAAACCATAATCCTATAGCACATCTAGTACGTTTGGCTCTATGGTTTTCGCAAATATAGTAACGGCGACAATGATTGAAATCCAGTAATATTGTGCCATCGGCTAATGTTGCGCAATCTTTAGTACTCGATAGATATTGAAGAGGTTTATCAATAAATTTACCCGGGGTGTTAGTGCAGGATGGTGTTGTTGTACAAGCTGGTGTTGTAGAACACGTAGTTGTTTTTGTTGTTGTGGTCTTTGTTGTTGTTGTCTTTGTAGTTGTAGTCTTTGTTGTTGTTGTCTTTGTAGTTGTAGTCTTTGTTGTTGTGGTCTTTGTTGTTGTAGTTTTAGTTGTTGTTCCTGTAGAACAACTTTCAGTAGTTGTTGTAGGACAGCTTGGTGTAGTAGTGGTTGTTGTTTTTGGGGTAGTAGTTGTTGTTGTAGAACAAGTTGTTGTTTTTGTAGTAGTAGTAGTTGTTTTTGCTGTTGTTGTTGTAGAACAGGTTGTTGTTTTTGTAGTAGTAGTAGTTGTTTTTGTTGTTGTTGTCTTTGTAGTTGTTGTTGTTGATGTTGTTGTGGAACAGGTTGTTGTTGTAGTAGAAGTTGATGTCGTCGTCGTCGTAGTTGTAGCGCAGGTTGTTGTTGTTGTTGTTGTTATTGAACTACATTTTGTTGTTGGAGGAGTTGTTCGTTCATTGCTTGAATCACAAGGCGGTGAGTTCGTCGTCGTTGTTTCTAATGCACATGGCGTTGTTCTCGATTGTCCCTCATAATCAATTTCCAAATCGTCATCAACATTAGGATTAATATCGATAAAGTTCTCGTAATTGAGCAATTTATTTATTTCACAATCAACTAAGAAAGCCCTATTACAGAAACCACTCCTTGCATCATAGTATAAACCGCGAGCACAACTCTTTCTCAATGCTCTACCACCGATACACAAATAATAACGGGAGCAGCTAGTACGATCTGGCACAGTCTCACCATCATCATATTCCCTGCAATCAGGTCGAACTTTATTTCTTTTTGGAAAAGCATCGATTGCATGCGGCACTAGCAAGGCCACAAATAAAATTAAAAAGCCTGTAAAGATTTAGTTATGATAAAAAAAATAAAAAATTAAATTTATTCGTACTTTGCACTAAATAATATCCTTTTTACACTTACAAACTTTCATATTTAGAACTTTGCTGTTTTAAAGAGTAATAATATATTGTACTTAATAACAAGTTAGCAATTATTGTCTACAGCATCTAATTGATGGTATTTATATACGAAATTTTTGCAATATTTGCAAAAGTTGTCATGTTACTTGATTATTATAAAACACTTGAAATTTTCATGTAACTGATTAGAAAACATATAGGAAATTCAGAAAGCTATTATTGTTTTTTTGTTCAGACAATTTTGTTATCAATCAAATTCGAAACTAGTTATGTAGGGACACATGTCTATTAAATGATAAAAGATTCTTATAATTTAGTTACAATTGTTCTCATATTGTCAAACAACTTTTGTTTAATTTTCTTTAAAAAAAAAATTCAAAACATACAACTAAATCAAAATGTTTACAATTACACTCAATAAATACTCAATGATTTCAGTTTAATTTCTAGCTCTTCTGTCTCTTCTGCAGACTGCTGTTTCTTCTGGAATAATAATAGAATTAGTACCTCTAATAATATAATTAGTACCTCTTTATGGAGGTGACTATTACAAAATATGAAGTGTATCTCAAAATAAGATATAACTATTAAAATTTTCCTTATATTACCTATAGTTTTGAAGGAGTTAAATTTTTTTATATTTTAGAATATTAATCTAAACTTTTTGTTGATTAGAAATAATTTATTTTAATAAACTTTGTATAGAATTTTACTAATGTTTAGTAGCGATTATCAACTTTCATGCTATTTCCATTTTACTAATATTTAGCAAAATTTGTTGCTAATCAGATCGATTTTAAATTACAGTTTCTAGCAATTTAATAAAATTTTGTAGCGGGTACTAATTTTTTCTACTAATTTTATTGTACTACTTGTCAGCAGACATGTGTTGCTAAGTTTAGCAAAAAATATCGCTGGTCTGAATATAGCAAAATTTCCAACTTTTTTGCTGAGTGTAGCTTAGAAAAGCTTTTATATTCTTCAAAAAAATGTTATTTGTAGAAAGCATCACAGATTAAAAAATTTTGTTATTACATAATTATTTAAATTCTGTGAACTATTTTGAATAATAATTAAGATTTTGATAAAAATTTGAATATTTGAGGAGAAAAAAATTAACCGACCCTTGATTTTTTTTCAATCCAATTTAAAGTTTTTGCAATATTTATTTATTTTTTTATTTTTTTATTTATTTATTTATTTATTTATTTATTTATTTATTTATTTATTTATTTATTTATTTATTGTCATATCCTGCACAACAAGATTTAATCTTATAATTACAGTACAGGAATTACCAAGCAAAAATAATAATGACAATTGTTAAAACATATTTAGAAATAGGTTGCAATTAGGTAAAATATTTTTAAAGCTTAAATTTAAATTACACAAGATTAAAAAAAAATAAAAATAATAATAATAAAAAATATTTAAAGTCAAACAGGAAAAGTAAGAAAATATCAAGAATAATTTAGAAAAACAAATTTTTAAAATGAGTAACGTTGTTGGTTTTGTGGAAGCATATTCCAGAGACGAATTGCATTTATATAGAATTGCCACTCAGATACTAGACAATGATGTCTTGGTAAAATAATCTTTTTGCGCCTATTAGACTCAGCAAAACGAAGTTTTTCATAGAGGTATAAAGCTTTTTGCGTGTAAATGATTTAATGTAAAAAGAGAAGTACTCTTATCTTCATAAGATTTATAAATGAAACACCAAAAATTTTCTTTGAGAAAGCCGAAGTTCCATCACGTCGCCTTAATCCAAAAACATAACGAACAATGCTATTATACGCCACGATAAGCTTAGATTGGCTTGCGGAGTCGCTATTGGCATAAAGTTCACAACCATACAATAACCCCGGAATCAGGTATGATTTGGCCAGCAGCAATTTAATTTTTAAAGGTGTAAAAGAATGGGCTGCCCAAAGTTGTCTTAGTTTCATGAATGTCTGACCCACTATTGTGTTAATATGGTTTGTCCATGTTAGACTACTATTTAGTATTAGACCAAGATTTTTAGCTGTTGGGACAATGTTAATTTTCTCGTTGTTAATGGCGATATCATGTTCGAAAACTGGATTTAAAGTTTTTTTACGAATTACCAAGCATTTGGATTTTCGTGGATTAATACAGAGCCCATTAGCTGTTGCCCACCGGTATAAACTATTAAGATCAGCGTTAATTTTATCAATATTCTCTTTTATAGATTGAACAGGACTGCTCAAGTAGAGTTGTACATCATCTGCGTACATGTGTATCTTACAATACGAAAGATATTCAGGTAAGTCATTAATATATATGGAAAATAGCAGCGGACCCAAAATCGAACCTTGGGGTACACCGCTCTCGACATTCAAAGATTGGGATGACTTATTATTCACATATACGGATTGCGAACGATTCATGAGGTATGAGGACAAAAGCTGAGTGGAAGTAGTTGAAAAATTAAAAAAGCGTCTAAGTTTCATACAAAGGGTATGGAGGTTGACCATATCAAAAGCTTTTGAGTGATCAAGAAGTACAAGAAAGTTTATTTTGCCATAATCCAGTTCACGCCTAATGTTTTCACAGACATTAACCAGGACTGCCACGCAGCTATGATTAGGACGAAAACCAGATTGCTTATCTGACATTAAACCGGTATCATGAATATATCTACTCATTTGGGTGTGCAAAATCTTTTCAAAAACTTTCGAGAGATAACATAGTATTGCTATTGGTCGAAAATCCGAATTTGTTTTTGGGATTGGGATAATTTTGGCATGTTTCCATTTGGAAGGAAAACTACTGGAAATTATAATGTGGTTGAAGAAATATGTTACATAAGGCAGGAGTAACGGTAATATAATTTTTTACTTTTTTATTTATTTGTCTTATAAGATCCAAGGCAACCAAAAGTATATGGATATTATATAACTATAGTAATTTATACGATGCAATTGATTGCGTGCAATTTTCTTAATTCCCTTTTCAAAGTTTCTTTCAAGGTTATCTCTATTTATATGGTGACTTTAATTGCACGAAAACTGAATGTAATTGAAGCAACAAAAGAAAAATACATATGAGTGTGAAAGAGAGATAACAGAAACATGCACGAAAAACGAAAACCACCGTGCCTTTTTTGTTACCCTGCTTGTTTCTCTACCCCGTTAAAAAAAAAAAAAAAATTGCACGCAATAATTGCATGCAACAAAGTCAACGTCTAAATTGGCTCTAAGTATTCGAGGACAGATAAAATTGTGCAAAAATACTCAAAAGTACAAATACTTGATAATCATTTAACTTGGCAGCACTTTTTTAAGCATGTATTGTGGATTTTTCTTAATTAAAAAACAGAAATAAATAAAAATTAAACTTAACTATTTACAACAGTGGTTTTTTTAATGAAAATGTTGGTTTATTTTAATAATTAAAGAAGCGCTCACGACACGGATAATGTAATTTTCTAACTTTCAATTTTTGCAAGAGTAAAATTTCCTTATTGCAGATCACTATAGCTGATTAAACGTTTGGCAAGATAAATGATAACAAATACAGTCTGACCTCGGTTAACGCACAGTTGGACAAACCAAAATCCTTATTAAATAAATATCATATTTCGATGTTTCTTATTAATTTTTTATTAAATTTATTAATTCTGAAATCAAAACAATTTTAACTTATATACAAAACTTCTTGAAAACATATTTACAGTTAGAGATTTAACAGAGGTATCACTGTTAATATTTTATATTATATCTTTTTCTCCGCGGAAATTGGAAAAAATCGTCAAAATTAAAGAACCCACAAAATAAAAAATTGGAAAAAATTCCTAAAATTCTTGGAAAAAATCGCTAAATTTGAAAAAAATCGTTAAAATTGGAAAAAATTACTTGAATTAAAACAAGTAAAAAAGGGCTAAATTCGGCTGTGCCGAATCTTTGAATACCCTCCACCATAGGGGCTGAAGATGATATACGTATATACTAAATTTTGCATGAACTGTAATATGAATATGTTTTGTCAATTTATGTAACGAACTTTTGTTATTTAGTTTTAGTAATGTTATTTATTTAGTTTTAGCAATGTTATTTACAGAGGTCTGCTCTGTTAGCGACTTTAACATTGTTGATTTTTACGTTATCTTAGTTATCATAGTAACACACATATAAGCTCTAAGAATGTTAATCGAACAATAAGAAGACTTAATAACATTTTTACGTACTTAACAGAAAAAAATAGATACAGAAAAATTGTTCAAATTTGTATGGACAATTTAGAGGTACCTTCACATTTTCACTCATAACTTTGGAACCGCTTAACCGATTTTGCTCATTTTAAATACCAAACTGCTCGGGAGGATGTTCAATAATCTGGGTAAAAATAGGCACCCCCGCTTGCGTCTTCGCGTCGTGGTCGCCATTTCAACAGACAGACAGACAGACGGACATCGCTAAATCGACTTAAAATTGCATAAGGATCACGAATATATATACTTTATGGGGTCTTAAACCTTTATTTCGACATGTTACAAACGGAATGACAAACTGATATATACCCTCACCATATATGGTGGAGGGTATAAAAAGACAGAATCGAAAAATTGCTGAAATTCGAAAAAACTTTCAAATTTAAAGGAAACGGTAGAATTTAAAAAATATTTCAAAATTAAAAAAAAAAATCGTCAAAATTAAAGAAAATCGAGCTGAATCGCTTAGATTCTTTTTTAGTCGTCCATATCACGATAACTAAGCGCACTTAAGATGTCTTAAGTTTTGAGTTACTTCGCAAAATTAAAGATCGCGTTTATCTCGAGAACTTTTCATTGGTACACGCAGAGAAAAAACATGATTAATGAATGGTCTCTACGACCATATTTCTTCATATTAGCCTAATATGTTTACCCTAATAAATTTATTATAGCCCTAGAATAAATTGAACAAAAATTTTTTGTCTTAAGCACTTTTAAATTCACCATAATAATATTATATGGTGTTTTACACCATAAATATTAATTTATGTGGAATGTTTGCTACCATAATATATATGTTTTCAACTATACAATTAAAATCATAATATTAGTTGCACACAAAAGTGTATGTTTATTACAAAAATGTATGTTTGCCTTTAAACACATTCTCTAAATGAGCAAACATTTATTGTCAAAATAAACAGTGTGTGTTTATAAAAAAAAATAAAATTTTCTCCCGCGTCATTTTTCGTTCGCCATCGAAAGTTAATAACATGAGTGAGTATAAAATATTAAAAACATTTTTCGGGGACCAACAGGCCATGCTGCCTTCCAAATTTAATGATATATATTATTATACGTTTATTGAAACAGGTAAGTAATTTATATACATATAATTAGAAAAATACATACATACCTAAATTCATACATGTATAAATACGTATAAATTACATTGTCTTTCTTGCAGCCAAAAAAACATTCAACATTAAAAACGCCATTGAATTTTTTTCAATAACAGTTCAACAATATATTGATACAGTCGATTTCATAATAGAAATTAAAGGTACGTTTGTCTTTGACTTTATGTTACAAGTCTTAAGTGCGAATAAAAAATAATAAAATAAAAAATAAATCTTTGAAATAACATTTTCTATTTGTTTTATTGTGAGAACCATATAACATGTTGGCATAGACATTTTGCATGGTATTGGGATATATAGAAACATGGTTTGAAAGATCGTTTGCGTTTTTCTTGTGAACATAATAATATGTTTGAGATAATAATTAGCTATAAATATTATATATAAACATATATTGTTACTTAAGACGTGTTTGACACAATCATAACCACAAACATTAATGATGGTTTGCGATTGTGATTGTATCAACCATGTTTTTTCTTTGCGTGTAATATTAAATTTTTTATATATTTTTTTTTTTAATTTCACAGTTTTTTCACTTTTGGCGATTTGTTTTTGAAAATTAATTTTTAAGTTGGAATTCAAAAATTTGTTTTTGAATTAAAGATAAACAAATGTCATTCCCTAATTGCACAATCACTCACATGAAACAAAGTCGAATGAACTATAAATCCCAAATTTGTAAATCCATTAAGTAAAAATCGATTAAATTCCCAACAAATGATTGATTTAATTAACAATTGTAAATCGATTCAATGATTGATGAAAACTAATAAGATATTCGGGTATCTTCTGGAATCAGTGCGAATTCAAATCCGCATGTAATTGAAATTTATGGCACCTATTTCACTTCATTCCAAAGTTTTCTTTGGTTCCATTTCAACTTTACTGCATTAAATGATCACTGTACACAATTCCTTTAATTTTTAACGAAACCAAAAGAAATTGAGAAAAAAAATTATGAAATTTTCAATTTCACCTAAAAGTGAAATCTAGAACATGCTCGAATATGATTGAATTCCTTAGATTTGAACTCGATCGAATGAATGCTAAAGAATGAGTTCTCGCAAATATATAAAAAAGAATTCATTCAATTAAAAAGTAAATCCAATTCCATTTTTAGGGAACTCATTCAAAATAGAATTCAATCTTCAAAGCTCTGCTTGCTGATAAACTCTATGATAACTTTATAATTTGAGTTAAACCATATCGAACGATTCGGATAGAAACAAATTCTGTTGGGACAATTAATTTTTTTGTTAGGTATATAACTCTCAAACATTGTTTTCCTGCAGATAACTATTTCTTAATCTATGGACCACTGTAATATACATACATATATAATAGTGACAATCTCCTTTCAAAATGATTATGATGATGACAATATCTCTGCTTGATTATTCCTTAATTTTTTAAGATTTTGCGCAATACAATGTAAAAAGTGATAACAATATTAAGACAAACTACAGCTCCTAAGCAAAATATTATGGCAAATAGAAATGTTTTAAATGTTATGACTCACAAAGAAACAGATGTACCATTATAAATTGTTAACTTAACTTCGGTTACTGCTACAACTTAATATTTATCGTTGCAACTGAAGTTTTACATACACTCAGAGCTTTAAAGAATTGATTCGAAAATAATTATTTTCCAAGATAACTCGAAATGATAAAAGAAACTCATTTTATGTATAAAGTTCTTTAAAAGAATTAAAAATGGACTTGAAATATCGTTCTATTTAAATTTCCTTGAATTGAAGAGATCCATAACAAAACGCAACAATTCCACGTTTTAAGTTTTTTGATTTTTTACTGAATACTATTCTGCATATTAAAATCTATATAAATATGCTATAAAACAGTGGCGTCCAAACACTAATACAATGATATTTGCGTTTGTAGTAAAGAGCTTTTTTTTCATGGACGGAAATTTCAGTACGTTAGTACTTTTCCCTCAACTTGAAAATAACTTTTCAAACACACAACGATCAGTCTTTGTTCACTAAAAAAAATACATTTAATAAAGCGTGGGAACAGTTGTTTTTGTTTATTGAAAACAATGACGGCGATCCCGTATGTTTGGTTTGTTGTTATAATGCCAAACGCAATCACAAACATACCATTGAAAGGAATTATAATACATGCCAAAAGAGATTTAGATAGGGCCAAATTAGTAGATGAACTGAAATTAAAGTTTCAAAAGAAAAATTTGCCAATCGACCAATTTCAATATGAAAAAAATATCAAAGAAAAGATTCCTTTTGTTGTTGCTCTGTCCTTAGCAAAGAACAGCAAGCCTTTTGAAGATGGCGTTTTTTGTTTAAAGATCTTTCAAAAGAAGTATTAAAGTGTTTTGGCTAAAATAAATTATACAACTTATAACATTTCGAAATTCAAAATTTCCATCCTTGTATTGTGCCCTCGTATATGTAAAAGCTCTCGTCGAAGCTCGCTGCAGGTGAAAAAGCTCTTTTGTAAAAGCTTGCACATTGTGCATATGAGTTAGACGCAACTGCTATAAAATTTACTAAATGTCAATAATTATAGAGTTATTCAATAACAAATATAAAGGTTCAGATCAAAATGAAACAATTCCACATCTATGCAATAAACAACTTCGAAATATTAGTCAAAAATGTTAGGTTAAAAATAATTTAATGATATGACAGCTCTGAAATAACTGTAAATCAGTAAGAATTTTTTTTTAAATATGTTAATACATGCTGTTTTAGTAATTTGGTAAATTGCGTATTGAGTACAGTTTAATAAGAACGTCTTGTGGTGATACCTTGTATATTTACATTATATATTTACATTTGAACGATACTGTAACACAATGTTGATTTTTTTTATGTAAAATATGAATTTGAATAATAAATATTGCTTATATAATAAACGTGTTGTTAATTTTTCTATGAATTATGAATTATGAAATTCAAGACAAAAAGGTAAAATTACAATATTATTGAAATGAAAAAGTCATTATCCTAAGCCCAGTTCATGTCAAAACGCAATATTTCCCTTGGGTTCATATCAAAACGAATTTATTTATACACGTAAAAAGATTTGGGTTAATTTGTACACTTAGCGGTGTTTATTGTAAACTTCTTTGGAATTAAATTTGAAATTAAAACCTAAATAGTTTATATCTGAAACCATACGGTATAAATTTAAATACTTAAGGGAATTGTTTTAACACTATAAAAAATTGCGAGTTTTTAATGACTTACATACTTGGAATAGAAATAACAACAAAAAAAACAATAAAAACTATTCCTGTTAGTTTACAAATAACACCGAAACAGGCATCAGTATTTTTTTTTATTTTTGTTTTATTACTGTCGGTTTAATTTTAATGCCAAAAAGGAATTAAATTTCTCTCTTAAAACAATTTTATTCCTTCATGTTTAAAAACAACACTTAGAAAGTATTAAAAGCATGTGTAAAGTTCTATCTCTCTCATGAACTAGCTTCTTTTGGTTTAAAACTCTCTCTTTTTCTCTATTTCTTACAATTAATACCGATGAAGGTGTTAAAGTTATCTATTTTAAAATGACGCGGTTTAAATGTTGAAAAGTCATTGAAAAGTGTAAAAAGTTCGTGAAAGTAAAAAATGGTGGAAATTTTCAATTGTAAAAATTGTTGAACAACAAAATGAGGATTTCACTTCAAATAAAGTCGTAATTTCAAGTAAGTATTGAATACTTTTATAATACAGTTAAATACTTTTATAATACAGTTAAATACTTTTATAATACAGTTTTTTTTTCACAAGTTGATCATCGACGTAGAAGGCAGAGAACTGCAATTTAGAGATCAGGATGGTGCCGTAATTGATTTCGATTGATTTATTAACACCGGATATTATAGAGTAAGGCTAATATTAAATACTTTATTATTAAATAAAATATAAATTAAAAAATTACAAAACTCAAAATTAAATTTGTTTCATTTATTTTCAGTGAAATTTTATAAATGGTGTCAATTTTAGTCCTGCCTAGATTATAATCAACACCCGTTTAGTATAAAATTCATTCCGTTGGGTGTTAAAAATCAAGAACATAATATATTCCTTATGGTATTAATCCAATTCTTGGTCAGGTGTAGAGTCTAATACATATTTGTGTTTCTTTTATGCTCTAAAAACAAAACGCTCTCTTTCTCTCTCACTGTCTCTTTATAAGTATACGATATTGGAATACATTTAATTCTTTTTCAGATTTGTTATATATATACACCGGCTCGGCCGTGTATAAATTAAATCAAAACGCAACAATTCCAAATTTGTTTTCTAAATATCTTAAAAACTACCTGGCAGATATATAAATTTATTTTTTTATTAATAGTAGAAAACTATTATACCACAACATTTGTTTAGAAAAATATATATACCCTACTGACATTAATTAGTATTATTCGCTTATTCAAAAAATTGTTATATTGGAATTGTTTGATTTTGTTATGGACCTCCTCATTTATTATAATAAATTTAAGCTTCAAAAAAAATTAAAAAAAATTTTTGTAACAAAAATTAAATTTTCTAAAAGCACCTCGAAATTTTGAACATTCGTGTGGTTTATTTTTGTTATTTTTTTATACCCTCCACCATATATGGTGAGGGTATATATCAGTTTGTCATTCCGTTTGTAACATGTCGAAATATAGGTCTAAGACCCCATAAAGTATATATTCGTGATCCTTATGCAATTTTAAGTCGATTTAGCGATGTCCGTCTGTCTGTCTGTTGATCTTCAGGATCTCCAGATTATTGTAGATCCTCCCGACCTGTTTGCTATTGAAAACGAGCAAAATCGGTCCAGCGGTTAAAAAGTTATGATTGAAAATGTGAAGGTACCTCTAATTTTTCCACACAAATTGGTGTGTTTTAGTATAATTTCATAGTAGCGACGTCTACAAAATATATTTTCTCATATTTTTTCATCAGTCGCTCAGAAGTGAATAATATTTTGTACTCATCTCAAATATTTTTCACCTCAAAATTTTTTTTCACCACTAAAATTTTTTTCACCTCAAAAAATGTTTCGCCTCAAAATTTTTTTTCACCACAAAATTTGTTTTGGCATCCAAAAAAGTTTATCACCTCAAAAAATTTTTTTCAACACCATAATTTTACTTCAAAAGTTTTTTACATTATCTGTATCAAAAACATTAGAGAACATTTTTTAAGATATTGGTGGAGGTTATTCAAAGATTCGGCTCAGTCGAATTTAAGCCTTTCTTTACTTGTTTATTATTGGAATATACTTATTTTGTCAGTAAAATTAAATTTTGCCTTTAAACTATAAAAAACACTAGTTTTTACGAATTATTTATTGTCAGTTGTTACAAAATTTTTGTTTGTTTTGAGTCCATTACATGTAAAATTTCGAATTTTAATTTAGATGCGACAATTAACTTTTTAGTTATGAAAGCCAATATTAAGATGCCCGAGTTTAATGGCTTCAAATTTATTTTTAAATGTTTTTTTTTATTTTATTTTATTAGAAAGACACAATCACAATAAATATAAAATATCACTTCTTTACTAAAAAAAAAGCGTGTTCTATATAAAATTTTCGTGAAAACAAATTGTGCTAAACTTTCACGTGAAAATCATTATAGTGAAAAATCATTTTTTATGGGTTATAACAGTTTTTGCAGGGGAAATCCGAACAACATACTATGCTTTACATTTAGATTATATGGATAGAGAAAAACTAGTAAAATATATTGCTTAAATCGCCAACGAAAATTAGTTTATAATTTTTTAATTTGTAAATAAAGAATAGGAAGAAGAATATTTACTCGTATATACAGTGCAACTAATAGAAATTTTGGCAGTTTCGAAAACTGAGGTAGTTGCGTAACAGAGTCTCTATTTTTTACGGTTTAAATTAAAAAAAAGAAATTTTATCACACATTTAAATCATTTATTTTTAAAATAAATTTCTTGATTTTATTAAAAATAACATGAAAAACACAAATAATAAATGAAAAAATAAACATTCTAATGTACATTGGATCTACAAATTGAATTTGTAAACTTAATGGTAAAAATATCAAGTAAAAAAAGTCATAAATTTTTGACTGTGTTTTATTGCATGAAATATTTTTATGCACTGCAATTTCACGAAGGTTTTTGAGGAAAAATAATGTCTTTTAAGGATATTCTATTTTCTTCGGCCCATTGAAGACAAATGTTAAAAGAATCAATAGCATTCTGACATTTAATTTTAGCAAACGCTGGAGTAATGTCAACATTTTCGATCTCTCAATGCAACTTAATTTTTTTAATTCTTGTTATTGTTGATTTGTGCACTTTATATTCATCGAACATCATTTTCTATCTATTTTATTAAGAATATTACTTTTTTGTTGTATTTATAGTTTTATATAAATAAAAAACACTAACTATTTTTTTTGGAGGAAAGTTACGATAACTGAGGTTTTTTTTTTTTTTGAAAAGTTTCGTTAACTGAGTCAACAATGCAAACAATTTAAGAGTTGCAATAATCGAGAAGTTGCATTTATCGAGAGTTGCGTTAAGCCAGGTGCTACCCATAATTTAATTGTAATTTTATCATTATTATAATTGTGACATAATAAACATATATATCCTTGATCTAATCATATATACACACATATATTTTAAAACGAACATATTATTACGGAAATTCGATACATCAATATGCATTTAAACATACAAATAGAAATTTTCATATGCCAGCCCTAAAATGTAAGTCAAATTGCCATCAATGGCAACTCTTCACTTTCGTGTTAGCATTTGAGTGCATTAGCATTTGGTGGATAATTTTGGTAGCAGAGACCACAGAAAATACACTCGATGTTTCGGGCATTGCCACATTGACTTTCGGAAACTTCAACCACTTTCTTTTTAATCTCACCACACATATAAATACAATCACCCTGATTTATGCTTTCAGTTTTAGTTAGAACGTTGATAAGGCAACATAATCAAGCAAAAAAAAAAATTTTTTTTTTGATTAAATTAAATAAATTGTGTTAATAATAATTTGTGTTAAAGTGTATTTTATTCGATTTTTTTTTTTGTAAATAAAGAGTTGTTGTAAAAAATTTTAACTGCGTTTATTATATGCAATATAAAAAGAACTCGATTTATTTAAAAGTAAATAAATCAACTATTTCAAAAGGTAAAATCGTAACAACATTATAGAGTTTTAAAATTTTTTTAAAATTATCGCATATTTTTAAAAAGGTTTTGTTAGTTTTATAAACCAGAACTTTTTTGAACATCAGTTATAAAAAAAATGTTTAACCGACAAAAAAACGGTTTCTCAAACATTTGAAAATTAAAAATATTCGGAATGGTTTTTGAAAATAAAAGCGGTTACAGTTTGGGCCAGCCTATTTGTAAACTAGCTTTACATATATTACATTTACACTTATTGAAAACAAGTAGTCTTTAAAAACTACTTGCTACTTTTTAGTCTATGAATCAAACATACTAAAAAGTTACATTCTTAATAAAATTTTAAAAATTATGTAAACATTTTTTATTGAAAAAATAAAACACAAACAATACAAAATTAAAATTTTGAAAAAAATCAACCCTTCAGAAGTATGTTTAGAAATTAATTGCAAGTATATATGTATAACAACATTAGATCAGTACCAGCAAATAGTTTGAACAATTGAATTTATCAAAATTCATAAGTTTTTAAAATTTATATTTCGCCCTAAATATAATGTCGTTGTGCCCACTGTGTATTATAAATAAGTTTGATGTTTTGTTTATTTGTTCGATGATGTATAAGACGAGGTTAGATACTGTTGTGGTATTTGTTATTTGCAATTTAATCTTGTTTATAATTTAAACGAAATTTTTTTGTTCTTGTTACTGTTGATGTTGTGTTTGTGAGCAGTGAATTCATTTACACTTGACTTCATAGATACGATGAGTATGTGCTAGTGAGTGAGTGTGTGTATATAGTACAGAGAGGACTAAAAGCTGTTTTTACGAGTACTTTTTTACAAGGAAAAAAAAACGACAGATTTGTGATGTCGATGGTAGTGCGTGTCATTTTGTATGTTTGGGGAAAATTGTAAAATATTGTATTTTCGTGTCTATGCTAAAAACGTAATAATCATTTATAAGTTTTATAAAAACCCACACAAAATCGCACTATTACTAACTCATACATACCGTGTATTAAAACTTGTTCTATTTTTGGCAACAGACACACAAAACGCCAAAAAGCCATTAACCTGTTGAGTTTAGTTTACAATAATTGTTTTTTTTTCTATTAGATACTTTAGAAGGAAGGTAAACTAAGGTTTTGATTGAAATTGAATTTTTAATTTTAATAAGTTAAAAAAAAACTGCTAAAAGGTGGAGCAAGACCACTTTTGAATAGCTAAAATCCTTCCCAGTAGAGCTATTTGTGAGGTGTTTTTGATTTATATCTTGCAAATGTTCTATCTCATGTACAGTTATGTGCATTAAGGTTCATTTAATGATACGTAGCTTGAAGTATCTTCATATGATTGTCTCTTTTTAACTTATCATTTAGATTGAATCAGCGGATTCGTCACGTTATGTTATGTATAGCTAATGCTAGCTTTAACAAAAAGGTCCATGTTTATTTCATGGTCCACCTTCCCCTTAAGCTAACGTGTTTGCATGCTTTCTGCTTTGCTATATTATATTTAACATTATTAAAGACTCCCTCAATCGATTACTTTTTAAGGCATTTTAATAGACATTCAAAATAACACTAAACTTATCCAATTAATAAACACTATATCTTTATTTTTACTTCTTTATATTTTGTCAGTGCGCCATAGTTTTTGTTTCCCTTGGCATTATTTATCCTATTAAAAGTGTCAAACAAATAATGATTTAATTAAATAAGAATTATGTTAACGTTTTTAATATTTCTTTCAATTTTAACGTAACGAATGGAATTCAATCAAAACCATGTCGTGAAGGATAAGATGACAACGAAAATGTATTAGAATTAAGTCAATAGATGAAATTTAATCCTCTTTTAGAAATGAGAAGTATATGTATACTTGCTCATAAAATTTAAAATCCATTATCAGGTCTGTGGCACATTTAGGATTTGTTTGAAAGAGAGATTTATTATATATCACTCAAAAAAAAAAAAAAAAATAATAAAAAAGTTGTGCTTATCAACACATTTTTAGTCAGGACAACAATCAGATGTAAAGGGTGAATTTTTAACCGTTTGGGTTTTGAAAATTGAAAAAAAAAAACAGAAAATTTGCAAAAATGAATGAAATATTTATTTGGGGCTACAAATGAATGTCTGCTATTTACTGTTTAAAGATTATTTCAATTTTGGCACACTTTTTCCAGCATTTTGGCTGGTATCTCACCAATGGCAGTTGTAATGTTGTCTTCCAGAACTGGAATTGAAGCTGCCTTGTCACTGTACACGAGATGATCTTGGTTGCTCTAAAACGTAAGATTAATTGCTCACCAAACCCATTTCATTTGAAGAATTTATCAAAATCCAGCAAAAATAAATGAAAGTGATTCTTAAGGAATTAATTTTTCATTGATTCCAAAGTATCGTTTAGTTCTGATTTTCATCTTCTAAGGCAATTCTTTTTCACAACTTCCAAAAGTGTGATTTTTTTCTATGACGGGTAACTTATTTTAAAAACAACCAAAGTTAAACATTAATCATAGATATTTCTATGGTAACTATGGTTTAATTTTAATTGATTTGTTTCAATATTTAACTTACAATTTACCAGATTTTAAATTCTTAAAATCGTAGTTATTATTGCTGCAAAAAGTAAAAAATGTATTGTAGTAAAAATTGCAAGAATTTCGAGTAAGGTAAGTTACTAAATAAGGTCCGTTTACTGAATGTCTCGTTATAATTTAACCAACATTCAAACTAAAACTTTATATGGAAAACAACATCAAATGTGTCAGTTAAATTTCCAGAAGCTACCGGGAGTTTGTGGAAATGAGGCTAAGGCCCGATTACTGATGTCCTGTTTAAATTTAAATTACAAATTCAAAATTTATTTGTGAACATCAAAAGATCTAAACCATAAGAAGGGCTTAAGATGCAATGAAAAAGGCTCATAAAAGAAAACTTCCACTCTATGACATCCATATGTAAAAATCATTGGATCCGATCCAAATTTTTGCAACACCGGTATCAACTTTTTTTTGTGTTCGATAGGTGGCGCTATTGTCGAGGTTTTGCCAAAAATTTGTATTTTTGAATTCAATGGATATGAGCCAATCATATCCAGAATATAAAGTATATTAGTGGAGTCGAGATATTTACGAAAATGTGTTACTATGTTCTGATTTGCCTCATATTCAGAATATGTGTGTGGAAAATCTTTGTATGTTTTACGAAAATGGTTTTTAATTATGTGTGGTTTTTAAATTATCTACATATGTTTTATAAAATTTGCTACTAGAGACTTCAAGAATGGTTAAAGCTATTGATCGGGAACACTCTCTAATTTCAAAAATATCCTTAAGTTGCCATTTTCTATGAAAATGGCAACTTAGATCATATTTTATGTCTTTCACGAAACGTAGTTTTGTAGCGTAATTTCTTCCAAATTTATTGAAAATTATCAAAATAAGCTAAATATATTTAAAAGAAGAAACATACAATTAATCATTATATCACAATCTTTGTTATAAATAAATATAAATAATTAAAAAATATATACCCGAGTAAAAAACTTTATATATAATTATATATGGTCATATATGGCAACATATATAACTAGATATAATTATATATGCATTATATAGTTATATATAATTATATATGGTTTAAGGCAAACTTTTTTTAAGCAGGTTTCAACACCTGA
This sequence comes from Eustalomyia histrio, assembly GCA_949748255.1. Lineage (NCBI taxonomy): Eukaryota > Metazoa > Arthropoda > Insecta > Diptera > Anthomyiidae > Eustalomyia > Eustalomyia histrio. Next base: position 114,481,315 of record OX456526.1, on the reverse strand, counting down.
ATGGAACGAGACTTATTGTTTTTTTAAATAACTTTTGTATGTTCTTCCAAAATTCTCCATCAAGTTAGTTTGCTTTAAAAACGAAGGCAATTTGCAAATAGCTTAATTATAAATTTTAACTACAAAATTAAATTTACTTCTAGAAAAACAATGTTTTGAATTCAAATTAAATTAATTGAGAATCAAAATAAAAGCTTTTATTCGCGAATTAAAAAATAAACAAAAAAAAAATAATAATAATTCGCGCAAATTATTCTCTTTTTTGATTCGCGGATCTTAAAATCTTTTTTGAATGTTTGAAAATAAATCTTTTCAAATCAATTTCTAAAGCTCTGCCTGAAACATACCTATGAATTGAAAAGAATTAAGGCAATGACTGATTTGTATGACTTATTTTTATGACGTCGACTTATTTTTATGAGAAACCAAAACACGTTTTAATATTACGTTGTGCTCTTAATAGTTCTGACTCTCCTTTATACAAATTATCTCTCAAACTATCAGGTAAGCCTAATTTGAATAAAACTCAATCGGTTCTCTTCCCAATTTACAATTTTACAAGGCAAAATAATCTTCCACTGAAAACCTACAATGTTAGTTCATTTCTCTTGTATCCAATATGTCTCCTACAACCTGACATCCTTATTACTGCTCTTAATGAGTTTACTAAATCCTTTACTGATACTAACATTTATAACAAATGCTTTCAACAGGTCCAGGATAAATTTAGAAACTACAGCATGATATACACAGATGGCTCCAAAGGAAACAATAGTGTTGCATACAGCCTGACAACATTAAACTTAGTTTTGAAAACCTCCACACTTCCTACTTTATCAACCGTTTTTTCTGCTGAATTGTTCGCAATATTTGAGGCCATAAAGTTCGTAAAGGATTCTATATCTATGACAATTATCTGTACTGGTTCTCCCTCTTCTATTCAATCGATAGGAAATTTACACAACCATAATTTTTATTTATCATACATTAGGATCTTTTTGCTATAAAACTATACGAAAGTCCGAATATTATGAATCCCCGGTCACTGTCAAATTTCTTTGATCGAATTTTCTGATGCTACAGCCAAATTTTTTCTAAAAGCACCTCTCATTCAGACTGAAAACTTAAACACAGATAAAATACTCGACTATATTAGTGACTCTCTGCTAATGGAAATGGACCAATGGTCCAAAAGGTCAAGCTGATACAAGGAAATTAATCGTGGTAAAACTAACATTACAACCTTAAGGTTAAAGTCAACAAGCAGGATTGTATAAAATTTATCAGATTAAGATTGGGGCATACTAATCTTACCCATAGACATATTTTCAATTGCTCCTCTAATATGTGTCCCTTTAGCGACACCGAGCATATATCCGACAAACGTATATTATGCTCTTGAATAACATTTGAATTCACAGGCAACCTAATTCTCAATGGGAACCCCATGGAACACCTTACCAACCCATCTCTCAAAAATATTGATTCACTACTCCATCTTTTAATTTCCCTAACTAAACATGTAAAAAATAATCGCATAAAATATGTTAAACATTATATTCACCAAACATTAAAAAAAAACAATATTAAAACTTAATTGTAATTACTTATATTATTATACCTAGTATTAATTTATATTACCTAATATTAGCTGAAGGCAATAGTCGCCATTGCTTAATGATGTTATCTTAATAAACCCTAATTTAAGATAACCAATAAATAACTAAACAGGGTGTCCGCCGGGAAGGTATACTACTTTGTTTTGCCGCCATTTTGGTAAACATTAGTCTTGACAGTTCATATCTGGCAGTCGTGAAGTACACGTGGCAAATTTATTATGGAAAATATTCGATAAACCAACGTGTTTTAAAATGTTACAGCTCGCCCATGACAACCCCGATTTTCATGAAAAAATCATAATGAGTGACGAGGCACATTTTTATTTGAATGGATATGTGAATAAACAGAATAGTCGGTTCTGGGCAATGGAAAACCCTCAAATTATTCATCAGTACCTTTGCATCCATTAAAAGTGACAGACGGGGATGCAATACGGCGCAACGGTAACTGTGAATGGGACGCGATATGATTGAAAACTTTTTAACGCCACAACTGCATGCTTTGGGCTTGATTAACATGTGGTATCAACAAGACGGTGCCACATCGCATACAGCCAGGATTACAATGGAATTACTGCGAGACCTCTTTCCACAACAAGTTATTTCAAGAAATGGTGATGTTGATTGGCCTCCACGGTCACCTGATTTGACTGCTCCGGACTTCTTTTTGTGGGGATATCTGAAAAGCAAGGTTTATGCAAACAAACCAGAAACGCTTGAGTAACTCAAACAAAATATTTGTGATGAAATTAATGAAATACCGCGTGAAATGTGTGAGAATATAATGAATAATGTGCTCAAAATGGTTGGCATTTTTGAGGCCAACAGTGGCGGACATTAATCTGATATTATATTCCATACATAATTGCCGACATTTAATCAAAAATTATAAACAAACAAATTAGTATACCTTCCCGGTGGACACCCTGTACTTTAGGCCTACTATAGACAAGTAAAAGTATATTTTAGCCGTTAAAGTCTTCTTTAAAATTTAAACTAGCTGAAGTTGGTTTTATCAAATTTAACAACACTTACAACAGCTGTATTTCGCCAAGAAAATTTTTGTGAAAAAAATGTTTGAATTGCAAAATGTTGAGAGAAAAATTATATTAATAAATAAGGGATTTTTTATTATATATTTTTTTTCTAAAGTTTTTCCTTTTCACATTTTACCATTACAAATTCTTTATTTAAACACTTTTCTTTTTTTTTTGCAGGTAATATAAAATCAGCTGATCAATGTTGCCACTTGTTTTTTTTTTAGTTTAAAATGTATGCGGGCATTTAGTGTCATACCCATTTAAAGCTGGTTCTACTTGAAACTGGCTTTAATTCTGACTATAATAGCAAGATAGATAATAACAGGTTTTTAATTTAAAATCGTTTAAAAAAACCGACTTTAGTGCAGAACTATGATTACGGGTTATTATCTTGACCATAGAAACAGTTTTATATTTATTAGAACATTTTTAACAAATTTAAAGATAAAGAAGTGCTTGATGTTAGAAAATATTTTCTTATTTTTAATGAGTTAAGGTTTTTGGTAAAAAAAATTATCTAATAAACTTAAATAAAATAAAATTTTTCTTAAAACCAAGTAAAAATTTCCTAACTAAAAGTAAAATTTAAGATAACATATGAACTAATTAAAAGGCAATTTTGCTGTTTTCTAATAAAAATTTAGTTCTCAAAAGTTCCCAAATTTTGGCCAAATTTTAAGTAAAATTAGTTTCTTAATTTCAAGTAAAAGTTTATTAAATTTTGGTAAAAAGCGTCTTTGGCGCCGTTGCGATTTAAATTTTTTCTCCAATTAGGTTAATTTTTCTAAATTTTAGTTAATTTTTTTTGGGTGTTGTTTTGTCTTCATTGAAAAGCTTTCCAAATGTCGTAAGCAACTTCCACTGGACCAATGATTTCTTTGGAATATTTTTTTTTGTTGTCAAATATCTTGAACGGCAATCTTTTAACTGTAACAGTGTCAACACTTCAGAAACTTAAATTTTGATAAATATAATTTTGTTTTAGGCGCACGAGTTTTTTTTTTTGTTTAAATACGTAGCCTCCCATAACACTTATCTTATTTACCATTTTGTAATGATTTTTTGGGTTGGCTATTTGTTTACCCTTCAACAATTTCGAGAATATTCTGCACTTAGATTTCTTATTTGTATTTATCTATCTACAGTAAGGAGCAAAAGTGTAACATGGTACAAAATGTTATAAAATGATGGATGCTCTATATTTCTTATTATATATGCAAATCATATAATTTTTTTTTCTTATCATATTTATTGTCCTTCCTTTAAAGTAAAATTCAAACAGTTTTTATTATATTATGATAAGTAGAGAAAATAACGGTAAATAAAGAAAAAAACGCCAAATGTTACACTTTTGCACCCTTCAATTTTTCTCTGTGCATATTAAAGAAAACAAAACAGAGAATTGATAGTTCTAAAAATTTACCGTTATGGAAGGTACCAAAGTTTAAGAAATAATTAATTTATTAAAAAATAATGGATATGTAAGAAAAATAGATGAAGTAAGTCATATGACCGTGCAAAGAATAAAGCAGAAGCAGTTCCCCATCTTGGCCGTCCAAGAAAAATAGATGACCGTATAAGTCGGCTCTTGCAAAATTAGTCACAAGTGACAATTCTGTCACCTCAGCTGAAGCCCTAAAAACTTAAAAAATTAATGCCAGTCGGTGGACAGCTCGTAGAAGTTTGAAAAGATTGGGTCTCAAGGCTGCCGAAAAAAAGAAAAAAACCATTTTTGTCAAAGAAAAATATACAGCGGCGAAAGAAATTCGTTCAAACATATCAAAATTCGACAGAACACGACTGGAACCAGGTAAGTGTAAATACTGAATGAACTTTTTAAATTTTAAAGAAAATATGTTAATTTTTTAAGGTTATATGGTCTGATGAAACGAAAATAAACTGTTTTGAGTCGGATGGTCGCTCATGGTACTGGACTAAAGATCCCAAGTTTGGGGTAATGGTAACCCCAAACTTGGTCACTCAAACAATGAAACATGGTGTGGGCCCCTTAGTTAAAATTAAAGGTATTATAAAAAAGGAACAGTACCTAGCAATTTTATAAAATAATTTAACTGCTGCCCTTGAAAAAATGGGTCTTTCTTTTGAAAACGTCGTATTTCAGCAAGATAACAAATCAACAGTTTTCGATTTTAAAGTGGCCTCCACAGTCACCGGATATAAATTCAATAGAACATTTTTGGAGTTATATAAAGGTAAAACTATCGAAGTACGTGGAACCTCCAAAAGGAGTAAACGAGCTATGGGCACGAGTTAAGGACATTTGGGAGTCTATTCCCAACGAAATGGTTGCAAATTTTTGTAACAGTATGCCAGACCGAGCGCAAGAACTACAGAGAGCCAAAAGTTTGTGGAACAAATATTAAAACAACGATCTAAAGGATTAATCTAAAATAAAATATAGCTGGGTGCAAAATTGTAACATCTGAATACTTTCCTTTAAATTTAATTATTTTATTTAATATTCATAATAGAATTAAGTATCTTTCTGTTATATATTAAGTAGACAATTAAAAAGATAAGTTAAAAAAAAATTTTATTTGCATACATAATAAGAAATATTGAGCACCAGTTCTTAATATTGTGTACCATGTTACACTTTTGCTCCTCAATGTATATAAATAACTTTTACAAATTAGTTTGAAATAAAAATCCAAAACTAAAAAAAATTTAAAGAATGAATAGCAAAAAGCTTTTAAAATTAATGAATTTTAGATTCTTGCAATAGTACATTTATCCTGAAAATATTCTTCAAAAAATTTTTTTTTTTAAATAACAGTTATTTTTGATTTCTGCTTATATGAGCACTGCACGTATGAGCAATATTTAATGTGAACTTCAATATTATGTATACGCCCTGTACTGTATTGTGATATTCAAATTGAAATGTCATGATTCCATGCAAATATTTTTGACCAAAAAAAAAAAAAATGAAAAGAGAAAAAATGTCAAAATTATTATTTGTTATTTTATTCTACATTTTTGCGTTTTATCATGCCATTAATTTCCGAGAATATTGTATATGTGTGTAGTGTGTTTGCTATTTCTTTTGGCTGTGTGAGTGAGTATAATATACATCTGTATGTATGTTATGGATTGAAATGTAAACCAACATTTTATAATTACTCATCATTTTTACATATACATTTATGCATAAATACGTTAACTGATATATTTATATAACTAAAGTTTGCTGTATGCACACCCACTCCTTTCTTTGTTCTTTTTTTTTTTATACAATTAGTGAGTATGATAAATTTCGTTTAACTTTTTTCTTGTCTTTCTTAAATAACGAATTAATTTGTAATTTAATACATAAAACAGTTGACCTTTTATGTCAATTTAAAAAAAATATTTCACATGATATTTTATTGTACTACTTGAACTTTATAATTGTTAAAGGTGTTGTTTACCTAATAGAAAATTATATTTTATTTCAACAATTTAGACAAGTTGATATTTGATTTACTACTTATGTATTGTACATGAACATGAGAGGTAAATGGAGGATCTTTTTACTTAAAACTTATAAAAAAAATGTTTAAAATTTCTTTTTTGGAAAAATTAAATTACATTTTTTTTATCATAATATGATGATAAAAGGCTAAATCGGATTAACTTAAAATCTTTGACCCTTAATATTTACTTAAAATAATGGCAAGTAGGGCAAGGAAGTTCATACATTTATAAACACAAAAAACAGATTCGTCGTTTTAACTGAATTTTTTGACAACCGAAGTTTTGTAGTTCCAGGTTACAGCTTCAAAGATTGAATTCTATTTTGAATGAATTCCCTAAAATTTGGATTTAATTTACTTTATAATCGAAGGAATTCCTTTTTAGACATTTGCGAAAAATCATTCGCTGGAATTTAATTATTAGGAATTCATTCGATATCTTAGTCATTACAATCTGGGAATTCAATCGATTTGTACTCAATCGATTAACAAATTTGGGATTTATTGTTCATTCGATTTTGTTTTATGTGATTGCGCAATTTGGAAATGACATTCGATGTTCTTTATTCGATTTAAAAAAATAGGAAAAATTTACAATTATCGCCAAAAGTCAAAAAATCACCATTATTAAAAAAAAAAATAAAATAAAACAAAAAATATCAAGATAAACCCAATCTAAAATTTTACCAAGTAAATCCCAATCTGAGATCTCTGGTGAAAAAAAGTTTTTCTTTAGCGCGTTTAGTTTTTAAGATATGGACAATAAAAATTATATCCCAGCGATTCAAGTTAATATTTTTTTTAAATTTGGCCCGAAAAATTGTTAAATTATATTTTTTTCAATTTTGAAATGTTTTTCAAATATGCCATCTTTTTCAATTTTGGCCATTTTTTTTAATTCTTTTGCTTCTTTGGTATTTTGGCAACATTTTTCCAATTTAAGTTTAATTTTTCCATTTTAAGCAATTTTCGAGTGAAATTTGCAAATCGAATAAATAAAAATTTATTGAATATCGAACGATTAAATTCCCAAAGATTTAATTCAGTGACTGACAAATCGAATGATGAAACGAGTGAAGTCTTTTAAAATGAAATCGATTGAGACCAACTAAGAATTCATTTCCATTCAAAAATTGGTTTTATGTTTTTATACACAGAAAGAAATTACACAATTTTGTTTGTAATATTAAGCATCTTTCATAGAATATGTTATTAAATAGAGACATTTTTTTAAAAAGGCATAAACAATGAAATTTTTAAATAAAAAAACTTCTTGTTATTTTGTTGTAACTTAAATTTTTTTTAAGAATTTTTGTATGAAAAATAACCATTTACAAACATTCCATACAAAAAATTGTTAACCATCGAATTTAAATTTCAACAAATATTTTTAATTATCCGAGTAAAAAAATGATCTGGAGCAATATTTAACCCTATCCAATTTGATATTCTTTAATATCTGCTGTAATATGTAGCTGATCTTATTCGATCTGAAAAATAATAGATCATATTAGATCCAACAATATATTAGGGGATTTCGAAGGATCTAAAGTAATGCGAAAATGGCAGATCAACTTAGATCCTGCAATAAATTTGGGGATTTAGAAGGATCTAAATTGATCCGAATAATGTCAGATCTAGTTAGATGCTACAATATATTTGGGGACTTAGAAAGATCTAAATTTATGGAAAAAATTGGAGATCAAATTAGATCCAGCAATATTGTACCATATATAATTATATCTTACACCATATCATAAAATATTTCGAATATTGGACCATATATTAAATCATATATAATTATATCTTATGCCATATTAAACAACATTTTTGATAATGGCCCATATATTATTACATCTCAAACATGTGGTAGGTTATATAAATATATATGGTTCTGTATAAGCCACATATATAGTTCTCTATATTTCATATATAAGTATATATGATCCTATATAAACCATACATAATTATACACAATGTTATATATAATTTTATGTGATATAATATATGCCATATTTTATCATATAAATTATATCTAATTTTATAAAAATCAATATATAACTATATGTGGTTATATTTTTTTTTCCGTTAGACTAACACTCAGGGGATGTCCCCTACTAATGCAGTGCATTGTGTTAGAATTAGGAATATATGTTATGAGAGGGAGGAAAGAGGGAGTAGTGTTTGTGGATATTTGCCTTGAACTTCTCTATATTGTAAGTGACAGGGAAGACCTCTGCGGGGAGTTTATTCCACATACGGCTTGTACGACTGATAAACGAATTTTCTCTGTAATGCGATGTGCGGTCAACGGGACAATCGACTACAAACGGATGTGCTCTGGTAGATGAGCGAGTATCTCGAACATAAACCCGGGCTCTGGGAATCAGTTCCCTTATGTCGACAGAGCACTTCCCATGGTAATATCGATAAAACAGTGATGCACAACCCACATTCCGACGATGCTCCAATGAATCAATAGAGTTCGATATCCTAATGTCATTGATGAGCGCCGACGCCCGACGGATATAGGTGTATAAATAGTAAGGAGATCGGATGGAGTGAAGTATTTCTTACACCGTGTGAGGAAACCAAGACACTTGAATGCTTCTTTCGACACTTCGAATACATGCTTATTCCAACGGACATCACACTGAATCTTCATGCCCAGAACATCAAGAGTATCCGATTTCTTGATATCAACACCACCCATATTTGTTGATGACATTGTTGATCTCACAGCCCTATGGGACAACATATAACATTGAGTTTTACTCGTAAGACCCCACTCGGAGACCGTCGAGAGGTCACGATTGAGTGTGTGATTCATTAGCTGCCTTCTGTACTCAACCTCCAGAAGGCTTGGTCTACAGCTAAATGAAAATGAATGACAAATGTTGCTGTCATCAGCGAAAGAGTAGATAGGATTGGAAGTTTGATCAAGAAGATCATTGATAAAGATAAGGAAAAGAGAGGGAGAAAGAACAGAACCTTGTGGTACACTTGAATTAAGCTGAAACTCGTTGGATGAGATCCCATCTATAACAACACGAATAGTGCGATCTCTGAGAAAGCTCGAAATAAAACGAGAGAAGTCATTACCGACACCAAATGCAATAAGCTTTGTCAACAGTGCGCCATGCCATACACGGTCAAACGCTTTGGAAATATCCAGTGCAACCACTTTATTTTCGCCAAATTGGTGAATGGATCGACTCCAACGCTCCGAAAGGAGCGCTAACAGGTCCCCCGTCGAACGGCCACTGCGAAAGCCATATTGTCTATCACTCAGAAGCGAGCTGGACTCTAGATAATTAACGAGATGATAATTGATCATGCTTTCCATCACCTTCGAGAGCGCTGAGCATATTGCGATAGGGCGGTAATTTTCGGGGTTAGTAGCCGCATAGTACACGATACTCTTGGGAGTTCCGGCAGTGTTTGATTGCTATCCGGCAAGAATGAGTTTCTTGCAAACATTTCCGCTAAAAGGTTAGCCTTATCAACCGGATCAGTGAATATTTGATCATCCACTAAAAGAGTTGGGATAGCCGAACTACCTTTGTCCCTTACTCTTTTAACGAAAGACCAAAAGCTCTTACTACCCTTAGGAGCAGAAAGAACTTTAGCACGAATGCGTAGTAGTTCAGAATTAGCGTTCCTGGCGGCACGCCATATTCCAAACACTTCCTCTCTGGATCTGACTGCATTCTTACAAGTCTGGTTAAACCAACATTTAATCTTTGGTTTAGCCGAAATACTTTTAATTGGGATATAGGATTTCATTCCAATCAATATTACATTTTCTACCATTTTCGCAGCAGCATTAATATTGTCGTTGAGAAAACATAGTTTCCAATTGAAATACTGGAAAAAATCGTTGAGCTCTGCCCAACGTGCTTTTTCGTAAATAAAAACTGAACGTTTCTTAGCCGATGGTGAAACGTTACGAAGTTCGGAGAACGAAAAAGATGCGGAAATGGTGCAATGATCCGAATTACCGAGAGGTGCAAATGATCTCACCTCATACTTACCAGGGTGTGAAGTGAGGAAAAGATCTAGAGTGTTTGCGTGTTCACCTTGAACGCTCGGAATGTGCGTTGGTTCATTCACTAGTTGCGTCAGTTGGTTGTGCGCGGCGAATAGTTCAACATAAAGGCCCTCGAGAGTTGTATGGTTCGAATGGTGAAGCCAGGTAGAGTTGTGGATATTAAAATCACCAGCAACGACAATTTCACAATGGCACAATGTATGATATTTTTATAAATATCATACATTGTAATTATATATGGTAATGCACACCGACATATGTATTTATATATAATTTTATATTATTAGATATGGCCACACATGATTACATATAAACTTTTTTACTCGGGTACTTAAAATACTTATTACCAGGGAAATATGCTTTAAAAAGTGTTTTATGCGCATAAAATATGCACTAAAAATATAGAAATATTCCCTTAAAATTTAAAAAATATGCTCTAAAAATAAAAAAAATTTATATATATTTTTTTAAACAAAAAAATATTTTTTATTAAAAATCAAAACAATTCAATTTAATATACACACTCACAATATATTTTCTGATACTGACTGTAGTACATATATTTAAAGAGTAATACGTAGAGTTTGTTTTTAAATGAAGAATTAATTGAAATTCCTAGAAATATATCTTTTAACTACTTGAATCAGTCATTCAAAAACCAAACTATAAAAAACAAAGACATTCAGTAGAAGTTGATATTTTCAGTTAAATTTAAAATTTTTTGTTTTCTGTTTCTAAAAATAGAAATTCAAATAATTTCTTTTTTTTTTTTGTGAAAGTAGTATATTAAAAACAAATTTATTTCAATAAAAATTACAAGAAATTATTCAAATATAAATTCACGTACAGAAAATCAAAATATATACATCTGTGTGTGTTGTGTGTGTTGCAAATTCATACAAATAAAAAAACTTTCAATTTGAAAAAACAAACCACAAAAAATCGTTTTTTCTACCGTTTTGTCAGTTAAAAATTGATGGTTATTTTAAACCACTTTCGATTGTTTTTACTGCTTTTGTCTATTATTAAATAATGATTAAGAATAAACAACATAATGGGTTGAAAATAATGAAAAAAACAGTAGTCCTCTTTTTGATTACATTTTGCATTAATTTAATATGTATTTTAGATTGTTTTTAATGAAATACGATAATATTGTGAGTGCAAAAAAATTTTCGTATTAAAAAAAATAGGATAAACTTACAACTAAAACTAAAAAACAAAGGAATGCAAAACAATAGGAACTAAATTTTTAAAAGGTACGGCAAAAAACTGTAAATTTTTCCCTATTTTAGTCAATGCTACATTTAGTAAAAAAAAAAGTGATAAAAATATTTTTTTTTATTTGGTTAGACATCTCTTTTGGACTATTTCGTGTCTGATTTTCGCGTCTTGATTTTTTTATTAATCTTTTTTCAAACGGTTTCTTCTTTTTGATTGAAAGTAGAATAAAGGAACAGGAAAATGTTTAAAAATTACATCATACCAGCTTTTAAATTTTTTGCTGTTTTTTTTTTTATAAAAAAATACAATTTTTAATAAAGGTTATTGTTGCAATAAAATACAAAATTTTGACTTAAATTTTCAAATAAAAAACGTTGTCTGTTACATCTAAGCATTTTTTTTTTGTTAATTGAAAAAGTTTTTTCAACAACAACTGATGTTTTGGCGGCGAATTTAAAAGCTAGTACTTCTTTACCATCATATGCCGAAACTGCTTTTATTGAAGATCCAGTCAGCTGATTGCTTATTCTTCTTATTACTTGCAGACCATCGTTTTTTTGTTACAATCTGTTCAAGTTTGTTCTTAATATATTTGTTGGTAGTAGTAGTAGTATTCTGGTACCTTGTCAATATTTTTGATTGTTTCTGTTACTAACCCATATTGCTCAACAAATGGCTGTTTGGGAAAGGGAGGGTGAGCGCTAACAAATAGTAGTTTATTGTATATTAAAATAAAAAAAGTATGCATAAAAGAAGTCAAAATATGCCCTAAAAGACACAAATATGCTCTTAAGGATAAAATATGCTAAAATATGCTCTTACAAATCGATGCCAGAATTCATGATATTGCATATATGCGGTTTCCCTGCTTATTATTTAACTTGCTTAAACGTATTTAAAAATCGTACTGTTTATTAGACTGTGCTTCAGAACTTTAGTGACTGTATTTATAAAAAAAATATTTATAAATTTGAACAATTATTTTGTTTTTATTAAAGATATAACTGGTATCAAACCCAGTTTTTAGTAAAATTTCAAAAATATGCTTAAAATATGATTTTTTAACAAAATATGCACTTATAGCAAAATATTCATTATGATATGCCAAACTATGTATTAAAAAAAGTATTTATAGCAAAAGATCCCATTTTTTTGTAAATTTTTTGATTCGCATAGATGTTTGGTTAAAGATGTTCTCCAACTAACGACAATAAACACATATTTATATAAACTTACTTGCCCTATAAATAAGTAACAACCCACTAAAATCTATCTTCTTCACATTCAAATTAAATTAAGTAATTTAATCAAATTGTATACTACGCCTTAATGTGTTTTCACACAAATATTTATCCATTAAAGTAAGGTAGTTCATTAACACCTCGCCCAAATGTGATTTTTACGGTAATATGGTTTGGTTTTTTGATAAATTAAATGTACAAAATCAACCAAAGATAAGCGAGTAAAATCAAATTGTTACAAGGTTAATGGAAAAATTATTAAATTAATAATACAGTCAAATCCCTTTACGGGCCCATTAGTTAAAGCGAAATATTAGTTGTATTAATATTGCTGCACATTTAAAATTTCTGAAATTTTTGATATTATTAAAAAAGCAAAAAAAACAAAATAATAATAATAAATCAGTAGTGGACACACACTTATATTAAAAAGTTTATCAATAAATATTTATGCAACTCTTTTCTTATTTTTTCAAATTTTTTACATACCGAGTATAAATTTAAAGAAACATTCGTTGCATAAATTATTTAATGACAACAATTTTGTTATTCGTTTCATGGCGTTTTCGTTGTACACAATCCAAAATGGTTATATGGCGTTGAACAGATGCACAGAGAAAACAGATTCATTGTGACAACTGAATTTCTTGCGAATCGAATGATTTGGTTGGAGCAACCGACATATTTGTAATACAAAAGAATTTCGGTTGAACCCACAATGAATCTGTTTTCTCTGTGTGTGTCAAATTTTAGACAAATCGGCTTTATCTTCCGGTTCTCCAGATGTTGTGAAAATCTGGCTTTTTTGTATAAAATAGCTAACGAAAAATATCTAAAATTTTAAATTTGATAATGTATTTGATCACAGTAAAAAAGTTTGTCTTTACACTATATCTACCCAATCCCTTTTTAATTAAAAGCAGGGGTCGCAGGCAATATCGCCAAAAATAGCGTATTCAAAACGCTTTAAACTGACTTACATTACCCTTAAAATACCGTTACTGATATAAATAAAATAGCCTTATCTAAAAAATACCGTTATTAAATTAACTTAAATTCAGTTATCCTTTAAATATCAATGCCGAAATACTGATTTTGTCAACTAAATCTACTGAGAATGACAGTTTAAACAGAGGTATACACTGAACCAAAAGTTGTTAGTAAAATTCACATGAAATATTTGTTAACTTCTGACGAAAGGAAAAGGAAATAATTATTTTTTAAATGAATAGTATAAGTAGGATTTTATATTTTTTTCATTTATTTTATTAGTAAATTATAGAGAATAAAAATTGAAAAATTCCACAGAGCCATCAGGATAGAATACTTAGTATCGTTTGAGTGGAATTTTTTTTTTCCACTCAACATTTTTTTTCACCTCGAAAATTTTTTTCATCACAAAAATTCTTTTCACACCCAAAAAAGTTTTTCACCTCAAACAATTTTTTTTTCACCTTTATAATTTTACTTCTAATTTTTTTTTACTTTGTTTGTAACAAAAACACTGATATGTATTCCAATCATAGTTAATTGGACTCTGGAGATGCTTAGGTCCAGGGTAATCACCGTTGGTATAGGGTCTGCACACGGCACAGTGAATGCGATCAGAGAGGAAGGGATGTGTTTTATCGCAATTATTTTGGACACTGGTCATAGATGAGTTGCTCGAGGGACTTAAAAACCTGGGCTTCAGTCATATCTGTCGTCGGATGGGATGGGAACTATACTCTTTCATGGTATCAAGGCCTGTTGTGGGGGGCATGGTGATAGATTTCTCTGTTAAGGTTAGGTATTTAGGGGTTACTCTTGACAAGTCTCTAACCTGGAATGATCATATTGACTCGCTGTCCAAAAAGGCCACCAGGGTTTTCTATGCCTGTCAGAGGCTCTTTGGAAGGACATGGGGTCTGAGACCGCGGATGGTGTGTTGGTCATTCAATGCTATTGTCAGAACTATGATTACCTATGCGGCTATCGCATGGTGGCCAAAGGTCGAACAGTTGAAAACGATGGATTCTCTTAAGAGGATCTACCGTCTGGCGTGCATTGGTATAACGGGCGCTTGCGGGACGTGGGAGTTCCTCCGTCGCATATCAACTAGACTCAAAGAATTCGATAGCATGAGAAGCGGTGACCTAAGGGGTCACATGAGGATCGCCGAGGTTCTTATGGATGACCTAATCACAAAGGTAGCGGATAGGATGCTACCGGAACATATTTTGGTCAGGTACTTTGACGCTTTGTCTTTTGATAGGCAAATGTGGACCAACAGGACTTGGGTCCCAGTTTTGGTTCACAAATGGCTCGAAATAACTGAATAAGGGTACGGGATGGACAAACATCCCTCCATTTTCCAGGCGGAAATTTACGCTATATGTGTGTGTGTGTGGAGGAATGTCTACAGAGGCCTGTAGTCAGATCCCGTGTCTATATTCTCTCTGACAGTCAGACAGCACTCAGGGCTCTTATGTCCCACGAGGTGTCATCTAAACTTGTCATGGAATGTATTACGGCTCTCAACCGTCTCGATAGCAGCAACTCCTTACCCTGGGATGGACTCCGAGCCATGAGGGCAACGAGAGGGCGGGGGGTACTCATGGGCTATATTAGGGGGAGGTTCAGGATGTGCAGAGAGTCAAAATTTTATAACTATTTGCAAACTTCTCGTGGCCAACGACAAGCCAAGAGACTTATATCTATACCCAGTGGTGGGTCTGGGCGACTATTGGCCCTTGGTCGAAGGGACCTAAGGACCCTGACTGGCTACTTCACTGGGCATTACGACCTTAAGTATGATTGGCACAAGAAGGGTCAATCGGACACTGATTTGTGCAGCACTTGCGGGTTGAAATCGGAGACGTCAGAGCATGTCCTCTGTGATTATCCTGGGCTTTGTGTCAGGAGGATCAGGTTTTTGGGTGACCGTTTCTTGTCGCCTTCCTATATTTGGAATACTTCACTCGGAAAGGTTCTTGGCTTCATCAATAGCTTGAACCTTTAGGGTGGTTGTGGGCAGCACAAAAGACCTATTATGGTCGCGATGCGTAGTGCCATTTGAAATATTAATAACAAAAATACTGTGGACAAAAGGGATGATAAAGTTTGTGCTTATGTACTTTTTGTGGTACTATTAGAACCCTAAAAGTGCTTACACTCATTTGGTAATATTCACAAATGTACCCCTTTTTAATAATTTTTTGTTTATGGCAACTTTTGTGATATCATTCTATTGTATTAATCGAATTTCGGTCGACACAAACAAATAAATCGGTGCCTCCAACTATACCATTCAATTGGCATGAAATTCGGTTGTCACAATGAATCTGTTTTCTCTGTGTATCTAACTATCATAGATATCGGAGAAATTTATGAATTTGTGGTTTTCAAAGTAGTGCTTAGAATTTATTTCAAAATGGTACTATCACTAAAAGTTTGCTTTTGTTTCGAAAATATAATTTTTAATTTTATTTTTTATTGATTTGTTTTTAGCGGACTTCTTCTGGATCCACTTATTTTGTGTTCTTTAACATCATGCAAGTAAATCAATTACATACAATTAAAGCAATTAAGTAATTGCCCTGTAATTAAGTAAATATAAATAATTTTTATTAAAAATTTATTATTACAAAAAAAAATTACACAAGTCTTGAATTGAGATCGCCCAGGTCTGTTTTGGACACACTGTGTGTCGTTTCCTGTGACATGTCCGTATCCCACAAGGGATATACAAAAATGTTTGCTAATATTTTAAAAGCCACTTCGGGGTCGACTTTTCTTTCACAGATTATCACCATTATTACCATTATTTATGTACGGAAAGAAAACAATCCCTACACAATTCTCTCCTATAATCGCGTTTTACAATGGCTATTAAATGGCTATTAAACGGGTCTTTATTAAGAAAAGCAAAAGGTAAATTGATAAATTTTAAATTATAATAAATATGTGGACGTTGTGGTGTAATGGTTAGCGCGTTGGACTGTTACACAGAAGGATGCGGGTTCGATTCCTTGCGACGACAACATCAAATTAAAAAACATGTGTAATTTTTTTCTCCTATATATCGCAATGTCCTCCTTCGGTGTTTTAATAACACTTAACCCCACCGAAGTAACAACTGTTCTAAGAATTATCAACTCGCGCAGTTACAGTATTCCCATATTTGAAGTCTACCATCTTTCACCAACTTTCATCTCTCCCCTTTCCAAAAGAAAGCAACACATTACGATTAATAAGTAGGAAGAATTTCCTCAGTGCTGCTTCCCTTAAAAAAAAAACAATCTGTAGTACTATTAAAAAATATCAATTTAACAACTAAAAGGGACGAGAAAAATTTAAATTGTCTATTTGCAGCAATATTTTATTTTTTCACAATAATTGAGAGGATTGCATTCTCATTATTTTATTAACTCTTTGCCACTAAAATACAGGTATGGTAAGATCGTTATGTTAAGTTAGTTTATTCTTATTTATTATTAGTTTAATTGAGTTCCTTATCTAACTCTTAAATAAAATTCAAATCTTATTCTTACGATCCCACTGTGCAACTTTTTTTTAAAGAAACATCAAAACAAAATGAATAAAAATTTTCATTAATAAAAATAAAAGCAAAAATATCATGATAATAATGATGATGTGCAAATTTGTGTATGTGTCTTTTCATATTTTTTTATAACATCAGAAAAATGAAAAAAAAAAACGCAATTGAATAAAAATCAGAAAAATCAGAAATATTATGAAATTAAATAAAACTTTTTTTTAATAATACTAACCACTTTTTAATGAAACTTTTATTTGAGAAACTAAAAATTGCAGTTGTTTTAAATTTTTAAATGATTTCGTAACTTTTTTGGTTGTTTTTACTCGAGACAAACAACCAAAAAAAACTGTTAAAGTGTAGCAATATTTTTTTTGTAGTTTAGATAAAGGCACACATTACAGAATTTTTTCACTTGATTCTTAGGATTTGATTTTTTTTTGTTTCTTAATTTTTAATAAAACCCGTATATTACTCTTTTAAGTTAACTTTATTTTGATATTAAAACTCGTTAATTATGTTTTTAAAAATTTAATTGTTATTTTCACCTTTGGAAAAAAATTAAATAAAAAATTTGTGCATGGTTTTTATCTTTTGTAATTTAAACAAAATTCGGATTAACAAACAACAACATGACTGAAAAGGACTACGCGGAAGACTGAAAAAGCTAAAATGAAAATTTTCTTAATATACAGGCACAGACAGACTTCAACACAACTATATGCTCCTGGTTAAGCATTTTTACACAGTCTCTGTGTTAAAGCTTTCATTATTCGCCTGTTGTTTATTATGAAGAAAAGCTCTTTGGTTAAATGTTTATTAGTGGGGAGTTTTTCACTATGAGCTGCCACTGCCCTTTCCTTTGTTATTGAAGGCGTCGAAATGTTACTTTCACTTTCATTATCCCTTTTTGTCGGTATTGATCAGTGCTGCCAGAAAATGTTTACCTCAAATTCCCATTTTCAAAGTTGAAATCCCTAAAAAAAATTGTTAAGTCCCTAATTTCGTTCCATATTGAGTTTTAATATAACTTAAATGAACAGTTTTTAATTTAAGCAAACAGTTTTTAAGGGGGGAAATATAAATAAATCTTGTAGTGATCTGAAATTATGTTTCATAGCTGATTTCAAAATATATACTTTTCAGAGAATATAGTTTTCAGGTTCCAAGATTTTTTATCCAAATATCTTATTTTTTTAATAAAAGGCAAAATGAAAGTGAAAAATAAATTTTAATATTGTACTAACAATAAAAACGGCTCCATAATAATTTTTGAACCCCTAAAAATATATATTTGCTGAGTCCTGTAGTTGGATCAATTTAATAGAATATTTTAAACTTTAAAAATATTTTTTAGCCTTGTTTGCTAAGATATAATTAAGATAGAGTAGGTAGATAAAATCAACTGTAAATGACAATTAAAATAACTACATTTACAGTTGAAAAAGTTGAATAAAGCCAAATCAAATATGTACCCAGGAGAAAACGTGCCAGTGATTCTCTGGTTATCATTTATTTTATTGTTTCCTAAGTTTCAATTAATGTTCTTTTACTACTTTTTTGGATGTTATTCTAAGGAGCTTCCAAATGAATTCATGTTTATATCATAAAAAAGTAGTAATTTTGATATGAACCCGATGCTTATTTTAATAATCACTGCTTTCAAATTATCCTTAAAATATTTGTTTTCATAAATTCATAGTTATAAATGAGAAAACATAAAGAACTTTTATTATTATTTTAAGTAAATTCTTCTATACTTGTACTTAAAATATTACTTACGCTAACTTTCGCACTAAGTTCACTATTAATTAACCCAAGAAATTGTTGTTTCGTCAAATGGGATTACACCATTTTATTTTGTCTCCTTTCTAACATATCCAAAATTCAGCTAAATTAAAATGTTCACTTGCGAGAGTTCTTTTGTAAGAAGGTCATATTTAAAGCAAAATATCCAATAACTTAAAAACTTGTTTTAATGCATTCAGATAAAATAACTTTTTATCACAGCTTAAATACGACGAAAATATGTTATATAAGTATATTCAAAATATATTTCGAGGGGCCCACTGATTTTCAGAATCGCTTGAAGCCCATAAAAAAAATTGTTTACCAAACTCACCAAACCAAGTACACTTAGGTTTGTTTTTATGCGGTTTTAAATTCAAATTGTTTTTACTCACAATCAGTTAAAAAAAAACAGTACAACTCAAAAATTTTTGACCAATTATTTTGAAAAAAACAGATCAAAATCTTCCAAATGAAGACAGTATGAATGCTTCGACCTTATCATCTGATAATGTTTATGTTATTTAATTTAGCAAAGATAACTGTGATGATTTGATTGGTTCATCGAGCGATGAGAGTAATTTTACACCACTTTCAAAACGGGTCAGAGTCTTATCAAGCAGTGATTCAGATAATATGTAATGCTAAATATAAATTAAATTAATTTTTTGCGTTTTATTTCATAATACTTTTGTTGTTTTTATTTCATAATTCTTTTGTTTTTAGTATATAATTATTTAATTTTTTATTTATATATTTTTTTAACTTTTATAAAACTGGTTTAACCAGGTAATAAGTCTGATAAAATGTATTGTTTTTTTTTTTTTTTTGCTTTTTTGTTAAAAGTGATATTTTTAATAAATGAATTGCTTTTTGGTTGTTTTTTTATTTTTTTATGCGATTTTAGTCTAACTTTTACGCCTTGATTTAAAGTTATGCGGTTCTTGTATCGAAATTGAGTCTTTTTATGCAGATTTCCTTTATGCGATTTTTTTTGGAACGCATCAACCGCAAAAAAAGACCTAAGTGTATAGGGTTTTACTGCCCCCTGGTAGTAGAATCGAACCTATACCGTCAAAGTCCGTGTATTTTCCAAAAAGTCTTTATTTGTTTCACTGTGTAATTTAACAACACATTTAAAACATTTTTGCTAATTATCGAAACAACAAATTGTGTAATTGTCAATGATCTAGATATTAGATTTCGTAGTTTTTAACAGAGCATCATTTTTCAAAAGACTCGCGAGTTTTCTCTCGCGTGTAAATCTGCGCTTATTCGAAATTCCTTTGATTTTAAAATTTTTAAATTAAAAATTGAATGTTATGAAAAAAAAAAAATTAAATACCCAAAAATACTTAACCCTTTAACCACTGAAGTCGAAATACGAGGTATTTTGTTATGAAATTTTTGGGTCTAGTATCATTTTGGACTAAAAAGCACGAATGTGAAGTCCGTTTGTCAAAAAAATTTAACCTAAAAGCGCCAGGTGGAAAAATGAAACACCACCTGAAGACAAAAAGCTCGATTCAAACAAAAAACTTTGTTTCATAAATCAAGCACGCAACAAATTATCAATATATCAAAAAAAAAAATTCCTAGTCGATAGGTTGTTGGAAAGTATGTTTTTTTTATAATTTTGAACCAAAATCATAAGTAATTTTCGTGTCTATTTTGACAAAAATCCTGACAGAAATGGGTGCATCTATCAAACTATTCAACTGAGCGCGTTCAAACCGGCACTGTTCGGTAGGTAAATTCAAACCGACAAAAATGTCGTTGGCGATTAGTGCACCAAAAATATTGCTTTGGATATAATTGGACTTTATTGATAGACGGTCTTAGGGGTTAAAGGGTTAAGAACAAGGTTAAAATTAAATCCCCAAACCCAAGTTGAAATCCCCAAATCGGGGACAAATCCTCCTATCTGGCAGCAGGGGTATTGGTGGATGTTGTTGTTTTTGTTGTTCTTTGCCATTTTTTGTTCATTCTTTATGGAAACCATGTGCCTTAATGACGCACTTTTAATGACGGGATGTATCCTTATGCTACACAGTGCACAGTGTCATATTTGGCAACTAAAGAACAACAAAGCTCGAATTTTTCAGATATTGAAATTTGGTATGTAAAAAGCACACAGTTTCCTTATTGTGCCCACCGAAAATTGGAGGGGTTGGATCACTGACACGCCCACTATGTACAAACATTTTTTTTTTTTTTAAATTATATGATTTTGCTCTAATATTGTTCTGAAACTAAAGTGTTAAGGAATTCAATGGGATAATAGTGTTTCGAATAATCGAAAAATTTTGTC
Organism: Eustalomyia histrio; assembly: GCA_949748255.1. Classification (NCBI taxonomy): domain Eukaryota; kingdom Metazoa; phylum Arthropoda; class Insecta; order Diptera; family Anthomyiidae; genus Eustalomyia; species Eustalomyia histrio. The sequence goes on along the minus strand of OX456526.1, from coordinate 114,460,028 downwards.
AAAAAATAATTTAAAATTACCAAATTTTGAATAACAAAAAATTCCAATAAATTTAAACGATTAATAGATTAAAACAAATTGGTAGAAATATACAATAATGTTTCAAAAATATGTTTTTTAAAGATTTTTTAAAGGTTGATATAACACAAAATCATTTATAATACTCGTATCCTCTAGAATAACGGTTCTCAAAAGGGGAGGCGCGACGCCCTGGGGTCCGGGAAAAGTTCGGAAAAATTTTGTAAAACTAAGAAAGTATTAATTAATAATCTTCCATTCAGTTGCCATAATTGAAAATGATAAATAGTTGTGGTATTCCAATTCATAAGACTTTTCAGACTCCGATATTTTTTTTTTTAATTGAACACGTTCTAAGCTGCTAAAAAAATCATCAGAATGTGCTTAGAATCACTTTTTTCTATTAAAAAATCGCACATACCCCAAAATCCTATAGTTTTTAAAATTTTTTAGGGTAATTTAATTGAAAGATTTTTTCAAAAATTTTATCTGGTAAATCTCTTAAATTCTATGTTACAATTCCATCTGTCCTCTTTTTGACTACTACAATTTTTTCTGAAAATCTTCGGATTTAAATGTTTTTATTTAAATATACAAAAAATTTAAAATTTGTAGGTCCGTCAGCCAGTAAAAATGCCTCAAGGGGTCCGTGAAGTGAAGGTTATTGGGAACCGAAGGTCTTAAGGCTCGAAGTTGTTTTAAATGCAATTTAAAAAGTAAAACAAAGAAATCATTTGTTTACAAGATTAAACTTGGTCACACTTAATATTTAATGCACTCAGAAAAAAAGTTTGTAGAAAAATTTGTAAACGGTTTTTAATCCCAATTTAGTTGTTTTGTACTGATTTTTAGTAAAAAAAATATTATTTAGAAAATATTTTTGCTATATACATTTTACAAATTACAGAATTTTTACATATCTCTGTTGTTAATTTCAGAAATCATTTTACAAAATTTGAAACCCGATTTGCTAAAATTAGCAAAAAAAAATTTACTAATTTTACACTTTTTTAAAATGAGTAAATATTATTGATATTGAAGGAAGTTTTATTTCTTATAATAAAAACTTACACCTACAAACTTAAATTGCGATAAAATGCTACATAGGTTGAAAAAAAGGATCGGAAGTGAAGATACTTTTCACAACCGACTCATGTCCAAAAATAGGACATCCACTTAAAATAGCACTAAAAGTTCTAAAAATCAGCCCTTAAAACCAGGAACTGAAACCGAATCCGAACCCAAACGGGTTCAGGTTCGCTGTTTATAAAAACTTTGAACCCAAACCCACTGAACCCAAAAATTTAACCAGGTTTGGGTTCAAAAATATAAAAAAAATATTCTTGCTGTTCATGGCGTGAGAAATGTTTGATAGAAAAATCATAAAAACATTACATTTCTTGCACTCCAGTTTGCAGTGCTCGAAACTATATCTAGTCCTTCTTTTAAGCAAATACTTAATCAATGCAGAGTTATTTGCAAAAAATTGCGAACACCAAAAAGTTCTTCTTTAGCTAAAGAGCTAAACTTTAAAAAAGCTTGCCAAAGTAGATGGAATTCGAGTTATGACATGATTCAAGCCTTATTGGAATACAGAAATTTTTGTTCGGAATTACTGGATGCTGCATTAACTATAAATGAAAATATTTAGAAGTTTTTTGCACCTGTTACAAAATTAACGCTGAAACTACAAGAAGAACAGATGACTTTATAGATGATTTTTATAGAATCTGGCTTAGTTTTAAATTAGAGCTAACAAAAGATGACAAAACAAAAACATTTTCATAAGAATTATATTTAAATATTATAAAAAGAGAAAACCACTTTATGAATAATCAATTTTTGATTGCAGCGTTATATCTGTATAGCAGATTTAAGTTAATTCAAAATCCCGAAGATATTAAAAATGCTAAAAAACATATTTTACAAACAATCGAAATTTCCAAGAATTTGCAAATGGAAAGTAAAGAGAAATTTATGAGAGAATAAAAATATTGTTTTTCAGAAGAAGGAACGATCAAGAAACAAATTAAAAAGAAGAAAACTTAAAAAATATATTAATTATAAAATTAAACGAAAATTTCTTTGAAGAATAAATAAATATCCTAGTAATAAAACATTTATACTTTTTTTAAATGTTGAACCCGCACCCGAACCCTGAACCGAACCGAACCTGAAATTTTTATTTCGAATAACCCGCACCCTAACCTGAACCCTTTTTTCAGGGTTTCAGTCTCTTCTTAAAACAATAAAAATTTGACTCTTAAAAATATTTTTCAATACAAAAATTAGCAAATTAAAACAAAATGATAAATTCGTTTATGTTTTTACTATTTTTATTTTTGTCTAAAATTTAAAAAAAAAATAAATAAATAAAATAAAAAAATGTTGTTGCTCGACAAAAAAAAAAAAAAATATTGTGTTTTTTTCGTAAGGCAAATTCAAGATAAATTAGCAGCTTTAAAGTACAACAAGTGTATTTAAAAATATAATTCAGTTAATTTGAGATTTTAAATCAAATACCGCTTGGCTCAAATTAACAAAATTTTCAGTTGTCATTGCCAGAGAAAAATTGGCAAAAAAGCAAAAAAATATTGGCAAAAAAGCAGAAAACAAGCAAAAGTAAAAAGTTGGGAAAAAACACTTTTTTTTTGTAAAATAAAGTACAATACAAGCAGAAAAAAAAATATTTTTTTATTAGAAAAAAGCATGGTTGGCATTCAATACCTTTTCATAATAACGGTAGCTGGCTACCACAGCAACTTTAAGACCGATATGAAAATTTTTATGACATGTGTCTTTTTGTATAACCGGGTCTATTGCGCTATTGTACAGGTTTAAATTTGAAATATCTTGAAACTACAGTTAAAATAACGCTAAACTACCGAAACGCCGATTTATGTATAACGGTATTTTGCAAATGTAACAGGTAATATTATGAAATAAACCGCGTGATTTTTGAAGACACATGTCACTATTGGAATCGCAGTGTTAAAATTTCGTATCAGTATCGATCAGAGCGTGGTACACAACTGCCGTTATAACGAAAAGGTATTGCTTACCAACCATGGAAAAAAGAGCTGAGGTAAACAAATGAAAAAAGGCTATTTAAAGCTTAAAAATCTTAAGAAAAAGCTACTTTAAAGCAAAAACTGGAAAATGAAAAAAACAGAAAGTCATTACAGACTTTTTTCGGTGTGTGGAAACTAAAAATATGAGCGTTTCAGAATCTAATTAAGTCAACTCTCTTAGTAACAATTTAAACAAAATAAATCGCAAAGTTGTTTCAATATTCCCTACAAAATGTTTACTAAAATTAAATATTGGGACGATGGGGCGTAAACATAGAGGACAAATCGCTCCTCAACAGAATTCCTCTCTTCATTTATGTCAAATCTGTTGTCAAATGTTGTTTTTAGATTAGTTGCCCGATCTGCATGTAGTAATATAGACGTAAACAAACATCTGACTAATTCATTCTTAACTTTATAAATAAAATGTAAAACTTAGATGGAAGTCCTTCGGTGATGTTCATTCTGATTGGGATCATATTTAACTATGTGATAAAAAGTACAGAAAAACTAAGAAAATTATTTGAAAAAAAACTGCAAACAACATATGTGATTGCTATAGAAAGTATTTTATAATTTTATAACAAGTATTGTAGCTCTTTACGAAATCGAGTAAATTTTGTTGAATCCAATGCTTTTGTGAACATATCGGCAAGTTGTGCTTCCGTTGAAATTGGTTCGACTTTAACGATTCCTTTTGAGATATAACCTTGGATCTTTTGCTGTCAGAATTCTTTGTAATGCCAAATCATCCTCTATTGTCTTCATATATAACCACAGCTTTTTCTTCAGAAATTATATGCAGATCAATTAATACTCCTCTAATCCAAATGCCATCGGAAACCGCAAAACTGAGAGCAATATATTCGGCTTCGCTAGAAGAAGTAGCAATCACAGTTTGTTTCTTACTGCCCCAGGAAATTGGACAACCAAAAACTTTGTATACGAAACCACTAACAGATTTCCGGTCTTCAGAGTCCGAAGCCCAATCGGCATCGACAAAACCAACAATTTCATTATCATCTAAAGTATCCGAATAAATAAGCTTCAAATTCTTAGTTCCTTTAATGTAACGAACTATTCGTTTTAAAGCGGTCCAGTGAACATCATTGGGATTATTTTGAAATCTTCCCATATACACAATCTGGTAACATATATCAGGACGAACGCTCAACATTATATACATCAAACTACCCAGCATTTCTCGATAGGGATTTTTTGTTGGTTCACTATTATTCTGAGCAAGGCACAGACACTTTTCCATTGGTGTCTTTGGCGCATTACAGTCATTCATTGAGAACTTTCTAACATTTCGCTCAATATGAGTATGTTAACTTAATTTCATAACTTTATTTGAACGATCATATTCGATTTTTGTTCCTAAATAGTATTGTAGGGGGCAACAATCAGACATTTTGAAAACAGAACTCAAATCTCTCTTAAGTTTTTATATTTTATTTAAATTGTCCCCTGCAATTAAGAGGTCACCAACATACAACAACAAATATAATAAAACACCATGCATCACGCTTAGAACTATTAAATCCCAATTAGATCAGGAAACTATCGAATTTTTCGTTCCAGCACCTGGGACTTTGTTTAAGTCCATAAAGAGATTTGTAAAGCTTACACACTTGATCCGAGGAAGCTTCAAGTCCCTCAGGAATTTCCATAAAAAGCGTTTCCTTCAAATCTCCATACAAAAAGGCTGTTTTTACATCGAGTTGATGTAAATGAAGTCCCTTTTTTACACTAACAGCCAAAACAATACGGACAGTTGTTAGCTTGGCAACGGGAGAATAAGTTTCTTCATAATCTATTCCAGCTTTTTGAAGAAACCCTTTGGCCACTAAACGGGCTTTGATTTCCATCGGAATCCTCCTTTACACGAAAGACCCACCTTGATTTAAGGAGCTTCCCATACATTATTCTTCCTCATTGATTCAAGTTCATTGCTAACATCCTTCAACCATTGCGATTTATTGGGGTTATTATTTATATCCTTGTAAGACTGGGGTTCAATTATAAAGTCTGAAATTGCGGAATTAGCCTGACCTGTTATGTAACCTAAAAGCTTATCTTTCAATCTCTCGCTTCTTCTTGGTTGATTTTCAATATTAACATCCTTACTATCTGATTCCTCAGCAGTTAATAAATCAGAATCATTATCACTTGGATCATTATTATTATATGAGTTTGGATCTGGTAAAGAAACAGCAACCGCATTATCATTGTTATCCCCCTCTTGCTCGTTTCTGTCACAAACTATTAAAATCTTTGGTTCTGGAATATCATTTCTTTCTTCTTTAAAAGGATAAGACATTTCATCAAAACGGACATCCCTAGCAATTACAATAACCTTCCTTTGTTGATTCCACAATCTATATCCGTTTGAAGTATACCCCATCATAACCATTTTTACAGATTTCTTATCTAATTTCTTTCTTTTCTGTTGTGGAACCCATACAAATGACTTGCAACCGAATACTTTTAATTTTGAAATATTTGGTTTATAGTTATACCAAATTTCAGCTGGGGTTTTCTTTAAGGCCAGAGCCTTACTTGGACATCTATTGATTAAATACGTTGCTGTTAAAGCAGCTTCACCCCACAAACTCTTTGGAGCATTTGAATCAAGTAACATTGACCGTACTCTTTCTACTAAAGTTCGATTGTACCTCTCAGCTACTCCATTTGCTGAGGAGTGTACGCAACAGAAGTCTGTATTTGAATGCCTTTTCTTTTGCAATATTCCTTCGACTCATTTGACGAGTACTCAAAACCTTGATCTACAGTAACTATTGAAATTGGTACATTATGAAAGGCAGTTGACAAAGATTCAAATTCAACAAATTTTTGAAAAACTACTGATTTTTTCTTCATTAGATAAATATGTGTAAAATGACTGTAGTCATCAATGAAACTAACAAAATATTTTAAACCATCCCACGTTTGGGGATCAAAGGGTCCACATACATCTGAATGTATTCTTTCTAAAACACGAGTCGACTTTGGACGACTTCCATTAAAAGGATAACGACATTGCTTACCTTGAATGCATATATCACACACACCAACTGGGGAAAAAGTATCTAGACCATCAACCATCTTGTAACGAACCAGCTCTTGAAGACATGTATCACTTACATGACCCAATCTTGAATGCCACAGCTAACTGGTTTCGGTAGTAGTTAAATTTGCTTCTTGATTTTTATTTTCAGCAGTACATATATTTGTTTCTTGTTGTTTTACAACCTTCAATTTTATTTCATATAGACTCCCATTCTTGTATCCTTTCATGATAACTACATTATTTTTCTTAAATACAGCTTTTTTATCCGAAAACTCTACTTTTATACCATGATCAGTTAGTTTTGTCACAGATAGCAAATTCTCACGAAGTCCAGGAACATACAAAACCTCTTTCATGTTAACAAAAACACCACTTGAATATCCTGTAACACAACCACTTTGATGTGCCCACAAGTTTTCACAATCCTAAGCTACACAAATAGAAATAGGATTAATATTATTTAATTTGTTGAAACACCATTTATCTTTGCACATATGATCCGTTGCCCCTGAATCGATTTTGAATTTTAAAAAATTTGAACTGTTCGATGATTCTTTGTTCAATATACCTGACATAAAACAAATTGACTTTGAAGATGATGCAGTATTTGCTTTTACATTACCACTGCTCAAACGCACACGACAGTTCTTTTGCTTATGTCCTCTTTTCTTACAATGGAAGCACACGCCAATAAATTTATTTATGTATTTCTTTTCACCACTAAAAGCTGAAGTCTTATTTATTTCAGCATCACAACGATCTTGCCTCTTAGCATCTTCAGCTAGCAGCCTTTGTTTTACTATTTCAATAGTCAAATCTGATTCCTTCATATTTTCCAACGCAGCCACTACTGGGTCAAAGGCATCTGGTAGTGTAACAAAAAGTTGGGCAACAACATCATTTTCAGATAATTGAGCACCAGAAGTTTTCAAATTTCGTATAAGATCATCAAAAATTAATAGATGTTTGCGAAGTTCATCATCAGTCTTCAATCTTAACAACGCTAGTTGCTTTCTCAATAAGGTCTGACTCGTAACTGACTTCTTTGCAAATGTTTCTTGCAGAGCAGACCACATCTTCTTAGCTGTGTGTTTATCGCGAACGCATTCCAAATATTCGTCAGCAATTAAGCTAACTAAAGCCGCTTTAGCCTTTTTATCCTTTGTAACAAATTGTTCATTTAAACCGGGTTTGGCTGGCACAACATCATTGATAGCATCTAAGAGATTTAAAGAATCTAAGTACATCTGTACACGAAAACTCCAGTTTTCAAAATTATCACCACGGAATTGTAAGATACCGTGGGTTAATTCACGTTTGCTATCGCCCATAACCTCTTATATTATTGAGAGTACGCAGTTTTAAAAATATGATTAATTAACAATAATTTATTTTAAATAATGTACACAGTTGAAAGTTTTGGTTTGAAGTGAAAAAATAATAAAAAATTATTTGACAAAAAACTGCAAACAACATATGTGATTGATATAGAAAGTATTTTATAATTTTATAACAAGTATTAACAGTAACACAACAGAAATTAACCCTTAAAACACTTAAAGACTTACGAAATGATTTATTTTAAATTTTTATTTGTTAGCTTATTTTTTGGCATTTAGTATTTAAAAAGAATTTTAGACACTGTACCGCAATCACCTTTTTTAAAGTGCATTGGGAAGGACTAATTTTTAAAAATTTAAAATCATCATTCCCTAATGATTTTTCAGGCAATTTTGTCCAAAACAAAAAAAAACCTTTATAAAAAATGACTTCCATTTGACAGTTTATTCGTATTGCTCATACATTGGTCCATACAAGAGAATGAATTTTAGCGATGAGACTTAAGTATTTAAATAATTAATTGACATTAAATATACTTTCCATTGGAATAAAGTTTTTTTTTTAATTTTCAAATTTTGTGTTTTATTTTAAATAAAAATTCTCAGCCTCTAAAAAAAACACACCTCTGTCACATTTTAAAATTATTTGTTTAATGCAAATAAATTGAAGAAAATATAATTTATATCGTGATTTAATTGGCTTGATTTAAGCTTGAAGATATGGCTTGAACACAAGTATTTTAGTGTGTTGCTTAAACGTAAATTGAACTGCAATTTATGCTATTGAATTACAGTGCAATTAAAGTATAAATCTATGCTTGAAATTGAAAAATACGACACTTGATTTATATTTAAATTCCAGCAAAATTGTTTATTGGTAGGAACCCAATAAAGTAAAATTTTGGTAAAAATTCGTACTAAATGTAAACTGTAATACTGAAGTTTACTGTTAATTTTGACAGTACACTAAAATGAAATTATCATTCATTCCTTTAAAGAAATCTCCTAAAAATCGCGAAATCTCCTAAAAATCGAAATAGTGTGGACTTTCCTTTATCAAATCGTTTGTGTAACTTTACATATTTAACTCTTTTTTTTTTTTGTAGAAACCAATTTTTTCTCACAAAATGTGTTCAACATGATACACAAAATCAAGTTGATGGTCCCTTAAGAATCTGCACTTTTCCACCAAAACATACTGCTGTAGCACAAGTTGACATCATTTTTTTAATAACCTTAGGTAGTGTTAAACATTTCTTTTAGATAAGTAAGCCTTCCAAAAGAGTAATTTTAGATTTTAGTAATAACTTCTTAAATTTTTTGAGCGGCTTAGGCTTTTAACACTGAACATCTTTGTGAAACGAATGGGAGATGTTGAAAGCGTGAAACATGTTTTTGCATTGGCAAGATCTTTCATCTGTTATTTATTCAGCTGCCAAAAAAATAAAGAAAAAGACGCATAATTTTTGTTAAAAATAAAAAATGGATTAAGAGAAAGCATTAATTATTGGAGTAGTTGTTGCTTTGCAAGAACAAACCCGAATTTTAATGCAGTGCATTGAAAAATTAAAGGCCATTCTGGAAGAACATGATGAAGAAGTATTTTTGGTACACATAAGAATGAAATTCTTACATGTGCCGCCCATTTCCTTTGTTGAATAAATTTTTTTTGTTTATTTTCTGCAATGTGAGTTTGCTAGTGATGACACAAAGAAAATCGATTTTTTTTTGTCATTTTTTTAGTGATGACACTTTAATTACGAAAGATGTAAGATGGAACAAAATAAGAAAGGATCATCTTTTGTAGATGTAGAAAGATCTAGAATTTTTTGCCTGTATAATTCTTATGGGAAGATGTTAACATCTTTGCAAATTGATGAAAGATGTAGCTCAGTGTAAAAAGGCTATTAAAAGAACGAAAGATGTAAGATGGAACAAAATGAGAAGGATAATCTTTTGTAGATGTAGAATATTCGTCCTGTATAATTGTTATGGGAAGATGTTAACATCTTTGCAAATTGATGTAAGATGTAACTCAGTGGAAAAAGGCTATTAATGTTGGTTTTTTTATAACTAAAAATATTATTATTTATTTTTCAATATTTCGCTAAATTATAATTATTATTTCCTGAAGATGCTACACAATGGAGTAGCGAAATATTGAAAAATAAATAATAGTATTTTTATTTACAAAAAACCAACCTTAAGCTCAAATTTAAAAAGTTAAAAATTAAAAATGTTAAATAAAAGTTTAAAATAGTTTTTAGTAATACATTTCTTTGTAATATATTATTTAATTTATAATTTATAAGACTCTTGTTAGTCATTATATTAATATTTCACATTTTGAAAGGAATTTAATAATAAAAATTAATGATATTCGTACTAACGTTTGACAAAAACAAAGTTTCTTAAGAAGCTTTCTCTATTCGTTTAAATTGAAGCTCTTGCTGCGTATTGTTTCATTCTAGCCTCAATTTCTGGTCTAAAGTGGCGAATTAAACCTTGTACTGGCCAGGCAGCACCATCACCCAAAGCACAAATAGTATGTCCTTCAATTTGTTTGGAAATTTCCCATAACATATCGATTTCAGCTGGATCGGCTTTACCTTTAACAAATCTGAAAAGAGTGAAAAGTGGTATGATGAGATTAAATTCGAGTTTCTTATAAAGAACATGCGTCAATTTGACGAACTTTTCTATTTAAAAAAAATTAGATTTTTTGATATGTACATATTAAAAAAGTTTTAGGTTCTGAGGCATTTTACTTACAGAAAAACGTTGAGATTTGTATTTAATTTTCTAAAGAAAACATCTCAGATACGGACACACTTTCCTATAGAAACTTCTCAAATTCTGATGCCGTTAAATTCTGACGAACTTTTCATATAGAAAAACGTTCAGATTTGGAAAATCCTACAGTAGAGCCAAGATTCTGATAATTTTTTCTATTAAAAAACTGACAGAAAACCCTCAGATTTTGGGTAATTTTTGCTATTCCAACAAATTTTTAATTTAGCAAAAAAAAAGTCAGATTTTCTAAAATTTTCTATAAAAAATACAACGAAGTATATATCTTTCACAGAGAAAAATCCATAGATTTTGAAACACATTTTGATGATAGAAAAAACCTCAAACTCTCACGATTTTTTTTTACAAAAAAACATGAGCTGCAAGTTGACTATTAATGTATAAAAAACTGTCAGTTTCATTTTCAGACTAATTCTTCTTTTTAAAAAACTCCAAAAGTTGGAAAAATTTTTGCTATAGAAAAAGCGTCAGTTTCTGGCAAATTTTTCATATGGAAGAACTGACAGATTCTGTCGAAATATTCCTCTAGAAAACCCTATAAATACTGTAAGATTTTTGAAAATTTTTCGTAAAAGAAAACTTAATTATTTTAGAGAAATATTTAGATTCTAAGGAGTTTCCTATAGAAACACTAGCACTCTTCTAAAGAAAATTTAGATTTAAAAATTTTGTTTCTTAAAAGAACAGTCACATCCCAGTAAGGACAATTTTTAGATTTTGAGTTATTTTTTTTTAATATTTCTCTTGTTGATCTTCTTAGTATAAAATGATTATTAATTTTTATTTAAATCTCACCTGTACATAATCTTGTTCATCCAACCAATACCCTCACGGCACGGAGTACATTGACCACAACTTTCATGTTTATAGAATGAAATAAGACGAGCAATAGCCTTTATAACATCTGTTGACTTGTCCATAACAATGATGGCAGCTGTACCCAATGAAGTCTGAGCAGCAATTAAACCATCAAAATCCATAATAACATCATCACAGACAATTTTAGGTATAATAGGTGTGGAGGAGCCACCAGGGATAACACCCAATAAATTGTCCCAACCACCACGTACACCACCAGCATGACGTTCAATAAGTTCTTTCAAAGTAATGGACATTTCTTCTTCAACTGTACAAGGTGTATTGACATGTCCGGAAATGTTGAATAATTTTGTACCCGAATTCCGTGTTCGACCGAAACTGGCAAACCAAGCACCGCCACGGCGACAAATAGTGGGGGCTACGGCTACAGTTTCAACATTAGTAACAGTGGTTGGACAACCAAAGAGACCAACATCTGCAGGGAATGGAGGCTTTAAACGAGGTTTACCTTGTTTGCCTTCAAGGGATTCAATTAGGGCCGTCTCTTCACCACAGATATAGGCGCCAGCACCACGATGCATAAAAACATCAAAATCATAACCGGAACCGCAGGCATTTTTACCTAACAAACCAGCTTGATAAGCTTCAGCAATGGCCAATTGCATATTGGAAGCTTCATTGTAAAATTCCCCACGAATGTAAATGTATGCAGCTTGAGCGCCCATAGCACGACCGGCAATTAGACAACCTTCAACCAACTTATGAGGATCATGACGCATAATTTCGCGATCCTTGCAGGTACCGGGCTCACCTGTTAAGAAAATGGTAAATAATGAAAACTAAATTTAGTACCGTAAAGGAGAATGAATAATTTTATTTAAAAAAGTATTTTTTTATCGTAAAAGTACCTTTTTATAAATAAAATGCATAACTTTTTTTTAAAGTAAAGTACATTTTTATTAAAGATAAAACTTAAGACCAAACTTTTTGTATGCCAGTTGAACTTGGTTTAGTTAGCCAAGATCAAATTTTTTCAGACATTTCCAAATTTCGCAAACACTTTTTGTTCGTTTAGAATTTTGGTTTTTAGTGAAATAAATCAAAATAAACCACTTTTCAAAAGCAGTTTTTTAGTAATCTAAATCCTAAAAATTCGTGCTAAATGTACCTTTTTTAAAATACTCTTTATACTAAAAAGCACATTTTTATAAAAAAATATTTTTTCTTATCAAAAAGCCAATTTTTAAATGTTATTTTTTTACAAAAAAAAAAAAAAAATGCAAATTTTATAAAAAATTACGTACAATTTCATTGAAAAAGTATTTTTTTAAAAAAGGTAATTTTAATAAAAGAAAAGATCACCTAATAAAAACTTACCTTCATCAGCATTTACAACCAAATATTTTGGACGTCCATCTGAGGGTTTATTCATAAATGACCATTTCATGCCACTGGGAAAACCAGCCCCACCACGACCCCGAAGACCTGACGTCTTAATTTCATTGACTATCCAATCTGTACCCTTTAGCACGATTTCCTTGGTCTTGTACCAATCGCCACGTTTTAAGGCACCCTTTAAACGCCAATCATGGCGACCATATAAATTCGTAAAGATACGATCTTGATCCGCTAAATTACCAAATTTAGTTTTAGTCTGTGGTGGTGGAGTGCCTGGTGGTGGTGCTTGTGTGCCCTGCAAACGAAGCTGCGTTGCAATAGGCAAAATACCTGCTATAGGAAAAAATAAAACAAAAATCAATTAATTATATATAAACATTCCCAACTATAAAATCAATTATGTGGATACCGTCATTTGCTTATTTAGAACGTAAAATGTCTTTTATATTATAAAGAAAATTTTTTGTTTTTCTGAATGTTGTTGTTGCTAACACCAGAAAAAATTACATAATTTGCATAATTTCTATTGCATTTTTAAACACTTTATACTTGTCCATTTTTAATATTTTAGATAGCATTTTATAGATTTTCGTTTATATTTTATAGTTTTTCAATTTATATTAAATATTATTTAAAATATTCTTACCAATTTGCGGTTTTTGTAAAATATTTGATCTCACAATTGCTGCTGCCATAATTTGATAAAAAATGACACTGTTGTAAAAGTGTGTAGTCACATTAAAAAGACAAAAATACTAACTATTGCAACTGTGTTTTAATTTTTTTATTGACAATTATGAAATGTTAATTTGACAACATAAAAATGTTGTTTTGAATTTGCCGTTAAATTGAATTACAAAATAGGGCGTAACAAATATATATTTTATTTCAAAAAATAAAAGTATTATTTAAGATGAGTTTACATTATCTGATTTTAACTAAAAAAATCGAATTGAAATCCTTTGAAATGATGAGCTGTTCAACAAAAAAATATATATATTAATTTAACAAATATATATTAATTTAACATTTGGCGTTCTTAAAAATGTGCATGTAATGCTAATGTGCTGCTACCAAAAACCCATACTCTTCACCCCGCTTGCCTAGAAGCAGGCATGTTATGCCAGCATAATTGTTCTTATGTGTTATAGCTTAATCAGATGAAAACAACAGAAAACAGTATTTGTTTAATTGTTTTTTACCGCCAATTTACTTAACAGCTGCTCTGTTTGCGTTTTTGTTTGCAAAAAAATAAATAAAAATTGAACACTGATACCATTTGATTCTCATAATTTTATGGCATATTTTAAAAACGACGAAATCAATCCGACTGCCAAAATTTGTAATCGGATTTTATGTACGTATCAGCAGACAAAATGATTTTACACTATAGGATATTGGTTTTTTATATAAACAGCGCTTTACTCATTAAAACCGCGCTTACATTACGCTTAAAATCAAGCTGGGTTTATGCAGGATGCTTTCAATGTTGGCTTGTATCAATCCCATGAAAATTTGATATAAGTAGCGTTAAACGTTAACACTAAACCTTGGCTTATGTCAAATTTATATGGGTTTGAAAAAAGCCAACTTTGATATTTCGCCATATAAACACAGCAAATGTAAACACAATTTAAACCAGAATTTATATAAATTGCATTTACATTACGACTGAAATCTATTTTAAACTAGATTTCGAAATCTAGTTGGTGTATAATAACAGCGGCAAGCTATCAACATTGGCTTGTGCCTTTCCCATACGAATTTAATATATGTAATGTTGAGCGTTAGCACTAAACGTTAGCTAATATTAAATTTATATGGAGACGACATAAGCCAACTTAATAGCTTTCGTATAAACACCGCTAGTATACAGTTACAATATGATCGAAATTCAGATAAAATTAAATTTCGAGTGCAATGTAAATGCAGTTTTATCTGGAATGCTATTAATTACTTGGCAAAGATTTTTTTGCGTGCAGTAATATACAGTAGCATATAATCAAAATCCAGGGCCATTTATTTGAACTAATAATTTTAAAAATTTGCAATATATAGCTAATTTTTATATGGGCTCAGATTACTTTCGAACTGCTGTTACAAAAATTGGTAAAATACAGTAATTTTCAATATTATAGTTATGCAGTTTGGTAAGTACCCAATATACCATATATCAATCAAACTGCAATACAACTTGAGAATAAGCTTATTATTAATAGTGTGTTTTAAGCTTTTCTTAATTTCGCTTATTATAATATTTAAAAAATGTGAATTCACAATCAGTATTTAACAATGCTAGAGAAAAGATTATTATACATAACTTTTTCTCAAGTATGCTTATGAACAACATACAACAACAACGCAATATGACGATTGAAATAGATATATTTTTTAATACATTCTAGTCTTGTTGTCTTTTTTCTACGCTTATAATGCATACAACAAGTGCCATTACTTTTTCTTTAAATTTGTCAAACGTGTTTTGCGTGTACATTTAGTTGTAAATTTTATATTGTGAACGTGTAATTGCATATTAAATTTAATTATTTTTATTTATGGTTAAAATTAAATATTATTATTTATATTTAAAATAAATTATTATTTTTTATATTTAAAATGAGTTATTATTATTTATTTTTTAAATTAAAATAAAAAATAAATTAAAGAAAATAATTATGATTTCTCTTTTTCAACTATTAATAATATGTTATTTTTGTAAGCTTATTCTACAATTGCATGAATAAGCTTATAGTAATCATACACACAATATTTTCACGAGGATTCCGTGTTGATTTTTCTACAATTGTTACGATATCCTTTTTCAATATATTCTCAAGTCTTTTTCAAGCTTAAGGCTTGTGTTTGTAAGCTTATAATAATATTTTTCTCAAGTCATTTGGTATGTTGGGTAAGATCTTTAAAACGATAGAATTTTAATTTCGAAAGTAGACGATAATCGTCGCTTGTCTTATGAATCTCGGCACTGGTTTGAGCTCAATGCCATATGTTTTGGGTAATTTTGTATACACTTGCGGGTAAGTTAAAATCTTGCCTGTGGCAACAATGCTGTGCGGCTAGACATGAAAAACAGCTGTTGATATTTCGAGAAATCATTAGATACATTTGTCGCATTATTTTAAAAAATTATTTTATTTCCACATAAAACAAGTTTAGTATACGCAATTATAATAATAATTATATATAAACCTAAAATTGCCATAATATAAGTACTATAAACATGGAAGCGGTTGCTTTGTCCACGGAGGTGCCAGCAGTCAGATCACAAACAGAAATTTTAACTCATGAAGATGGGTTAGATACGTCGGTAAGATAATTGTTAAAAGATAAGATAGCTATAGGATAGGTCTTTTTGAAACTACAAAAAAAAAAACTTTAAATATACCCAGCCTGAAAATAAGAACTCCAAATAGCTAAAGCATTTAA
This sequence comes from Eustalomyia histrio, assembly GCA_949748255.1. Lineage (NCBI taxonomy): Eukaryota > Metazoa > Arthropoda > Insecta > Diptera > Anthomyiidae > Eustalomyia > Eustalomyia histrio. The sequence continues at coordinate 114,444,054 of OX456526.1, read as the reverse complement.
AAAATGTCAAACAACTTTTACAGTATTGTAAGCTTTTCCTATTGATAACATATGTCAACCGCTAATTGGCATTTACTTGATGTATTATGTATGTAAGATTTGGTTCATTTGCAGTAGAAGTGTTCCAAAAATATTTGATTTGAGTTTTGAATCAAAAATTTGCCAAAAGTTTATTTTTGTCAATAGTACACTATCGGGAGCTGAGACAATTTTTTCTATCATTTGAGGCACTAAAAACTAAAATTTGCTCAGGATCTCTAAAATGCATTTCGCATGATATAATAGTTTCGTTCGTTTACCCAATCTTTTGTACAAATTTGTAGAAATTTTTACTGGATGTCGTTCGTTTACACAAATACTTAGTAACATAGGGACAAAATGGAGAATAAAGTGACAGTTTGATGTTGAGAATTTGGCTTCTTTCTGCAAATTTTTACTGATCAAATTATTGCCAGCAAGAATTTACTGGCAATTTTTGCAAATACAAAACAAAATGTTTTACAACTCCGTTGTTTTATGCAAATGCAAAGCAACAAACATTGTTAAATAAATTATAGAAAAGATAAGAAAACCTTCTAAAATGTTTCTGCTTAAGATTTTACAACAATAATACTTTTTTTCATATTGACCTGTTATATTTATTTTTGCATTTGGTTTTACAATCAGCTGTTTAACAAACTTGTAAATTATTGCAAATTTTCGGTTCGCGTACTTTTTTTTAGAAAATTTTTATTTTGAGAGTGAATTGGTCTTACGCTCTGTAAGTTTGTTACTGAGTAAATCTTACTGGACTTGACTGAGAAAAGTAAATGAATGAACCTAAAATGTGGCTCCATCTAGATCTATTTAAATCTCCCTAAGGGGAAAAAAAAGGTTTGCCTTTTTTGGTTAGGGATGGCGGGACCCATGGGGCCACCCAGTATGGGTAGTAATATCTGTGTAAAAAATGTTAATTGTCGTACTATTTTTTTTATATATGGACCTATAAATGAATGTGGATGGATGTTACTTCCATGGATGATTAAACAAAAAAATTTTTTTTTAAATCCTGAGGAAATTTCCATTCAATTGAGTACCCACACATATATGTTAATAGAAAAACATATTTTTTATTCCAATATCTGTCATATTGTTTTGTTTTAGCAACTCCCGATAGTGTGCACTTTAGCCTTATTTTTATTTTTAATGTATAAATACTTTTATTAATACTGCACATATTTTTATTAAATTGTTCTACATAAGAAAATGTATTTTACCGTTCTTTTACTTTATAGTCCCAACCAATTTTAAGACTGCGCCTTAAGAAACCGAAAAACGATAAGAAAGTTGGTTGGCAAGAGGGTACAGTCGATAATGAGCATATGGGTAAAAAGAAATCCAAATGTAAGTTTACTCGAACCCAAAAAAATCAAGGAATTTTGAATGTTAATGTTAACTTTTCAGGTTGTTGTATATATAAAAAACCAGTAGCTTTTGGTGAAAGTTCATCAGAAGATGATGAAGAATGTGAAAATTGTTTTGGACATCCAGAGAAAAGACGTAGAAATCGTAAACACGGCGATCATCATGATTATTATAATAATGAACCTTGTCCGGATGATCATAACGATGATGCGCAACATGATCCAAATGATTAAGTTTTTTCAATTAAATATTTAAAAATTATAAACATTTTTTAAGAATTTCAATTCCATTTTTTTTTGTTTCCTACAATCTTCTAAAACACAAAATTTTAATGTATTTTCATAATAATAATTTTTTATTGGAAGATAAAACATTTGAGTAACATTTAACTCATTTTTACAGTTTTTCTTCTTTTTATTTCCAAACACAAATAAATTCTACTAAATTCCTAATATGTTTTGCTTTATAAGCACCTTAAAATTTTGCTAAAAATCTCAATATTTTTTATTTTTTTTAAATTTGTTATCAATTTTTCAAACATTAACAACAAACCGTTCTACAGTTTTTCTTTTTCTACAAACTACATATACATCTAAATTTGACATTTAAGTATATTTTATATTGCCGCTATATATTCAGTTTTGTTTTAAATTTAAATTAAGCAGCGTTTTTTAATTTCAAATCGAATGCTTCTGTATTATTCGAAGTATCGATGCTAAGTTCCTTAGCTTTAGCATGGGAACGCCATATCTAAAAGAATAAAAAAATAAATATTAAAGATTATAATTAAGCGAAAATAATTATTGAATTTACATTGTACATATTTTAAGAAATTTATTTTAATAAATATCAAATATACAAAATATATTTTTTTCTTTTCTTTATAAAAAATATAAATTCTCTCTATAAAAAAATTTATTCATTTATTATTTGCCAGATTCTGAGATATTTTTACTATTGAAAATGTCTAAGATCTCAGACATTTTCCAATCGAAGATATCTTATATTCTGAGAAATTTATTGAAACGTTCTCAGATTCTGAGATGGTTTTTGTATGGGAAAATTCTTAACTTTTAAGACATTTGAAAAATTCGTATATGTTGAAACATCCAACAGAAAGAGAAATTTTTCCCATCGAAAAATTTCGAGACATTTTTGTTACAAAAATTTCTCAGATTCTGATAGGATTGTCCTATGGAAAAATCCAGACATCTTTTGTGTAAATAAATTTTCACATTCTGAGATATTTTTTCTATAAAAAAATTCCCAGAAGTAGAGGATTCTTTCTAATAGAAAATGTCTTACATTTTAAGACATTTTTTCTTAGAAAAATTCCCAATTCTGAGACATTTTTTCTATAAAAAGATTTTCAAATTGTAGAACATTTTCCAATGGAAAAATTCTAATATACTGAGACTTTTTTATTATAGAAATATTCTAAGATTATGAAATGTCTCGTAAAGAAAAATTAGTATAAAATTCTAAGATTCTAAAACATTTTTCGATAAAAAAATTCCAGAATTAAACACTTTTTTTTTTGCAAAAATTTCAGATTGTAAGACATCTTTTTTTTACATAAAAGATCACAGATTCTGAGAAATTTTTTCTTAACAAAATTGTTTACCTTTCAATAACTTTTTCTTATCCAGAGAAAAAAATCAGATAAACTAACCTTTATACTATAATCATCACTTGTTGTAACCAACATTTCCGAATCTTTTGGATTAAAAGCTACACTATTGACCACATCGGTGTGTTTATATTTGGCCAATGAAACACCATAATAACGATCCCATAAATAAGCATGCATATCTTCAGCACCACTAAATAAATAAAATCAAATGTGAAAATTAATATTAATTAAAATATTTCAAATCAAATTTAGATTTTTCAAAAACTGAAATTAATACACTTTTAAACTAAAAGCGTTTTTAAAATTAAGTTTATCTATTTAAGACAATTTTAAAGAAAATATAAATCTTCTATTTTTAAATTTTCAAATAAAAAATATAAATTTGAAATGAAAAATCTTAACTAGAAATTTTGAAATTTCAATGACAAAAAAAATATCAAATTTATACTCCATGTACCTGGCTACATAATCATCGCAAACATCTAGAAATATAAAAAAGCATTCGGTGCTGGGCGTATAGGCTTTATGGGCGCGTAACATATTGCCAACACGTTTAAGCGTCATGAGATCAATAACGTGAATATCAATTTCTTGAGCAATTGGCGGAGGCTCTAATGCATTTGATATAACATAATTTTCTGGCCACGGACGTGTATTAACATAAAGATATCTAAACAAGAAAAACCAATTACAAATTAAAAGCAAAACTCAAGTCAAAAGATTCTAAACAAACCTATGATCTGGACTTAAAGCCATGCCTATAATATGTCCATGCAAATCTATGACTTTATCCACTTTATCAAAACGATCGGCAACAGCCTCATAATTCCACCAATCTGGATCAGGATCCCTTAATTGATTCTATATGGAAGGGAGAATGTTATAAAAAATGTATTTGTGTATTCCATGTTAAAGTAACCTGTTTTTCGGCTTTTTTTGCAGCAATTCGTTCTTTCAGTGATGGCCCCGGATCCAATCTCTTAGGAAAGGTAACATGTTTTATGCGCTTGATACCAATTTGATGGGGTGTATAGGTTTTAGAGCCTGTAGAAAATATCAAATATTTTGGTATTGAATTTTCCATATCATCATATTCTTCAGCTGCCTCCATAGGTTCATCTTCGTCTTCATTGCAGGAATCGTCGGGACTATAATCACCATTAAATAGACGACGATATTCTTCAGCAAAATGTATGGAAATATCATCGTTTTGTAGAGTAGCACGACCTGATGAGGTGGATGGTAAAGAGTCATCTGGTAAGTTATTACCCGATGTGGTAGGAGAAGTTCTAAGAGAAGCCATGTGTGATAGCGGATTGCCAACAGTATCTGGATGAGCATTACTAGGCGAAGAACTTTGTTGCATTTCTAAATCGTCATTCTAAGTTATTAAATACAATTTAAGTTTGCATTATTTTACAAAAACTTTATTTGTAGCTTATAAAATAAAAACAAAAACTTTTTTCCCACTTTTAAATACTTTTAATAAAATTTCAGATTAAAGCTATCTTTTAACTTTTTATAAAACTCAAATAGACGAATTTCTTACCTTCTCTTTCATTTCATCATTTATTTGATTACGTTCGGCTAATGGATCATTTGTTTCATCCAACCAGGGACATTTTGCCATCATTATAGCTCTTACCGAACTGGCGTTACGATTATAAAATTTATACAATTGATTCATAATCGGTACATGTTCTGAATCAACTTCTTGATTGGCTTTATTCAACCACAATATAGAGGTGCTAACTAAATGAGCCAACCAATGTAAATCACCCGATATAAGATATTGATCACTAAACCAGGTGCCAAAAATGTCATAAGGACGATTTAAGACACGACAACGTAAATGAGAACCGTCTGTAAAACAATGAGATTAATATAAAAAAAAAAATTTTATTTAAAAATATGTTTAATATTTACTTTTATCACCAACAGTAAATACAGCAATTTCTCCCGAAGTACTGTGTGGTGAACCAAAATGTACACCGGATACTAAGAGCAGTGTATCACTTTGATTAAATTGTGAATATTGTGTATATTGCCAGCTAAATTGTTTCATATTATGCGAATATTTTTCTGTACATGGATGACCAGAATTCCAAATCTACAATTATAAGATATTTATTAAGAAAAAATATCAAGTTATATAGATTCCTACTGATGAAATTGCAGATTATGAGAACTTTTCCTATAAAAAATAACTTTGATAACAAAAATATGTCACATAGAAAAATCCTTAGATTCGGAAAACTTTTTTTATAAAGCGATAAAATGTTTGAAAAGTCTGTAATATTTGAATCACTAAATAAATATTTTCTTTGACATTTGAAAGAAGTTTTTCATTTAAAAAATCATCAGATTACATAAAACATAAAATTCACTAAAAACATTTTTTCTAGAGAAAAAACACAAATTAGCAGCCATTTTTTCTATAAAAAACCCCTTAGATTCGGAGTAATTTTTTCCATAGATTCCAAGGGATTTTTTCCTCAGATTCTGATTAATTTTTTATATAAAAAAACTCAGATTCGAAGACACTTTTCCAAAGAAAAATCTTTTGGCTCTGAGGTATTAATTTTTTCTTAGAAAAACCTTCCGATTCTGAGGCATCTTTTCTTTATAAAAACCTTAAAAAATTTTCTATAAAAAACGCTCATATTTTCAGGTATTGTGTCTGCACAAAAGCCTCGCATTCTGACGTATTTTTATATAAAAAACCATCTGATTTTGAGAAAAACCCTCAAATTCAGATTCATTTTTCTAATAGAAAACCCACAAATTCTAGTCATTTATCCAATAGAAAATTCCATAGATTCAAAGATATTTTTCCTATCGAAAAACTTTTTTCCTAAAGAAAATCCCTGGCATTCCGACGCATTTTTCCTATAGAAAATTCCTCAGATTAAAAGAACAATTTTTCTGAAGTTCTCACAAAAGCTCAGTAAATAAACTGTTCACAAATATAAAATGTTAAAATCTATAATAATTGTACTCACAATAACATAACCATCCTTTGAACAAGTAGCGAACATTTCACCATTATGAGAAAAACTAACATGCAACACTTGATGGGCATGACCATTTAAACGTTGCGATTGGACGAACGGTATGCGGGATGTTAAACGAACATATTCATTTTTCCATGAAGAGGCACCTGTTGAAGCAATTGACAAACAATCAAAAACAAATGAAAGAGAATCCTTAAAATTATATAAACTAGGTGAAATACTTACCAGGTTTCAATGGTATAGAAGGGTCAGTACGAAAATGATTTTGAAAACGGTGCTTCCACATTAAATCATCATTGGCTACATCATACCAACGACGGCAAGTGCCCGAAATATTAACAATATCTTTAGTAGATAAATAAGAGAAGATTTTCAATAAAACCAAATGGGGCATTGTCCACCACAAAGATTCTTCATCAGTTTCCGTAAGTTCCACCGAGTTTTCTTTCTCTACATCATAAATATCGGCTATACCACTGTCATCATTAATTTTGGGTTTTTTAGCCATTGTGGACATTAGCTATGCGAAAAGAATACTTTTAAAGATTCGAAAATGTGCTTTTATCAACCTTAGATTCCTTTTATGTTTTTTTTTTGTATACGATTTTATGCAATAAAATTATTTTAAATTTTTTATAAATTATCTATTTTTTTCTTTCTTTTTGTCTATATATGTACAAATGTATGCATATATGTTCACTTTTTTTTACAACAAATATAAAATAACTACAAGTCACAAAGAAATTTCGCTTTCGAATTAAAAAAAAAAAAAATCACACCCTACAAGCGGCACTGGAAGTTAAATAGTTTTTAACTATGCAAAAAATCCGACGACCAAAATGAAGTAACAACCATTTATCTATGGTTTAATTATAATAACAACAACAAGAAATTTCCATGGACCAAAAATAACTTTCTCCCCTTTTTCACTTCACTTCTTTTCGTTTTATTTGTTGGTTTCTGTTTTCTTATTGTTTATTATAAAATTCTCCTTTTTTTCTTGCTTTTGTTTTCTTACCAAATATACTTGTTGCTGTTTATTAAGATTTTGGTATATTATTTATTAATATATCTATTTATAAAAACGAAATAAACAAGTTTTAGTCAATTCATAGGCAACCAGTAATAACAAACAAAATTCAAAAGTTAAATAAGCTTATAAAAATGTTTTAGCAAAACAAACCGTTGATGAAAAATAAACAAAACGTAAATAGTAACATCTGTTTTTAATTATCTTTTACCACCTGTTTTAGTTAAGCATTTGTCATCAATATGTGTCACCCTGTTATAAATATACGGTTATTCGGGGTTAGTAAAGTACTAAATATGTATTTACTTTTGGAAAAGTCGTTACAAATACGAAAAAACAAAATTGCTTTTTTACTGCGAAATAATAAAATTAAATAAAATATAATTTGCTAGTTTCTACATTATAGCTTTTTGGGTCATCAATGCAAAATGGCAAAAAGGATTTAAAATTTCTTTGAAAAATATTTCAATATTTATTTATGTATTTACAAAATATTTTAAAATTTTTGTTTATATTTTTAAATTTCATATACATATATTAATGAGCCAGTTCGCAACTGATTTTGTTTACTTAAACTTATAAATTTTCTTTTAATTAATTGTGGAAAATATGACCCCGTCGGCGTTGATGGAGATTTGGGCTCTTTTCAGTATGACAAGTGGCCTCTTTCTTTTGGAATCACATGTCCTCCAAGTACAGATTTGTAACTTCCGGTAAGAGAAATTCAACCAGCATTGCTCTATAGCGGTCGCCGTTCATAGCGTAACCGTCGGCTCTTTCAAACAATAAGGTCCACTCACCTTTTCTATTGTAACTGCACACCACACGGGGACTTTGCGAGGATACAATGGTGTCTCGTGAACTATGCGTGGGTTTTTTGTCCACCAGACCCGAGAATTTTTCTTACTGATGTGGCCGCTAAGATAAAAATGAGTCTCGTCGCTTATGATAAATTTTGATAGAAAATCATTGTCACAATTATCGCGCATTCTATTCACTATAAATTTCGCACATGTCTACTTCACGAATGTCAAAACCAATCTGGCATAAGATGCTATTTTTAAAAATGACAGCACTTTCCAATAGGGTGACACTTCTAAAGTTATAATTTTATATATATTTTTTTTTTTTTTGATAAATTAGCTTAAATATAGCAGGTGTCATAAAAGTACGCTTGAAGGGTGGATTACTACAATAATTATTTTTCTCTTTTCAATTTGGGATAGCAAAATATTATATATTTTATTTATACAGTATCAAATAAATAGTTATCAGGGTTTTAATTTCTAAATTTTAAGGTAACGTTAAGTGAGTCAAATATTGTAATTTATTAATTGGCCTCTATGCTTTCAAATTACAAAATGTTGAATACAAAAAAAAAAAAAAAAATAAAAAATAACTTAAAAATAAACTGCTTACTGCAAAAATACTATTTTGGTAGTTGTTTATTATAACATTGAAAATAACTGCTTTAAACAACTGTAACTGCTTAGGTTATTGTTTTTTCTGTGATAATAGTTGTTTTTAAATTTTTTCATGCACTCAACCAAAAACAGCAGTTAAATCAACTAAAATCCATATCAAATTGATCACTAGAGCTAAAAAACCCGTCCGTTGATTTAACACTTTACTTAGTAAACAAATATTTTGACGTTTAGTTTAATGTGGTGTTGTTTTGACAACATATTTGTTCCATTTAATCAATTTGAATTATTATTTTGTATTTTTGACCAATGCATTTAATTTAATTAATGATGCAATTTATTCAATTCAACTTATTGTAAATTCTTAATTTTATATTTCAATATTTTTTATATTTTATCTATTTCACCATTTTTCTTAAAATAATTAACGTTTTCAAAAGTTTACATTTTTAATGAAATAAGTGAATTTGACCAAATATAAAAAATAATGAAACAATAAATAAAAAATTATAGTGAAGTACTTAAACTTGGCCAATAATTTACACAACCCATGAATATTTTAATATGCAAAGCTTTATAAATTAATTTAAAATCATAATTTTATAATTCAATCTCTATATATAAAGGACTGACTCACTAACTCATTCAACATCACTAGAGTATTCAAAAAACCGGCCTTTTGGAAAAACCGGTTTCGGTTTTCTTCGAAAAATCGAATTTTAAAAAAACCAGTTTCGGTTTCGGTTTTTGCAGAAAAAACCAGGTCAACCGGTTTTTTTTTTAATTTGAATAAAAAGCTTATATAATTTGTTAATTGTTTTAATTACAAACAAAAAAAAAAAGAAATTAAATATATATTTTTGCCCACGTAGGTGTTCAAAAGTAGAAAATCCTTTACACCCGAACGTTAAATAAACTTGCTAATGTGGGATGTTTAAAGTAATAAAAATAAAAAAGTAATAAAAATAAAAATCAAAGTAATAAAAATAAAAAATACATTCTTTGAAAAAAAAATATTTTATAATAATTATATAAAAAATTTTGTTTTCCTGAAGATGCTAACAAATTGTTAGCGAAATATTGAAAATAAAATAAGAATTTTTATAAAAAAAGAAAAGATCTTTAGCTGAATAAATAAAATATTAATATATTTTTTTATTGTATTTCATTTCAACATTTTATTTATTGGTTTTAATATTTTTTAATATAATATCTTAAAAATTAATTTTATAAAAATTAATATTATATTCATATCAAATGAATAAAGATCATTAAGTTTGTAAATTGGTAAAATTAGGTACGTTAGTAATTTGAACGTTTACAACGTTTGGCATTAAATACGTTTTTTTAATATTACATTTTAAATATGTAAAAAGAAAATCTATTTTTCACTTCTAAAATAATATTTTAGAAATAATATGCAATTAAAATGTTTCGTTTTAGTGGAAAATACTCTTTCACTAATAAATGATGAATGATTTTGTAGTCTCTTTTTTAGGATTTTGAATACTGTTTATTGTGTTATTTAGATCAGAAACTATTTGAATTTGGAATATCCAAAGTTAGGTCTTCATCGGAATCTATCAGACTTACATCTAAATCTTCATAATCAAACAAACGATTATAAAACTGTTCGGAAAAAATAAAAGAGACCAAGTAACCCAGTTGGTGATGTTATTAAAAAAACCGGTTAACCGAACAAAAAAGACCGGTTTTCGGTTTTCTTCGAATTTACAAAATATTCGAAACCGATCGGTTTTAAAAAAAAAGAAACCGGTTGACCGGTTTTCGGTTTCGGTTTTTGAATACTCTAAACATCACCCAGCCCAAACCGCTGAAGGTAGGAAATTCCAATTTGGTATGTAGGTTCCCCTAATGATGGTATGGATGGTAAAAAGAGGAACTCCCCTTTACTTCCAGCCCAAACCCTTTTGACTAGAAAATTTTAAATATGTGTTCCCTGCAGTATTAGCTAAATTACTGATAAGGTATATTTTGGTAATTTTTGCTAGCGACGTTGTCAAATTGGGACTAAAAGTCGGCCTGCCCAAACCGTTGGAGTAGTTGAAATTTGGTATGAAGGTTCCTCCCCTGATAAATGTATATATATATATTATATACATATGTTCATATATATATGTGCACAGCAGATGTTGCGGGGACTATGAAGACATTTTGTTACTTTGGGGACTGTCCTTAAACTTTTCGTTATTCTACTGTTGACACTGAAGACATTTTACTGGATACAGCGCATATTACAGGGACTTTTTTAGCTGTATATACAGATGTCTTCAAAGTATGTGCGGGGACGGGTTTTCGTTCCACAAGTTACTATCCGTCCTCAAACTTTTAATTATTCTACTGTTTACACTGAAGACATTTTACTGGATACGGCGCATATTATAGGGACTTTTTTGGCTGTATATACAGATGTCTTCAAAGTATGGGCAATGAATATATATATATATATATATATATATAAATATATATATATATATATATATATATATGTATATATATATATATATATATATATATATATATATATATATATATATCAGCTAAGACGGGTCTTTTGTAAAAATTTATCAGATATTAGGACATATACGAAATTTATAATAATTTAGAATTTAAGGGTGTGTGTTAAATGGTAGCAAAGTTTGCTTCTTGGTAAATTTTTGACAGTTTTGAGGTGAATAAAATTTTTGAAAGCAATTGGAAAGCTTCTAAAAGCAAAAGAAAACAAAACAAATAAATAAATTCGATTCTTTTTCACACAAAAAAATTTAAAACTTTTTCACCACAGAAAAAATATTTTTTACCATGACATTTTGCGACCGTTTCACACACACCCTAAGTAAAATATATTTTGAGGGGACTTTTTTGGTAGTAAAATAAATCTAGGGTTTCTGTTGGACAATGTATGGAGAATTGTAAAAAAATACTCCGTACCACGATTCGAATTTTGACAATTTTCTGAAAAAATTATACTATTTTATATTTTTTGATGCTTACTCCACATATAAAAAATAGAATAAAGTAAGGTTTATGCTGAAGCTTTTTTTTACAAAAGGTACATAATTTACGAATTAAAACATTTAATTCAAACCGAATTACGGAGTAACCCCCCTGACGTGCTGTTACTGTCAATAAGCGTTTAATGCAGGAATAAAATAGCTTAATTGGCGTCACTTAGTTTTTTTTTTTTATTAATTTAACGATTTTGTGAGAAAATTTTCTAAGAAGGACATATATTTTTAGATTATATGTTTCGAAATTAAAATAAAAAGAAAAAATATTGGTTAGATTTATAAATTTCAAAATTTATATATTTGATTTGAATCGTTTGATAGTAGGGACTGAACCCCAACCCGAACCCAAAAGGGTTCGCTGTTTATAAAAACTTTGAACCCGAACCCGCTGAACCCAAAAATTTAACCAGGTTTGGGTTCAAAAATATAAAAAATATTCTTGCTGTTTATGGCGTGAGAAATGTTGGATAGAAAAATCATAAAAATATTACATTTCTTGCATTCCAGTTTGCATTGCTTGACACTATATCTAGTCCCTTTAAGCAAATACGTGATCAATGCAAGGCTATTTGCAAAAAATTGCGAACACCAAAAATTTCTTCTGTAACTAAAAAGCTGAACTTGAAGAAACTGTACTAGACTGTCAAACTAGATGGAATTCCAGTTATGACATGGTTCAAGCAGAAGTTTTTGAACCTATTAAAGAATTACCTCTGAGACTACAACAAGAACAGATGACTTTAACCATTTTTTTAGAATCTGGCTTAATTTTAAAAGATGACGAAACAAAAACATTTTCACAAGAATTATATTTAAATATTATAAAAAGAGAAAACCACTTTATGAATAATCCATTTTTGATTGCAGCATTATATCTGTATAGAAGATTTAAGTTAATGCTAAGTCCCGAAGATTTTGAAAAGGCTAAAAAAACATATTTTAAAAGCAATTAAAGTTTTTGTTTTTTACGCTGTTAGTTATTGTTTTTAAAGCTGCCAGCATTGAAATGCTATTATATTGCTAAAGCTGAGAAATTTAATTGATTCTTAAACTGTTTAGGCAGTATCTTATTTATTTTTGTGTTTAAGTAAAAATTCTTAAAACCATGACTATCTGTTTTTAAATAACTGAAAGTTATTTAATAACTAGTGCTGGAACTTTTTAAAAACTTTATTAAACTTATATTGGAAGCTTTAACTATAAAGTTAAAAGAAAAACTTCTAAACGAATCACAGTCTTTAAATTAGTTTTTTGTCAGGTTTTTGTTTTAGCATGTTAAAACTAAGAATTCTAGTGTAAAAGACATTTTTAAAATATCTTGAATTAAAAACCGGATATTGAAAAAATTGTTAAAAATATCTGAAAGTAAAGCTATTTTTATAAGTTAAGTCGCATTTTTTTAAGGGAAGCAACACTCAGGAAATACTTCCTACTAATTGATGTGTTGCTTTTTTTTTGAAAAGGTGATAGAGGAAGTATGAAAGGTGGTGAAATATGAAGAGCCTCAAATATGGCAACACTCTAATTTGGCGAGATGATAAATCTTAGACCAGTTGTTACCCGCTGTCTGATGGAGAGTTGGCGAAATGCTAATGAGAAGGAGGATGTTATGATATTTATGAGGGATAGAAAACTCATATATATTATATTTCTAAATTGATGTTCTGTGTAAAAGTCCAAAGCGCTTACCATTACACGACAATGCCTCTCAAAATCGATGTTAAAAAAATTGTTTTTAGAACCATATTTGTGACCTTTATGAATCTCAAAAACATAAGAAAAATTATTGCTTAAACGTTGACATCGTCTTAAATATTATTGTATGGAAAATATTGGAAACCAAATTTGATTAAAAGGTTATCGCAAACAAATAATTAAGTTTTGGTCTCATTATAAAATATTCAATGTATTCACTACACTTACCAAAAAAAGTCTGTAATGGAAAATGAAAATTTTGCAGTTATTACAGGAAACTTTGCTAATTCGAGCCCAGCGTATTTTTTTGCTAATGGTAGCAACACATTTCTGCTGACGTGCAGTACAATGAAATTAGTAGAATTAATTAGTACCCGCTATTGAATTTTAGTAAACCTTTTGTAAGGTGCAATTAAAAATTGGTTTGTTAAATTTAGCAAAAAAAATTTACAAAGTATTCTTAATAGAGGTACAATCAAATTAGTATAAAAAAATTAGTAAGCGCTACTAAGTTTTAGTAAATTCTTGTAAACTCAATGAATTGTAAAATATAGCAAAATTTTAATTTATTAAAAAACCAAAAAAAAGTCTGTAATGGCAACTGAAAATGTTGCTGTTGCTACGGAAAATTCTGCTAATTTGAGCCCAGCGGTATTTTTTGCTAATCTTAGCAACACATGTCTGCTGACGTGTAGTACAATGAAATTAGTAGAAAAATTAGTAGCCGCTACTAAATTTTAGTAGACTTTTTGTAAAGTGGAATTTATAATCTGTTTGCTAAAATCAGCAAAAAAAATTACTAAATACTAATAAGTACAAAGTTTTAGATTAATTTTTTTTATCGAGTATCAAAAATTTTGATTATATTTTTTAAAAAAATATTTTATACAAAATAAAAAAAAAAAAATTAAAGGCTTAAAAATCTTAAAAATTGTTAAAACTTAAACGAATTTATTATTTTGTTTTAATTTGGTAATTTGCTTTTTGAAAAATATTTTAGTCAATTTTTTTTTTACTTTTAATGTTAAATTTAATTGTTTTTAGAACTAAAAAACCCTTTTTAGTGATATTTTAAGTGGATGTCCTATTTTCAGACATGAGTCGGTATCTTCACTTTCGATCCCTTTTTTAATCCTATGTAACATTTTAGGGCAATTTAAGTTTGTTTGTATAAGTTTTAATTAGAAATAACATTTCCTTCAATATCGACTTTTTAAAATTAGTAATTTTTTTTTGCTAATTTTAGCAAATCTGTTTTCAAAAATTTGTAAAATGATTTCTGAAATTAGCAACGAAAATTTGTAAATATTCTGTAAAAATTCTGTAATTTGTAAAATGTAAATAGCAAAAAGATTTGCTAAATAATAATTTTTTTACTAAAAATCAGTACGAAAATAGTAAAGTGGGATAGAAAACCGTTTACAAATTTTTCTAATTTTTCTGAGTGTATCTTGTTTTAATTTGCTAAAGTTTGTTTTGAAAAATATTTTTAGTAAAATTTTTGTATTGTACGATAAAATTTTAATTGTTTTAAGGACTGATTTTTAGAACTAAAAAAGTTTTTAATGCTATTTAAAGTGGATGTCCTATTTCTGGACATAAGTCGGTTGTGAAAAGTATCTTCACTTCTGATCCCTTTTTTAACCTATCTAGCATTTTAAAGCTATTCAAGTTTAATTGTAAAAGTTTTAATTATTAGAAATAACATTTCCTACAATATCCACTTTTTTAAAATTAGTAAATTTTGCTAATTTTAGCAAATCGATTTTCAAAAATTTGTAAAATTATTTCTGAAGTTGTAAATATTCTGTAAAAGTTCTGAAATTTGTAAAATGTAAATAGCAAGAAAAAATTACTAAGTAATATTTTGTTTACTAAAAACCAGTACAAAAATAATAATTGGATTGAAAACCGTTTACAAATTTTTCTATTAACTTTTTTTCTGAGTGTACTGTAATCTTAAAAATAAAGTTTAGTCATTAACTAAAATTAAGCACAAGATGAAATTCTTTTTTTTTGGCAAACAATAGGAATATGTACAATATATTATTTAATTACTACTAAAATATTCACTTTGTTGTTTGCAATTCTAAAAAAACCTCAATCTGTGAGAATAACCACAAACAATTCATTCAGATTGAGTGGTTAATGATCTTTAGGTAATGAATTATAATGATGAGATGACGAGCCTTTTACAACAAAAGATAAAGACTGATCGAAACAAGTAAAACCGCATTAAAAAACTGACCTTGGTTAAATAAGAACTAAAAAATAACTTAAACTACGATCAACATTAAAAAGCAGGAAGGAAAAATGGTAAATTTTACGGATGGATCATCATTATTAAAAATGGAATATAACTGCAAAAATTCCAGTTTTTAATAAAGGAATTGTATATCAAATATCAGAGTGAAATGTATATCATTATTGAAACGAACAAGGAAATATATATCTTTCCAATCTTTTTGGTGTGCCTACCACAAAATTAAGGGCCAAGACATACCACAAAAAAAAAAATGAAAATACTAAACAAAACTACAATTTTTAAAAATTTTACTATATTTCGAGTTGTTTATGTTATGTAATATTTACTCTTATCAAAATTTTAAAACACATCGATGTTCATAAGATGACAAATGTATTCACTATACTCATATATGATGGGAGTCATTTGTCATGTTTAACTCAACTTGTAGTTTACGAATTTGTTCATACCACAGGGTTAACTCTTTAGACAATCCACCATAAATGGTGAGGGTATATATCAGTCTGTCATTCCGTTTGTAAATATAGGTCTAAGACCCCATAAAGTATATATATTCGTGATCCATATGCAATTTTAGGTCGATTTAGCGACGTCTGTCTGCCCGTCTATCTGTCTGTCCGTTTGTCTGTTAAAATGGCGATCACGACGCGAAGACACAAGCAAGGATGCTAATTTTTACCTAGATTAATGGACATTATTGCGAAAAGTTTGGCATTGAAAATGAACAAAATCAATCCAGCAATTAAAAAGTTATGAGTGAAAATGTGAAGGTACCTCTAAATTTTTTACCTTAAAAAATTTTTTTCAACTCATAATTTTACTTCTAAAGTTTTTTACATTATTTGTATCAAAAAGAGTAGAGAGCATTTTTGTAATATTATTATTAAAAGATTCGGCACAGCCGAATTAAAGCATTTTTTACATGTCTAATTTAACTATGGAGCAAAAGCAAATGTCAAAAACTTGCCAAATATTAGTAAACCCTGCGTAACAATTTTAAATTAACAAGAAAAGTCTCTCGCCGAGAGCCCATCGATCTTGATGCAATGTATAATAGATGAAACAAATTTAGGAAGAGTGGCAAGCAATCTAAATTTGATTGAAATCGGTGAAATAAAAAAAAAACAGAATTTGAAAACAGGCCATGGTCGACATTTTGTAGAGTAGAAAATTTAAGCTCACGTATTTTTATCTGTCCAATCTTATATTAAAGTTCTAAAAAATGGGGTCGAAAATAAACATGATCGGGTATCTAAAATATGTTCGGAAACTTCTAACATGGAGGGTATTCCAATGAAATTTAATGAAAGCAGAGCTTAGAAGAATTAAATGATTTTTAAATGAATTCGCCATAAAGCGAATATAATTAAAGTTCTAAAAAATGGGGTCGAAAATAAACATGATCGGGTATCTAAAATATGTTCGGAAACTTCTAACATGGAGGGTATTCCAATGAAATTTAATGAAAGCAGAGCTTAGAAGAATTAAATGATTTTTAAATGAATTCGCCATAAAGCGAATATAATTTTAATCTAGTGAACGATTTCTTTTTAAATAAAATGAATTCAATAAAATTAATTCAATTGAAACATTTCGATTTGTCGAATCAAATGAATTAAATCACTACACAAAGACACGAATTTATTGTGACAACTGAATTTCTTCGAGTCACCACATATTTGTTTGTGGCGAGCAAAATTCCATATATTCATCGTATCAAGAATACCGAATAATTCGGTTGCTGCAACTAAACTATTCAGCTGGCAGAAATTCTGTTGTCACAATTAATCTGTTTTCTCTGTTTTCAAAAAAAATTTGTTCAGTTTATTAACCGTTCAATGTGAACGCTAAATTTTACTAAACAGTGATTTAAAAAAGAATTCCGTTCAGTGATTTAAAATTTAATTTCAAACGTTATTTTCAGAGTTTAAATATTACAAATTTAACAAATGGAAATTTACTTATCCAAAAAATAATTAGAGTTAAATATTAACCACAAATATTTCCATATAAATTTGTGTAATGGTTAATTACTTATGAGATAACATAGAACTAAATTATTTATTTTCTGTCTATTAAATAAAAGAAGAAAAACCGAGAGAAATAAGCGGCTGAAAATTGATTTTCAATCACTGAATGGTAAAGAATGTATTGAAAAGTCGCCTAAAAGCCAAACGGTTACGAAGATCGGAAAAAGCCTAGACACCCCATCGATGAAGTATACTTATTATATTAATTTGAATTCCAATAAACAACATTTTCCAAAATGTGCTATTTCAAAAATATTTTTTTCTTAATGACGAAAAAAGTTGAACATGGTAGGATATAAAAGATTTATATGCCGCAAGATGCGCTTAAAAACCTTTTATACATAATTTCTCTGCAGGTTTTTTTTTTCAAAATTAAAAGATTTAAATCAAAAAAAGAATAAATGGGTAATTTTTGACCACACTTCTGAACCCTTAAATTGGAGATCGGGCCTCTAAAATATATGAGTCTGTTAATTGTTTCTCCTCTATCACACACCTGAATTTTATTTAATGCTAATTAACATATGTGTGTGTATTAAATGCGTATTTAATTTAATCGACGAGGTGTCTGAGATTTCTGCACAGTAAAAGTCAAAATTTTTTGTCGTGTGAAATGCCTCACACAATGAGCCATTGAGTCTTAGCCTCCTTGGAGAGTTCTGTTCTCTCCGTGACTGTCAAAAAATTAAAGCATGTTAAACCTGATTTGTCCACATCTATTTATTATCTATAGTTACCCCTAGATATTTAACCTCTGTAGACAGTTGGAGAGTAACCCCTTTAACCAATATTATGGGGTTTTGGAGCAATGTCATTCGTACGAAACTTTTCAGTCCCGAACGAGTTATAGTCTTCCTTCTCAGGTTTGGGAATGAAAACCAACTCAATATCGCACCAAGGTGACGGACATATACATGGGCCAGCTGGCGAAAAAGACTGAATTTAGAGTCAGCATGTATGCACTACTAGTCCAATATAAGAGGTGGGCCAATAAGTCCGTGATTTTTTAAATGAGCATAGGTTTTTGGGTAAAAAAAAATAATTTATATTTTAACATAGTCTCCATTGAGTTTTATAAAGTTTGTTTAACGTTTGTCCAACATTTCTTCAATTTTTCTAACCCCTCCAAAAATAAGATTTGACGAGGTCATCAAAATAGGTTCGCTTGTGAGTTTATTTCATCCTTGAAGCCAAATCTCTTTTCGCCGAGCCATTTCTTCAGGTTTGGCAACATAAAGTAACCACTCGGGGTTGAAGTCTGGAGAATAGAGCAGATGAGGGTGCAATTCATGTATTTTTGCCATGAAAACTAATTTTTCATTTTCTCCTCACACCTTAAATCCTCAAACTAAATGACGCAGCTTGTTCAAATTCAGAAGAAGTATTGTATTGCCCTTTTAATTAGGAGGCGGGAAATTCAACTACATAATTTTTTGCTCTTGCTGGGTTTTACTTGTCGAAAACGCATATATAAAAAACTAGTAAAAACTGGTTTTGTACGATAATTAGATAGTTTTTCTTCAGTCTAAATATTATATTACATTATATATATGACTAACTCCTCTTATTGACCTTTGATATGACGTCATTAACGCAATGACAATAATAAAACTCAACACTAATTAATGTTGTGTATATTAATTTACAAAACTTTAATGCAAGCAAGTTGTCTGGCTAGCTAACGAGAGAATTTCGAACTGACCCTACTAACAAATACGTACATATCTACTTTTTTTTGAGATAATAAACATATGTATGTATGTACGAGTATAAACAAAAACATTATTCCTTTTCTCAGCACATATATTTTTATGATTATTTTAAATAAGTTGCTCTCGTTTTTTTCACAACGCTTATAAAAGTAGTCGGGGAAATACACATTATGGAATCCTACACTGTAATTTATTAAAACTTATATATTTTAAATATTTTTTTTGGATCACCCTGTTTTGTTTTATGTCTACCCAGCAGAAACATCCCTGTAGGAAGCCTGGGGTCAAGTGTGAACAAGTCACCACTTTTGTCGACTATTTTGGGTGACATCTTCACAAAGCGTCTATACTTTTTACATTCCTTTTTTGCAGCTGCAAATCTGTGCTTGTTCTTGGTTTTTTATTGTTTTATTTTGTTCAAAATTAAGGTGTTTAATGAAAATATAAAGAAAAATTAATTTAAAAGGTAAATATACAAATTTGAACAAAATATATAATGAGCAAAAGAAATTACAAAAAACTTTCGAAAAAAAAACAATCAATTTTGTATAAAAATATCAAGAAAGAGGCAACAATTTTTAGTGAAAGTTGCAACTCTAGAGATTTTGTGGAGCCTGATGAAGATTTTGCGCAGCCTGTGGAGGATTTTGTGCAGTCTTCTGAAGATTTGTCTACTCCAACATTAATTTTACAAAAAATTTTTTTTACTTTAATGAAATTTATAAAAAAATTTTTTTAATAAAATATCTAATTTAACAAAATAAATGCACCTGTTTAATCTTATTTCCTTCCTAGTGTGGAAATCTAGTAAAAAGGTCCACAAATGAAGACTAGAATTACTAAAATGTACTAGTGAATCTCTGGTTCCAATGTCAACACCTAGTCAATAGTTGTGTAGATTCTCAATGACACGCACATGTTAAATGTCTACAGCAGAAAGCGTTGGTTGTGGCATAATTAGTCAGTACACTCAGAAAAAAAAGTTAGTAGAAAAATTTCTAAACGGTTTTCAATTCCACTCTACTATTTTTGTACTGATTTTTAGTAAAAAATTATTATTTAGCAAATCTTTTTGCTATTTACATTTTACAAGTTACACAATTTTTACAGAATATTTACAAATTTTTTTTGCAAATTTCAGAAATCATTTTACAAATTTTTGAAAACCGATTTGCTAAAATTAGCAAAAAAAATTACTAATTTTAAAAAAGTGGATATTGAAGGAAATGTTATTTCTAATTAAAACTTACACTTTCAAACTTAAATTGCTTTAAAATGCTACATAGATTAAAAAGGGGTCGGAAGTGAATATACCGACTCATTTCTGAAAATAGGACATCCACTTAAAATAGCACTAAAATATTTTTTTTAATTCTAAAAATCAGCCCTAAAAACAATTAGAATTTGACCTTAAAAGTAAAAAAAAAATTGACCAAAATATTTTTCAAAACAGAAATTACCAAATTAAAACAAAATGATTAATTCGTTTTTTTAAAAATATGTTCAAAATTTTTGATACTCGATAAGAAAAATAAATTCAAAGCTTTTTACTAATATTAATAAAATTTATTAATTTTTTTTGCTGATTTTAGCAAACAGATTTTAAATTCCACTTTACAAAAAGTCTACTAAAATTTAGTAGCGGCTACTAATTTTTCTACTAATTTCATTGTACTACACGTCAGCAAACATGTGTTGCTAAGATTAGCAAAAAATACCGCTGGGCTCAAGTTAGCAGAATTTCCCGTAATAACACAAAATTTTCAGTTGCCATTACAGACTTTTTTTGGTGAGTGTAGTACTGGTGACAAAGTCAATAGTGAATCAGTACAGTACAGTTTCACTATCGACATTTCCTACAGGGATGGTAATGACATGTAATTACCGTATAGGTTTAATGTATGCTCTTGCTTGCTCATTAACATGCATTTATGTCCAGAAATGGATGTGCATTAACGAAATTTGAGAAAATATCTTCATATACGTTATGATGCATGCATGTTCCTTAGGGTTTCCCAAAAAAAAAAAAATGTGAGCTATTGACCATTCCCGCCTCTAAAAATGTTCATTAGGTTGTAAAATCAAGTCTTTCAAAAAAAATAGTATAATAGGAGATCAATAAGAGGAGCCACACCGTTGCCGAAAATATGAATTTTTATTGATTTTATTTTTATTTAGAAGTATTTTTCATCTTCTGTTTTGCTAGCTTATTTTAAATTCCATATACATCAGATTTTTTAAACACTACCTTCAAATCTTCAATTTTTAATTTATTTTAAAGAAATTTAAAAAAAATCAACTATACACTTTAAGGTTTTATTAAGCACATATAAGGGATTAAAATGGCAAAAATTGTAGGTTTTCGTTTTTTGGTTTGGTGAGGGCAGCGTTTTCATTTAAGCGGTTTTCGAGAAAACAGCGATTTTTTTCACTTATTTGGTTTTCCATTTGTTTTTACAAATTCCATAGGTTTTTGGCCGAAAGATTTCAAAGCAATAAGAAATTCATCAATCCTTTACATTATGGCAAAATGAAGACATACTAAATTGCCATTATTTAAGGTCAAAGGTCGATTTTTAGGAGATTTTAATTTTTTTCAACACATTTATATAACATATATTTCTGAAGGGATATTGATGAAACTGTTTGATATTATTTTTCTAGGTCTTAAAATTATATTCTTTTTTTGTGAGATGAAAAATTATGAAAATACACTGATATTTTCTCCGTGAAATAAAAATACAGTTTTCTAGCCAAAGGTCGGAAACTTTAACCACTTAACCACAAATCACTTAAACAAAATTCCAATGTGATCTTCCAAAACGCCGACACATGTATATTATTTTTTTTGTCTTCTCTACCAGAATCCATTATATATACATATATCGGTAGTAACATTGCTAAAATTCGATAATTAGCAACTAAATATTAAAAAATATTTTCCAACTTTTTTCTACAGATACTTGTAGACAAAAAATCGTTAACTTAACTACAGAAATTTTTTTAAAGTTCAAGTTAACGATTTAAGACGTTACTTTACAAAATTTCAAAGTAAGTAAATTTTAAATTAACAATTTTTGTGGGAATCTCTGTCAATAATTTAAAAAAATACAGAATACCTTTTTGGGGACAATTATCGTTAGTTAACGAAATCGAAAAATTAGAGAATTGCACTACTGGAACTTTTTTCTACCGAGTTAAAAAAATCATAAACTTATCTACACAAAAATTGTTTGAAGTTTAAGTTAACGATTTTTGTCGTTACTTTATAAAATTTTAAATTTAAGAACCCCGTAATTTTGGAAAAGTTCGGAATTGTTGTACAGTGTAATTTCCGAAATCAAAATTTTGATTTTTTTTTGCATAAAACATACAATAATATTATTGTGGAGTAAAAACATCTATTTTTCTATTATATTTTCCTCTTTCACGGTTTGCAGGCAATATCGCTAAAATACCGTTACCGAAAACTGTTATCACTAAACCGTTATTCCAAAACTAAAATACTGTTATCCTTTAAATATGATTACCGAAATTACCTAGAATAGAGGTACCTTTAAAATACCGATAACAGCATCGTTTCGGTTACCAATCATGCATGCTCTATTTTGAATTAATGATATTGAGAGATGTTTTAGCTCTATCCCCTCCCGTATGAATGCGGCTTAACATAAATTTTATGTTTTTGTTAATTTTGTTTTCGTATATAAAATGCAATTTTTTTTTTTCTAAAATTCTACAAAATTGTGTTAATTATAATTATATTAATAAGAAAACTTTAAATAAAGTTTCGGCACTTACAAAGAAAACCGGTTTTATTCGGACTTTACGATTGTGAATTTCTATTTTTAAAAATGCAAAAAATCGTTAGAATATTATTTGCCATTATGAAATTACAATTGTTTTTTTTTTTTGTGCATAATAAGTACAAATGGTGGTGGTTTGAGCTTAATTTGGAAAGTAAATACTGCTCCCAGAGAAAAACTGTATGTATACGCTAATATTTATATACCGGGGGCAATGCTTAATGGACCTTTAAAGAATTTAGATAATTAAAATTGCTTCAAAGGCCATAACCAACTTATTAAGCTCATTGTTGTAAGAGGGTATATAAAAATCTACACTTGAAGTTAAACTCTTATCACACTTTAAGATAAACTCATGCTTTTGTGATTCAACGTACAATGCAACAATTTTATTGTTTGCAAAACTGCGATGTGTAAAATTTTTTTTAATCGTTTATTAAATGCAATTCAGTGATGATAAATGAGAATTTTAAATGGGTACTAACATTTAAAATTCTCGTTCATAAAATTAGTACTTTTTCGAACTTATTTGCACTGAATTCCTAAAATATATAAAGTCTCAGGTATAATTTCTAAATTTTCTGTTTAAATTTAACAAACAGTTAAAATTAACAACATACATACATATTCGTCAGTTAGTAGCTTACTGGCAGACCTTTAAAAACATAATTCTTTAAATCAATTTTCAAATCTGATTTAAATTTTGACGAACTAATTCCCGTATTAATTATTCTAATTGAATTATTTACTACTATAATTCAATCTTTATCTTATTAGAATAATGAAGTTGATTAAAAATAAATTAATAATTAAATAGTTCTTTTTATAAATCAACGAAATAATTCAATTTGAATAATTCAATTTTAAATCAAAGAAACAAATCAATTTTCATTTGATTCGCGAATCAGAAAAAGATTTATTTAATTTTATTTAAATCGCGTTTAATTTCATGGGTTTCATGGAATTCTTATAAAACAGCCTCCACGGGATGCCTTTCGCAGTATATTAATATTCCACTAGAGCAAAAATTTTGTCCGTTTTGCTCTATCTCGCTTAGTTTTCGAGACGCCGACCATTTTATAAAATGCCGAATATCTCGGAAACTAAGCGAGATAGCGCAAAACAGACAAAATTTTTGAAAATATCAACAAAGTTTACTCTTTGATAAAATAGATTCGATTAGGTCCCCGAAAGGTTTCCTGGAACAATTTTTTTTATCAATTTATATGCTAATATAAATAAACACACTCCGATACTACAAATTTCGTTTCTCGTTCCATTTCGTTCGTACAAAAATGGGTTCCCCTGTGGCTGTTTTATAAAAATAGATTTATCGCGATGTCTTCCGGACCTGGCCTATTTTTTATTATAGCAGTATATTAATACTCTACTAGAGTAAACATTTTGTCTTTTTTGCCCTATCACGCTTAGTTTTCCATTTAAAAAAACTACCATTTTACAAAATGGCGAATATCTAGAAAACTTAGAGGGATTTGTAAGTAAATTTTAATGTTTTCTATATTTTTTTAATTCGCAAATCAAATCAATCTTTTTTAATTCGCGAACTAAAAAAGAATTATGTTTGAATTGATTTGATTCAATTGAATCAAAAAAGATTCAAATGAAATTGATAAATAAACTATAATTTTTAATCTGATTTAATAAATTGATTTATAAAATATTGAATCAACACTTTGATTTACAAAAGGAATTATTTTTTTTTCGCGAATTAATTCAATAATGATTTATCTTTTTCAAGGTCTGCTTACTGGTATGAAACAATGGATAATTTATAAGCTGAGTTGCATTGGTTTGCTTTTCAAATTGAAAGCTAAACCACGAGATGCTAATGAACACTAAATAAAATACCAATAACTGCGAAAATTTTTAAATTAAATGTACTTAAGTTATTGAGGCACCAGAGTACTCTTAACTGAACCACAAAAAGTGCTATTGTAGTAACTTTATCATTCCTGATGTAGTTATTATCAACTGAAATAGTGCGGTTTATTATTGTATCTCTCTCTTTGTCTTTTTGACTCAATTTCATATTCTCAACTCTCCAGCATCAATTTTAATTACAATTTTTTTGTATATTGATATTTTGTTCTGAGTTTAGAACTTTATTTTAAAATAAATTTCGAATTGCAGTAAATAGTATTCAGTTTAAGTTGATCTTTGTTTTCGTTAAGACGTTGTTGTTGTTTCATTTGTTGCAATTAAAATTTATGGTGATTTTTTAAAATTGTTGCTATTTTTGTATTTTTAATTGAAAAAAAAGAAACAATATTTTAAAGATCATTTTTGATAAGTTATTGAAAACAAGAGAAAGAATATAAAGTTGAAAACAACAGAAAAAGGTAAACAAACTTATTATTATATATTAAATTAAAAAAGTGATGTATATGAATTATTGTGTGTTAAAATTTGATAATTTTTTCCAGAAAGTGGGCGAAGTAGGCGTGGTTATATTCGATAGAATAGCGTCTAAACTTTTCTAAAAACAAAAAAGTTTTTGGTTTTTTTTTTTTAAATTCTTAAGTTGCCTCTTTAAACTTTATTGACATAGTAAACTTTAAAGCAATTCCCAAATATCATTAAATTATTCTAAATAATATATTAAAAACAAAAAATAAATTTGTCAATATTTTAACTGCGCCTACATTTTGCAAAAAGTTTAAAAAGTTGTCTCAAATTTTATATATAACATAAAGGACAATCATATCATATACCAGGGGTGGGCACGCATTTAACACGAAGGGCCACATTGAGGTTTTCAATAAATCATAAAGGGCCGCATCATATTTAGAAAAGTCAAAATATAAATCGTCTTCGGTTAATCAAACTGACATTTAGTTGCAACACACAAAATTATAAGTAATCAGATTTGAATACGGTTTTACTAACCGAATTTATTTGATTCAGCAACTAAAATATGCTTCTCAATTCTGTTGGTACTAAATATTTATGTGTGTAAGAGCAGCAGAAAATGCTATTTCCCTGTCATAACTAGAAATTTTAAATAAAACTATAATTTTTAAATTTTAATTTAAACAATTTTCTCTTCAGTTCCAGCAATTTTTGAACATAGATTTTTAATAACATTTTACTTGGGCTGTAACAGTATTTTAAAGCATTTGTTTGTTGAGCCGTTTTTATTTGACTTTGAGTGTAAAATTTAAGAAAAAGTCCGAGGTAAAGCAAAGAATTTGTCTACAATGTCTCCAAGAAAGAAAAACAAAACAATTCTAAATTAAAAGCTCCTTTATTTAATCCGAAAAACACAGTCACAATTAACCAAAAATGTAACTTTTTATGTAAAAAAATTAATTTTTGCAAGTTTGGAAATATAAAATAATCAGAGGGAGCTAAATCTGGCGAATAAGGTGCGTAATGAAACAATTCGAACTTTAATTTATTGATTTGGCCAATTTTTGTTCATGTTTACAAATTCAATTCGTTTATTTTTAATGGCTAAAAAAAAATCTAAGCAACGTGGCGCCTTGAAAATGAAAACATACGAGGGCGGATCAATAAGTCCGTGACTTCGAACTATGAAACGTAACACTGCTCTCGTCAAGTACCACCTGTTAATAGACTACTGTCAAATTTTGAGCAAGTTCCGTCATTTACTTTGCGTTTAACAGAAGGATTTTTCGAGGTCCATAAAATAAGCATTTCCACCGAGCCATTTCTTTGGGTTTGGAAACATGAAATAGTCACTGGGGGCTAAATCCGGAGAATAAGGCAAATAAGTGGGAAATTCGTAGTCTACTTCATGAATTTTTGCCATGGAAACTAAGCTGTCACACGATTCCGTTGAGATGCATATGTCTTCCACAATCTATCGCACATTCAATCTCCGATCGGCCAACACTCTATCGTAAATTTGTTCAATTGTTTTGGGTGTAGAGACCTCAACTGGGCGTCCAGAACGTTTGGCATCTTCCGTGCTTCTAAGGCCACAACGAAAGTCAGTAAACCACTTTTTTAGCATTGAAATCGAGTCTCCATATGATTTATCAAGCTTTTCCTTGGTTTGATTGACGGTTTTTTTCGCAAAAAAATTTTTAATGAGCACTCGAAATTCACTTTTTCCATTTTTAAAAAAATGCACGAGGTTGTATGTTTAAAACAGCTGTTAAACGCAAAGCAAATGATGGAACTTGCTCAAAATTTGACAGTAGTCTACTTGATGGGAGCAGTGTTGCATTTCATATAACTACGAGGGAAGTTCTAAAAGTCACGGACTTATTGATCCGCCCTCGTATGTTTTATAAAGTTGTCTCTTTTCACCAAAGTAATTTTTTTTTAAACTACTGCCGCCATATATACGTTAGTTCGGCTAATTTTGGGATATAATTTTTGCATTGTTATATCGCCCTTCTTTCTAAAACTATTTTTCCTTAAAAGAAGGTGTGGCTTTAAAGAAATTGCAGTGTAAATGCGTTAAAATCACCTTGATATGCAGGACACATAGTATGTTCAAAATAGTAAGGGTTTTCACTCTTGGTAGTATATTTACAACCCTTGTATATTTACAACGATTTTTTACCTCAAAGCGTGAACAACTTTTTCGTGTATTTACTTCCCGCATAAATACAGCTGATTGATTAATCAGCTGATTTTTGTTTTGTTTTTCATCTATTTGAAAACTTAAAATATCAAAAAGAATTTGAAGTTAACAAAAATGCCTACAATTACGAAAAAATATAAAATTATAAATTTTTTAGAGCAAAATGCAATTAACCAAATAGAATTTGCAGAGATTCTGGGTTTGAAGATACGGTATTACTTGTAATAATAAAAACCAATTGCTGCTGAATTTCACTATCGATCCATCTTTTATTAATTATTTTTTCACGCTTTTGTTTTAAGTTGGGTTTTTCATTATTTTGATCCATTATTTAACTTTATTTTAATAGTGACCACAAAATGAAAAATAAATAAATCAAACAATAGGTTTGGCGGCTAAACGATCAGCTGTTTTAGTCTTGTAAATGTACAACATGTATTTACTATACCTTTATGTTGTTGTGGTGTAGTAAATGGTAGTACTTTTACTATATCTACAACCTCTACAAGGTCTACAAGGGTAGTTTACTACCAAGAGTGAATACCCTCAGTGTTTTGCGAAAGATTTTCTATATGCCCTAATTCTGTTAGTCATTTCATCAGTCTGCCAAGAGCTTGTTTCATGCTAATTACATGAAAAATATTAAATTAATCTACCCCTTTAATTAACATGTTATTTTAATAAGTACAATAAATATATAGGAAATACTAATCTTTCACCTCCATTTGACAATAATGACAGATGGGGAACTTTGTTTCCGTCAAAAAAATTTACAGACTATAAATACGACATATATAATGACACTACAAAGTCAACAGATAATAAATTAACGATTGTTAAGACATCAAATCAAAAATACATTTAACCCTTTAAATACTCATATTACTCAAAATAGTGGTTTGCACACAATGCATAACTACTCTAGGCTAAGAAAATGCAAATAAGAGGCTGAGCTTTTTGTGCAAATACACCATCGTGAGTACGCTCACAATTAACAATTTCTTTTGTTGATAAAGCAAAATTATGTAAGGGTTCATCAAGCCATATGTTAAGTGGCGTATCTCCATATGGTTGTTTCTCTTTAACTCATTCATTTAGATTGAATCAGCTGATTCATCACGTTACGTATAAGTATTTCTAGCTAAATAAATAAAATACTTATTTTTATATCCTTTAACTTTTGGACATATATAGAAAAACAATTTTCGTGCGTATTTTTATAAATATCATTTTCTCTTTTAGTTTCTATGTTGATTTTTATTAATTGATGAACTTTAAAACATTTTTTTTTTAATTTTGTAAAATATTTGCACCAATACTTTAGTAATATATTCCTTATAAAACAAAAAGTGTTAATTTTTTCTATTTAAATTGCTATTTCAGGCTATTCGAGTGAAATTTGTTCCAGGGAAAAACGGTTTTCTAAGCTTCAAATCAAATTTAGTAAAAACAGCACAACCATTAAAGTTTGTCAGTTACTATTGTACATAACAGTTGTTTGTGAAGTAATTATAGTTAGTAGTAGTTGGTTTTAACTGTAATAACCAGAGAAGACAAAAAAAAAAACAAAATTCAATGTATTTAAAGCAAAAAACTATTGTCAAAAAAGCAAAAAACACGCATAGGTAAAAAGTTGGGGAAACACTTTTTTTTTTTAAAAAAAGAACAAAACTAGCAAAAAAAATATTTTTTTATAGAAAAAAAAAAAAAACACTGAGGCAAAAAAAGCAATTTAAAGCTAAAAAATCTTAAGAAAAAGTTACTTTTAAGCTAAAAACCGGAAAATCCAAAAAACAGAATAGGAAAATATGAGCAAAAAAATAAAAAAAAATGGATAAAATACAAAACAACTGTCATGACAGTTTTTAAAAACAAAAATAAAGAAAAGCTCTGAATTCCTAAAGATTTATTTCAAGAAGTATTTTTTTAATATTTAAATATTAAAAATTTAAATAAGGAATTTCGTTGATTTTTTTGAAAATTCTTGTTGAGTTTATATGTGATTGATATATTCTAAATTTAGAAATAAAAATTTAAATTTTTTTTCTATCTCTAATGCATAAAAATGTAGTAACTGGAATTTGAAGATGAAGTAATTACAGATTTTTTGTATTTGAAAGAGAAAATATTGATTTTTCTATATTTAGAAAATAAGATATGTTTTTTAATACCGTAAGAATTAACTGTAGTAATAGGAGTTTCTAAAAATTTTGTCTTCTGTTTCAAAATATATGTAGTAAAATAAAAGTTGTTTTTAAGACATTCTCTGTTGTTACTGCATTAGATAGTTTTTAGCAGTTAAACATAACTGTATTTAGTCCATTTTTTTAGACTTTTTAACCGCATATTGTTTTGTTACAACTGCATATTCCTTTATTTTAACTGATTCTACCGTTAAAATGTTTTGAGTGGATGTACTATATTATATGTTCTTCATGCTGTAAAAGGTTTAAAATATCCAATTGTTTTAAAAATTCTCCAATTTTGTAATGCAAAAATAAATAATGATTAGAATTTTACAAGTCCATAACAAATGTATTTATTTGTTTTGAAAATCTCAAACAAATACTTATTTTGTTCTATGCAATTTACCACAATATCAATATTGACATAAATAATATTTGACAAATGAATGTCGAACGTTCGAATAAGGGCATTAAATCCATTTTAAGAATTTTACAGGAGTTTTTTCCACAATATCTTAACAAAGAAAACAAAGTTTCCAAGGAAATCAAAAAAAAAAAAATTAAATTTGGAATAATTAAACTAAGTATTTACTGAGAGACTTATGTCGTTTAAATTCACTGGGATTGCAGTAAAAAAAGTGTACACTGCAATTTCATTCAAATTCAACTAACATTCGTGTAGTTTAAATAACTGCAAATGAATAATATACAGTGTACAATTTATTAACTACAATAGTAATTTAATTTAACTACTATAATTCTCTTAGTATTCCATTTAGCAATTTCAGAATTATTTATTGTTATATTTAAATCATGATCTTAAGATAATAATTTGTTCAATGTTTTATAAAGTTTCTATTTTATAATTATCGAGGTCTTGAGAAATGCATCCATCAAAAAATTTGCTGTAAAATTTTTGTAAAAATTTGTCAACATTATGTATTTTTATATCTGAAATATTGAAACAAACGCTTTTTTGAAAAGTTGAATTTTACGCCCTTATTCGTGCGAGACATTTAAAATATAAATCATTAATATAAATATTGTATGCACGATAGTGTTAAATTTATTACTAATTTTTAATATTGAAGTATTAAATCAATAACACTAAGATGTGATTGAAAATTGTTTGTAATATGATTGACAATAACTTGATTTTATAAATCGAATTTCACAACTTTGCATAAATTTAAATTACAATTTAATTATAATCATTAAATGTTTTTTTTTTGTTCATTAATTCATTGTGTAGCAAATAAATAATAATTTTTACTTTGTTACTTTATTTAATAAGTATTAATTAAAACAGATTACACTAGGTCACAAATAACAAACTTTTGTCTGTTATTTGTTTCTAGCATACTTTTTCTCATGGATTTGGACCTACTGAACACGAAAATGAATTTTAAAAATTTTTCTGTCGATTGGTTTGCGAGATACAAATTTTTTAATTTTTTTTTTTTAATTTTTGGAGGTACACTTACTATTTTGAGCATATCTTTAGTCTTCTTTGACCTATTTTATCCTACTACTACTCAAATTAAAGACAATTGAGCCGTCTACAACTTATTCTCAGAAAATTTTCAAATCGGGTTAGTAGTTTTGATGTTGGCGGCTTAAAAAGGTTAAAAAACTGCGTTTTTTTAGTAAAAATGTGGCTGAAAAATTCATATAAAAATTCATATAAAATGTAAAACGCGATGTTAACAGCGATTTTAATTTTTTTACGTATAGCTGACACTTTTCCAAAGAAAATAAGCCCTTACTTAACAAAATCTGATGACAAATGGCCGACTTATTATTTTTTTGGTAAACGACCGAAATTCCGCTATTTCACGATTTTTTGATTTTCATTATTTGCACAGCTTACCTACCCAACGCAAACGAATAAATACATTTGAACTTAATTTAAAATAAACAAAGTAGTCTTCGTATATTTTTTTTTAATTTATTTACAGCACTACATGCTCATACATATTTAAACATAAGGAGACACGGTTATCAATTGCATTTCAAAACTGTCTGTGAAAGTGTAAAGAAGTTAATATTTAGAAAACGCAAGGAAGACAATGAGTAAAAGACTACGTGTGTTCGAGTGTTTGAACGATCCAGACAATTTCTGCAATGTTTGTGGCCAGTTTATAAAAAAAAATCACGCACACAAGTTTACTCCAGCAGTACAATTGCACTATTTGAATTATTTTGGTATTTCACCAAATATCACAGAACCATGGACACCTAAGTCGCTGTGTGATCTTTGCTATATAATCTTAACCAACTGGGCAGCTGGCGGAAGGTAAGAATTTTTATTTAAACACATTATACATAGCGAATATAGTAATTTATTTTAATTTTAGCCGCCATATGAAATTCGATACACCAATGATGTGGAAAAAGCCGCTATGCCATTCCACAGACTGTTATTTTTGCCTCACCACAAACAGTGGGGTAGGAAGATTTTTTAAATGGAACTACGCTCAAGTGGGATCGTTTGCGCTTCCAGTACCACATTCGCATGATGTGCCATATCCAGTGTGCCCTGGTGCATCTCTTCAAAAAGCAGAATCGTCAGAAGAAGAGTCTGAGTCAAATGCAAGCGAATTTGAGCCGGGTGCAAAGCGAAAATTACTGTCACAGGCCGAACTAAACGATTGGGTGCGCGATTTTGGTCTCACTAAGGAGAAATCCGAACTTTTTGCGTCTCGGATGATACAGTGTGGATTTGCGGCTTCAGAAGTGAAAGTATCAGCGTACAGAAACCGTCACAAGGAGTATGCAAAATTTTATACAAAGAAAGACCAAATATGTTTTTGCAGCGACATTTCAGGCTTGTTCCAAGAGCTTCACCAAATTCACAACCCCAACGAATGGAGGTTGTTTATTGACAGCAACAAAGAGAGCTTGAAGGCAGTTCTCTTACATAATGGGAATGAAAAGCCATCTGTTCCTATTGCTCATGCGGTTCATTCAAAGGAGAACTATGAAACTATGGACATTTTGCTGAAATGCATAGAGTATAGGAAATACAATTGGAAAATATGCGCCGACCTTAAAGTTGTGGCCATTCTGTGTGGACTCCAAGGAGGCTATACGCGACATTGCTGTTTTCTGTGCCTTTGGAATAGCCGCGCTGATGATCAGCATTATATAAAAAAAAATGGCCGGTACGAACGAAACCTGTAGTTGGAGAAGCGAATGTTCAGCGCAAACCACTAATAGAGAACCGTGAAAATATAATACTTCCGCCGCTGCACATAAAATTGGGTTTGATTAAAAATTTTGCCAAAAAATTAGACAAAGAAGGTGAAGCTTTTGCCTATTTACGGTCAATTTTCCCTTACCTTTCGCTGGCAAAAATTAAAGAAGGAGTCTTCGCAGGACCCGAGATAAAAAAAATGTTGAAAGATGAAAAATTCCCAAAGCTGTTATCACCCATCGAAGCCGCAGCATGGAATTCCTTCAGGCTTGTTGTGGAAAACTTTTTAGGAAACAACAAAAGCCCGAATTATAAGGACATAGTTGAGGATCTGGTAAAGAACTATGAAGCCATGGGAGTGCACATGTCACTTAAAATACACTTTCTGGATTCTCATTTGGATTTTTTCCCTGAGAATTTAGGAGACGTGAGCGACGAACACGGCGAGCGCTTTCATCAGGAATTGAAGGCTATGGAACGACGCTATCAGGGCAACTATGACACGGCTATGATGGGTGACTATATTTGGACCCTAATACGTGAGACCGATTGCAGCGAATACAAAAAACAAAGAAGAAGTCAGCAGTTTTTCCACATGGCATAAAATGTACACTTATATCTTTGTTTTTACTCATTTTTTTGTGCGTTGATTTGCTTAATTTAATTAGTTAGTTTAATTTCGTTAGTTTAGCTAATTGTGCGATACATTGAGCATGTAGTGCTGTAAATAAATTAAAAAATAATATACGAAGACTAATTTGTTTATTTTAAATTAAGTTCAAATGTATTTATTCGTTTGCGTTGGGTAGGTAAGCTGTGCAAATAATGAAAATCAAAAAATCGTGAAATAGCGGAATTTCGGTCGTTTACCAAAAAAATAATAAGTCGGCCATTTGTCATCAGATTTTGTTAAGTAAGGGCTTATTTTCTTTGGAAAAGTGTCAGCTATACGTAAAAAAATTAAAATCGCTGTTAACATCGCGTTTTACATTTTATATGAATTTTTATATGAATTTTTCAGCCACATTTTTACTAAAAAAACGCAGTTTTTTAACCTTTTTAAGCCGCCAACATCAAAACTACTAACCCGATTTGAAAATTTTCTGAGAATAAGTTGTAGACGGCTCAATTGTCTTTAATTTGAGTAGTAGTAGGATAAAATAGGTCAAAGAAGACTAAAGATATGCTCAAAATAGTAAGTGTACCTCCAAAAATTAAAAAAAAAAAATTAAAAAATTTGTATCTCGCAAACCAATCGACAGAAAAATTTTTAAAATTCATTTTCGTGTTCAGTAGGTCCAAATCCATGAGAAAAAGTATGCTAGAACCAAATAACAAAATGGCTGTTGCCTAGTGTTATAGAGATTTTTATCAATGAAAGTGTTTAGTAAATTACACCATCTAACAGAGTTTTAACGATTTAAATATTTAATGGTGTTATAAAAATATGTAATTACCAGGGCAGCGACTTTCATGTTAATACATGTTTATGGTCAATAGCTCAAAAAGGATTTTGACCAAATTCTTTTCCGAATTAAAGAATTTGCAAGAAAATTCTATCGATTTGTTTTTGCATATTTGGATTTTAAGTGCCTATTTTGTTTTGCATATTTAATGATTTTTTAAGCATATTTTGCATTTTATTCTTTAAAATAAAATTATATTTTAATTAAATCTAAACTTAAGGAAGAATTTGTAAACCTACTAAAAGAAGAAGCATTCTTCATACTTCAACAAATATATTGGAATCCATTTTTAAACAAACACGCTCGAGTAATTGCCGATTTATAAAAATCAGCAATTTTTTTCAAATAAAAATCAAAATTATAATTTTTGTAATACTAGGGAATATTTCCATAAAAGTTATTATACACCACCCGAATGGAATACATATTCTATGACTTTCATATAATGTAAATATTTTTTATTAACTCACAACTTTAAAGGAAAGAGCTGATGAAAGTTAAAATGAAATTTGCTTACGAACTATCTGTGTTTTCATAATTACAAATGTTAAATCAGCTATTAAGTGATGTTGAAAGAGATATTTTTACAAGTGGATGTAAGCGGAAATGTCAAACTGAGTTGATTACATATGATTGCCTTCTAACACTTCGTAAAAAAACAATACTAAATATTGCCTCGAACATCTCGAATATCGAATCAGATAAAGTGTTTTTGCGAGGAGTTCTTCTTCATTACTTTAATATGCGACCCAGAGTCATCGAATTTTAGTGGAATTTTACGGCGAGCATGCTATATCTGAACAATCGTGTCGAAGGTGATTTGGTCGCTTTAAAAGTTTTGATTTTGAGCTCGAAGACAAGGGTCAACCTAAAAAGTTTAAAGAAAATTGGAATCATTGATATATGTGGACGAATGCCAAACGCCAGAATCATTGGGAGTGGATAACTTACAGTCAGAAAACACCTAAAAGCCATGGGATTGATTCAAAAGTAAGGAGACTGGGTGTCATGTTGAAAAGGCGCGACGCCGAAATACGATTTTTCGCTTGCGAAAAGTTCCTCAAAAGACAAATAAAGAAATTTTTTTGCATGTCATTGTAACTGGCGATGAAAAGTAGATCCATTACGACATCCGCAGGCACAAAAAGTCATGGGTTTTGACTGGACCGGCATCAACATCCAACTCAAAGCCGAATATTCAAGGCATAAAGCTTATTCTCTGTAATTGGTGGGACCAGCGCGTCAGAATATACTACGAGCTGCTCAAACAGAATGAAACCATCACGGGGGAATGCTATCGGAATCTGAAGCAAAAACTGCCGGCTGGTCCCAGCACTACTTTGAATAATATATTTGTAACCATAAATAATTAAAAAGATGGTAATTAATTATGTTTTCCATCACCTTTTTAGGGGTTGGCTATACGTTGGGCACATTCCAGCAAGAGGAAATTCTCGCACGGTGCGAAGCGCTTAAAATGTTAGCCAATGGACGAGCTAGCTTCGAACAGCATTTTTTCAATACCAGTGCTGGTATACCATCCGGCCCAATTGACTTTTTATATTGGGATTAGTAAGATCCCTTTTGAACCCTTCATAAAATTGACCGAATGAGTATTTATTTTATAAATGAAAATTGAGCTATTTTAAGAGCAAATTAAATATACATTTATTTTGGAGATATTTTTCGCGAACATTGGAAGCGGAAAGTTTTACAAAAATTTTAAAAACATAACTTAGTTAACTTAAAAGCGTTACTAATGAACACAATGTAAGATTAAAGCTTTAGCTTTTAAAATAAGCCATTGCAAACTTTGGTTCAAGAACATACAGGAATCTATCAGAATACCTTTAAAGGTCATCGTCTTAACTTGAAAACGAATAAACGGATTTCAAATCAAACTAATCATATATCACGTGACAGCTATCAAAATGGCTGGCAATTACTTGATATCGATAGAAAACATAATTTCCCAGGAAAAATTTAGTAATAGCAACTCATTGATTTTTGCATTACCTATAATAACCTGACCACTGCATTACTTCTAAAGTGAAAATAATGAGTTACTAATAATGTTTAATAAAGCTCCTTGCATACTACATTACTTTCATACTACATTACATGCATACTACATTACTTTTAACTACTTATTTGGCACTTAAAGTCAATTTTTTGTTTTGATATTTAAATTTATAAAATCAGTTTTTATTACAGTCGGGCCTCGATTATCCGTGATGATCGGGACCAGAAGTATTACGGATAATCGATTTTCACGTTTAATCGAATAACAATTTTGATTAATATTTTTATTATTTAACAAGTGAACATTGGTGTACATACATGAGAGCAAATTATTCCAAGCGTTTTTCAAAACTTCAGAAGTAACAGCGTCTCAAGCATTATCAATAGACCACAGGGCTCTTTTATGTTAAATTCTTTCTTAAAATCTTCTCTATTATTCGACGCTCGTATACATTTTTTAGGGCTATTGGACGAGCACTTTTACTAATAACTAAAGCTTTGCACTTGTGTGTACCAGCAGCATTAACGCAAACTAAAGTGGTTAGTCTTTTCTTTGACACCTTATGTCCATCTATGAATCTTTCATTATGACAAACCAAACTGCTCTCGGGCAAACACTTCCAAAAAAGGCCTGTCTCGTGCCCATAATAAATTTGCTCACTGGTAAGATTCATTTAATTGTTCTACAAACATTGTGGCACTTATATAGTCTGCTGCAGGTTTTTCTCCTTCAGCATTAAGTCTTTTTATTCCATGTCTATTTTAAAAATTTTGCAACGACCCATTGGAGTATTCACCCTCAGAATGAATGTTTAGTTTTGTGTGGTATATTTTAGCCTTTTCTCGAATCATTAGTTCTTTAACTGCATTAGTTCTTTAACTCATTAGTTCTTAAACTGTTTTAAATTCACTCCATGGAGTGAATTTAAAACGCTTTTATCTGAACCATTCGTATAGTGCCAAATCTACTTTTGGCTCTTCAGCTGTTTAAAGTTTTTCGGTTATAAAATCCAACCACTGAATCACTCTCTGCATAAAACTTTTCTTTGTTTTTTATAATGTCATAAACGGTCTGTATCCCAACTTCGTATTTTTATCTTCAATATTTAAAACGTCTCTTAGTCTTTTTAACACTGGTAACGATGCCATACCAAATATATTTAGATCTAACTCGCACTTTTCAAATTGTAAAATTAAACTAATCATTTGTAAATGCTTTTGACTCATCGTATGCAAACAAGGGAATTCCCCGTTTTCATGTTTATTATATTGTATGTATGAATTTGAAGTTAATAAAAAAATCGAAGCAAACAATTTGAAAACATGGCAAACAAAAAACAATAGACTGATCACGGTTAATCGGAGTTACCGGTTAACCGGATC
Source organism: Eustalomyia histrio (assembly GCA_949748255.1). NCBI lineage: Eukaryota > Metazoa > Arthropoda > Insecta > Diptera > Anthomyiidae > Eustalomyia > Eustalomyia histrio. The sequence goes on along the minus strand of OX456526.1, from coordinate 114,406,179 downwards.
ACGGATAATCGAAGCCTGACTGTATATGAATTGTAAACAGTTATTTTTGCCTTACCTAAAACTAGTTATTTTAACCTTGTTGTTTTACTCCCTACTCGTAAGCTTGGAGGCAACTTATAAATAATGAGCTTATCAGGCAAACTTCAAGCAGTTACTGCTTCTTTTAAAGCCAATTATTTGTTTAAGTCTTAATCGACAAAAAATATTTAAGTTTGGTCATACATTATTGACAAAAACAAAGGTTTTTAGTCTCTATTTAAGTTACTATTTTTGTTTCAGGACTCACAGGACAAGTTTTACGAATATATTTACTTCTAACTTAAAAAACAGTTAACATATATATATTTTTTTTAATTAAGCGCATCTTGTACACTCAAATTTTGTAGTAAGTGGAATCAGTTTCCATAAAATTTAATAATGTTTAGTGTCAATTTCGCTAAATTTCTAAAAATTTTAAAAAGCGGAAATCGCTGTAACTTTTTTTATTTTCGGTATGAAATTTTTTGTTACTGATAGTGTTATTTATAGCAAAAATCAAAACTATTTGACTATAGGTCTTCTTGATTCGTCTTCAACCATTATTATGCTATATCGCCAAAATAAAGCGATAAATAAAAATTTTAATATATTTGCCATAGTAAATTGTCAATACCAAATATATTGTTTAAATATTATCGATATCTGAAGAAAGAGTATTAGAGGGTTAATAAACAAATTTACACAAAATTATAAATTAAGATTCCTCACAAGTGGTATTCTAAGTGTTGTATTGTGCTGGTGGATACAGAGTTCTTAAAATTTAATTTTAAAATAATACAACAATAGACGATAGGATCCTACAACACATTACTCCAATATTGTGAAATGGCTTAGAGCTACACTAGAGTTTTAGAAAAAGCCTCAGATAAATTTTGAGAAAAAGTATTTGGAAATCATCAAATTTAAAGAGTTAAAAATAAACTCTTTAATATGCGCATTTGTTTTAGAACAACTTTGAAATACTCGTATATAAATTAAATAAATGACCTGATTAGAAGCTTATCAGACCAAATATTGTACCGTAGTTTGCGTTCTCAATAATTAGAGTATTCAAAAAACCGGCCTTTTGAAAAAACCGGTTTCGGTTCGAAAAATCGAATTTTAAAAAAACCGGTTTCGGTTTTTGCAGAAAAAACCGGTCAACCGGTTTTTTCGTTTTTTTTTTTTAATTTGAATAAAAATCTTATATAATTTGTTAATTGTTTTTAGTATATACATAAATAAGTTTTTTTAATATTACATTTTAAATATGTAAAAAGAAAATCTATGTTTAACTTTTAAAATAATTTTTTTAGAAATAATATGCAAATTAAATGTTTCGTTTTAAGACGATTTTTTTGTTTGCTTTCGATAAAGCTAGGAGTGGAAAATACTCTTTCACTAATAGTAGATGTTGGACAAATAGTCAAATGACAATTATATAAATTGTCCAACTTTTCAGTTCTTTTGTCGCATTAATCAATTTATATGAAATCATCATATGTGACCTTCTCCGAGAAAAGGGACCTAGTGTGTCAAAAAACGGGTTTAGACTTAAGAGTGGATTCTGGTACCTAAAAGGGTGTAGAATAAGATGAAATGAGTTAGATTTATGATAAAAATTTATTTGCGCCATAAAAACGTACAAAACAAACTTGAAAAAATCGATAAAAATGAGAAAAACATTAAAATTTTACTTTTTTTTGATTTTTTGGTTTTAAATTGTTTTTAAATTGTTTTTAAATTGTCACTCTAAAAGCGGAAAAAAAATACGTCACCACATAGGCAAGACGTCAGCAAAGACGTCACCAAAGTCGGCACCCAATCATAACTAACCATACCAAATCGCATCTCCCAACTGAAGGTGTGTTTACAGTGATAATGCGTTATGAAACTTTAAATTCGTTTTTCCCAAACCTTCATTTTCACACACTAAGGGACCTCGGAGAAGGTCACATATAATGATGAATGATTTTGTAGTCTGTTTTTTAGGATTTTGAATACTGTTTTTTGTGTTATTTAGATCAGAAATTAAACTATTTGAATTTGGAATATCCAAAGTTAAGTCTTCATCATAATCTATCAGACTTACATCTAAATCTTCATAACCAAACAAACGATTATTAAAGTGTTCGGAAAAAATAAAAGAGACCAAGTAACCCAGTTGGTGATGTAATTAAAAAACTGGTTAACCGGACAAAAAAGAAAGGTTTTCGGTTTTCTTCGAATTTACAAAATATTCGAAACCGACCGGTTTTTTAAAAAAAAGAAACCGGTTGACCGGTTTTCGGTTTCGGTTTTTGAATACTCTATCAATAATGTTTCAATGTATGACTTAGCAAATGCAAAAATAGGGGATAAAGTGAGTACAAATTCTAAATCTCCAACAAATGTTAAACTATTAACATATTTCATTTAATATGAGTATTCTATAAACATGTTTAAATAATTTTGTTTTTGTTGTTTACTCAAATTATTTATATTTTTAAATAAAATAGTAAAACTTTGTATTCTTAGCAGAGTGGTATGGAAACGCCAAAAAATACATTAAAAATAACTACAAATTGTTTTGTTTAAATAATATTTAAAGATAGAATAAACCCAAGTGTAATAAAACTTATGTAAGTTAATTGATTTTTTTAATTTGTTAATGATAACACTGTAATCGAATCTGACACTTTTTGTTGGTAACAAGCGAAGTAAACAGTGGGTCACCCTAATTCGAGTATGCTGAATCCAGTGGTGCTACCCGTTCCAAGTACATAAAAACGGGTTTTTAATATTTCGAATATAAATCGATATATACCGATAAAAACTGAAAAAATCTTTAAAAATTTTGTTTTTTTTCAACAAAAAAGAATTAAAAAAAAATTATTTTAAAATAATTTAAGTCATTTAAATCTATATACGAGTATGTCCAAAAGAAACTACACTCACAATATTATTTCGTTAAAAACAACTTAAAATACATATTAAATTAATCGAAAATACAATTAAAAAAAGGACTACTGATTTTCCATTATATTTAACCCATTTTGTTGTTTATTTTTAATCATTGTTTAATAAACGACAAAAGTAAAAACAATAGAAGTCGTTTAAAATAACCGTAAAATTTTTACCGACAAAAAGTTAGAAAAAACTACTTTTGTGGTTTGTTTTTCAAATTGAAAGTTTTTTTATTTGCATGTAATTACAAAACAGAAGACAACACATGCAGATGTATATATTTTTATTGGCTTTGTGTGTATGTATATTTGAATAATTTTTATACCCTTCACCACAGGTGGAAGGGTATATATAAGTTTGTCATTCCGTTTGTAATTTCTACAATATTGATCTTAGACCCTATAAAGTATATATATTCTGGGTCCTTATGAAGAGCGAAGTTAATTTAACGATGTCCGTCTGTCCGGCTGTGTGTTGAAATGGGTTTTCCGAAGACCCCAGACATGATGAGGACTTGATTGTTATATATTTCTGTTACATGTTATCCATTTCTGATTGCTATTAAAAATCAGACAGATCGGTTAATAAATGGCTGAGATATTAGCAAAAAACCAGGACTACCTCTAATTTTTTCCGTAAAATTCCTTTGTTTTTATATGTATGTTGAATATGACGCATAACAAACACACCAATTTCTTTTCTTTCACCTCTTCACCTTTTATACACACAACAAACACATACAAAGATTTCTCATTTAAATAAAAACCAAACAAATCCCTATTGAACGAAAACTGTTCATTTAACTCTATAAACTATGATTCCATATAGCCTTCAAAACCGAGTCGTCTAAACGCTATGTCACAAATACTTTTTTTCTCTAATAACGCGAGTTCAAATCCTACTGAAGACACAATTCAACTTCTTTTTTGTACATTTTTTTTATTTTCTTAAGACTTTTTTTATTTTTTGTTTTTTTTTAACATTAAATAATTAATTTAAATAAAATTTTATATTAATAATTAAATAATCCATAAATAGGCTAAAAACATCAAAATTTGTATAAAAACCCTCTAATACAAACAAAATACAAATGGTTTTATTTCTATTTTTTGCTCCGATTTAAAAGAATTTATAAACAGATTTTTAAACTATTTTCTCATACATTAAGAAAATTTTATACATAATTTCCCTTTGAGTGCTACTATTTTAGGTCATAACTTATAATAATTTATAAAAAAAATTATAAACTATTTTCGTTCAAATTTTTAAAATTAAGCTAAATAAATTAAAAATATTTTTTAATAAAAAAGCGAAATAAAATCCCAAATGCAAATTTGCCAGCTAAATCAAAAGTTTTTGTAGAAATAAAACACATGCAGTTCTAGTGATTTCATTTAACGATTTGTTGAAATTCTTTTCTTTCACCTCTTCACCTTTTATACACAAACAACAAACACTATTCTAGAGCTATGGATACGTCTTATAATGCAAAAGATCGAAAGTCTTTAGTATAATATATTTTCAGATACAAAAAAGTTATGCCGAAAACATAATTTTTTTTTAAATACCTATTTTCTGGAACCATAAATCTTCCCAAGTCAAAGTTTTATAACCAAACTAAATGGTTAATTTCCTCTTAAAGGCGTCCGTATATAAATCTGTCCATTCCATATATGTCCATATATAAACTTCAGTTTTTTCTCAACCATGGTGAAGGGTATATAAGATTCGGCATAGCCGAATTTAGCCGCTCTTACTTGTTTTTTATTTTTATTGAAATAATTTTGTATATATACAAACTATTTTGGTAAAAAAACAAAAAGGAATTATATGTATTTCTGTTTTTTGAAGCAGAAAATATAAAATATTACATTTAACTGAAAATAACAACTCCTACTGAATGTCTGTAAATTTTTATTGTTTGTTTTTTGAATAACTGATTCAAATAGTTAAAAAATATATTTCTATGAATTTCAATTGATTCTTCATTTAAAAGCAAACTTTACTTTTTAAATAAACTACAGTCGATAACGGAAAATGTATTGTGAGTATACTTCAAAAAAAATTTTAGTTTTTATAAAAATTTTGATGTTTTTAGACCATTTATGGAGTATTTAATTACGGTCTTACCGTTCTTAAGATATAAATTAATCTATTTTGTGCCACGACCAATTCAAGGATCCCGTCCACATTTGGTCAGATGTTGTGTATTGATAACCAAGATGCTTGCACCTTATTTGGAAACTTTTCCTCTTTCCGTTCTCCATTTATACAGAAAAGCTGACCGACATCGTTAAGCCAACTGTGCTGGACGTATTTGTTTTGTTTAAAAAAATAAAAAAGTAACAAAAAAAAAAATGTCTTAAGAAAATCAAAAAAAAAGTGTAAAAAAATATAAAAATATAAAATTGTACAAAAAAAGTTAAATAGACGGGGCTCGATCGCGCGACTAAAAGAAAAAAAGTATTTGTGACAAAGCGATTAGACCACTGAGCCATTGAAGGACATAAGCAAACGTCGTTATTAAAAGTAAATAAAGAGTTTTCGTTTGAAACTGATTTAATTTATTTAAATGACAAACTTTTGTATGGATTTGTTGTTTGTGTATAAAAGGTGAAGAGGTGAAAGAAAAGAATTTCAACAAATGGATGTGTTTGTTGTGCGTAAAATTCTACTTACATATTAAACAAAGGGATTTTACGGAAAAATTTAGAGGTAGTCCTGGTTTTTTGCTAATATCTTAGCCATTTATCAACCGTTCTGGCTGATTTTCAATAGCATTCAGAAATGGATAACATGTAACAGAAATATATAACAATCAAGTCCTCATCATATCTGGGGTCTTCGGAAAACCCATTTCAACACACAGACGGACAGACGGACATCGTTAAATCAACTTCGCTCTTCATACGGACCCAGAATATATACACTTTATAGGGTCTAAGATCAATATTGTAGAAATTACAAACGGAATGACAAACTTATATACCCTTCCACCTGTGGTGAAGGGTATAATAAATGGAAAAGGTCTAAGTAAGATTGGGCCGAATCTTTGTCCTAAAAAAATGTTCTCTACTGTTTTTGATACAAATAATGTAAAAACTTTAGAAGTGAAATTATGTAGGTGAAAAATTTTTTTTTAAGGTAAAAAACTGAAAAAAATTTTGAGGTGAAAAAAATTTTTTGAGGAGAAATATTATTCAATTAAAAGCAAATGATGAGTCGCTTCTATGAAATTGTACTAAAATACACCAATTTGCATGGAAAATTTAGAGGTACCTTCACATTTTCACTCATAACTTTTTAAGCGCTTACCATTTCAACAGATAGACGAACATATCAAAATTGACTTAAAATCGCATAAGAATCACGAATAAATATGGGGTTTTAGACCTATTTTTCAACATGTTTCAAACGAAATGACAAAACTTCACCATATATTTTTTTTTTTGGGAAAAAATAAAATTTTTGTAGATTTTTTTGTTGTTTATTTTGGATATATATCGATTTATATTCAATAAATGGTCGAAAAATTAATACAAATATTTTTAGGTACGTGGCACTCTAATTTTCTATCTCAAATATTTCGATACCTAGAGCTAACCTAAAGATTTGCACCACTGGACTCAGCGTACTCGAATTAGATTTATCCGCCGGGTGACCTGCTTGTAACATTTTGAAACAAAAACCCCCAAATAAATTAAATAACATTAAGTCTCTGGGTGTAAAGTGAAGATAACAAGGTTGCATTTTTATTTTCAACACCTTCAATGCCAATGTTAAATGATTTCTCGTGGCAACTTGCTACAAGTTCAACTTGTTGCTAAACATATTTCAATTGATAATTTGTGTTTTGTTTTGTAATGTTACAGAATTGTAAATTTGAGGATTATTTTGAAAACGTGTAAATATATTTAGTAATATTTGGCATACAATAAACCGGTTAAATTTATTATAATTTATTTAAGTTGTTGTATTTTAACAATTAAACATTTACTTTATGGTTCACTCTTTGGTTCACTAACATTTATCAAGATATAAAGATAAATATAGATTTTTATTTTAAATTAAAAAAAAATTAACTTAATCACACTTTATTAATATTTTCTTTGCGCTATATACTCTTAAATAATTAAAACTTACCAGATGATACACTTTATTTTAAACGGTAATTGGTTCGAAATATTGCACAGTGGGGTATAAAGTTCATAAAAATTTTTTGGAAATAATGCAACCACTTCTTACCGATTGCTATTAAACTCATATTCCTATAGCCTTCAGATATCGATTATATTTATACGATATATTTGACTTTGACAACTTACTATGGCAAATATATTAAAATTTGGATTTATCGCTTTATTTAGGCGATATAGCATAATAAATGTTGTTGATATTCGATTTTTGCTATAAATAACACTATGAGTAAAATAAAATTGTTGATCTAGTGTTATTATTTTAGAAGTTACAGCGATTTTCATTTTTTGAAAATTGCGAAATTTGCAACCCTGGTGTACCCGCTAAATATATTTTTCCTTTATTTATTTTCTCTTTTTTTATTATTATTATTTTCAGATATCCTAAATACAAAATGCCCTCAATAGAATATAATCTTAATTTGGACGCAAACTTGCCTGAGGATATCAAAAGAGTAGCAATTGAAAACGGTGAATGTGAGGAGACAAAAATACAGGCAATTGCAGAATTTAGAAACTATATCTCAGAACATGATCGATGCCAACCACATCGTACCGATGATAAGTACTTAATTAAATTTCTTAGAGCTCGCTATTGGAAAATAGAACCCAGTTATAAATTGGTAAGAGATTCACTGAATTCAAATATTTGTATATATATATATCCATAATTTAACTATCTTTTAATAGTTGTGCCATTATTATAAATTTCGTGAACAAAATAAATCATATTATGAAAAAGTACGTCCAGCCGATTTGAAATTTATCGGTGAAGCTAACATTTTAACCGTTACTCCATACAGAGATCAAAATGGTCATCGTATTTTGATTTATCGTTTTGGTATGTGGAAGACAAGTGAAGTTGGCATTGAGGATATATTTCGTGCCTCTGTGTGTCTTTTGGAATTAGGTTCCATGGAACCAATTGGTCAAGTTGTGGGTGGAGTTGGTATTTTTGATTTAAAAGATTTCACACTAAATCATGTTCTACACTTAAGTCCTAGTGTGGCACAAAAAATGATTGCTATGTTGGTGGTAAGCATCTAAAGAAGATCCTATAGAATGTGAATAAGGAATTGGATTTATTTTTGTAATTTTTAGACTTCAATGCCTATACGTACCTCTGCTTTACATATTGTTAATCAAAATTGGGTTTTTAATGCTGCCTATAATATTTTTAAACCATTTATGGATGCTTCAATGCGTGAAGGTTTATTTATTCATGGCACCGATATGTCTTCTCTGCATAAACATATAAGTCCGGAACATTTGCCAAAGAGGTGAGTTTTTTTTAAGAATTTACTGTCTGCAAGAAAATTAATTAATTAGGACAATTTACATTGACTGTATTTTTTATCCTCTTAAGTTATCTATAGGTTTGGCTTTGTACTTTTGAAAACCAGTTTAGGCGAAATTTTAACTGATTTCCTAACCGATCTTAATAAATACTTGCAGGGATTGTGTAGTCGTCAAATAACAACAAGAATATTTGCAGGAATTTTGGAAGAAGTCTTTTAAATTTTAGTACTAACAAGGGAAGCATTCAAACGCTTATGGATCCATTTGAACGTAGCTCGGTTATATTATAGGTTGATTTTATATTTTTTAATGTCATCTTAAATGTTTTAATGGTGTTAACGGATTTAGAAGAAAGGCAATTCTTTATTCCCTTTTTTTTAGCATTTTTTGAAACCTTTTTACTCCCTTAACATCGGGGATGGTACATAAAAAAACCGGCCACCATAGATTTTTGTTCTCTATTATATAGAGGCTTTGAAAAAAGTTTTAACTGCAGTCAAACAAAAATTAACTAGAATTTAGAAAAATTAACTTATTTGAAATGAAATGAAAACGACGCCAAAGACACTTTTTAAGTTAGACACATTTTTTGAACTAAATGGAAGTAAATTATGTTCTATTTTTTTTAACTTAACTTTATTTTATTATATTTTGGTATGCAAATTTCTTTTAAAACTTAGATGTTTTTTTTTTAATTGATACATTTTTATTTTATATACTTGTTTTTGTCCTAAAATCAAGAAATATTACTTAAGAAAGGTATGAACTTTTTCTGAGTATATAAACTATTTTGTTTTTACCAAAATATAGGAATTTTTATTCATAATAAAATTTTACTTAAATTGAGGAACATTTTTAAGCTATTTAAAAAAAAAATCGGATTAATTTTTAGTTCATGTCTTTTTTTTTTGAGTGGAAATAAAAAATTGAACAGTTTAAAATTTGTATGTAATATGGAAGATTTTTAACTTCGAAAGTGGATGATAAACCATAATCGTCTTTTAGAATCTGGAGTAACCTGGGCACTTTAAAAGACTGTATCTGTTTCAAATAGATCGCTCGTTGAGTCTGCCCTGAATTTTCTGAAGAATATTGGTAGATTCAAGTGCCTTAAGCTCAGCATAACTGTCCCTACATGCACTGTTACTTATGTCACTGGCGCAGCCAGTTCCAAAAACTTATATTTTACCTATGGCATGGGAGTATCAGTTCCCATCGGCCAGATCTAATACCATCAGTATAAAATGTGTGAGCATAATCCCGCTCGGTATGATTACTCTAAACTTTCTACTAAATTCGATACAGGGTGTCATCTTATCGTGAGAGATTACAAACATTTTGGAGCATCATTCTCATCGATCAGAGCATGTCGTATGATAGGATCCATTTTTCCGGAGCCCGCATAGGTATATCATAACATCGCCCAAGATAAGAATGCTAAATATTACGACATGAGCACCTTCAGGTGTTGTGCTCTTCTCTTTGTAATCTATTTAGATTAGATGGACTAGTTCTCGCCATAGTTGCAGGCCACCAAACAACGTACGCTTGTGACGACGAGTCTAATAACGGCAAGATTTATTCAATATTCACCTGCAGGTTTTTATGTCTTTCCAAAAGTCCACTTGACAAAACAGATTCGTTCGATTGTGGTATTCGAATTTTTCGGTTGTGACAAATCAAAATTATTTAATGTAAAAGTAATTTGCCTCTACAATAATTCGGTTGTTAAAACTAAAAATTATGTTATTACTACCGAACTATTGGCTTGGCAATAAATTCGGTTGTCAGCACGAATCATTCTTTCTGGGTATAATCATCATTTCGGTAGGCCTGTGTTCATCCAAAGACTTTATCGAATCAAATGTAACATTGCCTTTTTGAAAAATGGCTATCTCAATTCAAATTGTTTCAGCACTTTTTTCTTATATTGCTTTTTCATAAGAAGAAAATTTCAAGGCTTTAGTCTCTTGGAATCTTTTCTAAGCTTTCCGAGGAACCAGGGGCATGGTCTCATTTTCTTCAAAGGATATACGTCGAAAACTGCAGTCAATTATATTTTTAAACAAATTGTTTTCTTCGCTTTAATAGACTCCTTACTGCTTAGATTCAAATCTGTTGCTAGAGGGTTGTAGTTAGCTGAATTTATAGATTTATCAATTTCAAGCTTCAACTCGATGAACATTCCTTCACTCGACAGAAGGTCAAGGCTAAAGGGATTCATTGAGTACCTTAACACACAATTTTCACAACATACAATTTTCACAACGGCGTCTTGACAACCAAACTGCCTTAACATTTCCCTTGATCTTCTGTCATACAAGATTAATCATCATTTAATCATTCTCTACCTACAGAAATTACTTAAATTTCATAATTGTGCATTTGCGAAAATTTAATATTTCCTAAAAGGGTGTAGATTAATTTCTTTTATTTAGTATGCCAAACTTTCTGAACCTTGAATGAAAATGTTTCAAAATTTGGTATGTATTAATTTTTTAAAATCAATCAGATATTACAATAAAGAGAAACAGCTTTGAAATCAAACTAAGTTTGTTTTCTTTTTAATTTAAACATGTTTCTACTTATTTTTAAAATGCGAAAACAAAATTAAAAATCTTAACATATAAATTTAAATACGAAAAAGTTTATTTTAACTATAATCATATTTACTTCAATGAGATTCATACTGAATTTAAATGTTAATTTAAATATGATTTTACTATTTAAACTATTTAAATGTGATTTTACTATTTTAAATACATATATTAGTTTAGCTTATAAAACAATTTTGTGATTGGATTTTATAATCTTTATTAAATTTCTACTTCTTTTCAGATACGGTGGTGTTCATGATGATTATCCAAGTGATATGTGGTTCGAAAGTCTTAGTAAAATGAAAGTAATGCAAAAAGATTTAGAACAACTCGGTTATGTGTTTGATGAAATTAACTAAACTTAACTTTAACTGAAAATATAACAAACTAAATAATAACCAATAAAAATAAATTTAAAATTACGCCATTTTTCTAAAAGAAAAACAAAAGAGAATTTATTTCAATATTTCCAATGTAATAATTCAAACACTAGCAAAACCACTTAAAGCACTGGCTGATGGGTAGTGAGATCTCAAAAGCATACAACGTTCGCGATCCAACCATAAAGTACGACGCTTTAGCATAATTTCACGTTCAAGATTACTACGTGTCTGCATTAGCTCAGTTTTGACATGATCTGCCTCATCAAGCTCCTGCAACATGGCAGTGACACCACTTTGAATGGAGGCGACTTCATCAATTAAATCCTGTTGTGAGGAATCACGACAATTTTCCACATTTGGGCGATAGCTGCGATTATCCATTCGAGTTTGAGCCACTTTCATGGCAGCATCAAAACTACGTATGGCACGATGTATTTTGTCAATGCGTGTTTCAGTATCAGCCAGTTTTTGTAGGCACTAGAAGTAAGAACGGATCACATTTAAGAGAACTGAATGATACAAATTTAAATTACACCTACATCTCTTAGATCATTTTCAAAACGCTGCAAATTCTCTTGAGTACAGTTGATACGAGATACAAACGCCTTTTCAACCACATCAGCTTGTCCCCGTATGTCTCGAGCTGCATTCATGAGAATAGAATTTAAAGTTTGTCGTAGTTTGTGCGACTTTTGGCGACATTTTTCACATTCCTCTAAGGTCTCCTTGCTAAAGTGTTCCCAATACTGGGCCGAAGCTTGTCTGAAAAAGAAAATTCATGTAAGCGCCAGCAAAAAAAACCAAAGAAATACAGATGAGGTATATTTGAAATTATCCCAAATTAAAACTTTTATTCTAAAACTTGTCTTAAAACATATTCCAAAACTTGCTCTGTAACATTTTCTCGAATTAGTTTTATATGGGACTAAACACATGTTCCCAGGAAAAATACTTGTACTAATGTATTTTTTACATAAAACTTACTCTGCCGGTTGTCTTATGGCTCCTGGTCTAAACATTATTGTCTTGGTATTGTTGTCCAGACCAACATTGAGAGCATCAATTTCATATGCTTCTTTTTTATCACTCCAATCATATTCCAATCGCTGACGTGCTGTACGATTTTCTACCTGTTGTTGTTCAAAATCTTCCAAAGTTTTCTTTAGCAACTGTCGTATTTCGGCTATTAAAGCCAATTCATTGATTAACTCCTCTTCAGGTGTGTCACGTACTAATTCAGTATCTGGACGTCCGGCTCTTTTTTCGATACATTCCTTAGCTATGGACTCAGGTACACCCAAAATTACCAGAGATTTCTTAAGTCTAACTCTCTCCTCTTCTAGAGTGCTAATTTCATCTTGCATAGCTTTAATGGCAGTTTCCAATGTTGTTTTCCATTTATTTATCAGCTGTGCTCGTTGTCTTAGGTTTTCCGTTGTTTCCGTTTGAGTTTTATCCACCAAAGAAGAAATACGCATTAAAGCTGTTTTTGAATTATATTGGTTTCTGTAATAATTAAGAATAATTAAAGACTACCAAGATTTTGATAAATCTGAATTATTAATCAAACCAACTTTGTAGCTCTATCAAATACTCGATTGGTATTTTTGACAATTTCCAAATTTTTAGCTCTCCATTCGTTGGGACTAAAACGTGTTATGGAATAACGATCAACCACCGGCCTTGTTCCTGTTAAGCCAGCCATAGGACTCCAATCAACCTTGCCTGTAGCCCAAGGTCCTATGGGGCCCATCGGTTTTAAATGATCTTTATTGGGTAATTGATCTACTGGTTGTGGCAAATAGCAGGGTGGATTATTGAACTCATCTGCATGTGGATCTATGGAAGTCTGTAGCAAGATCGTTTAATAATATTAATTGAGATAAACATATAAAGGTTGAATGGGAGCCCGCATATGGAAAAGCCGTGTACAATAGGAGGTCATGAAAATAACAAAAAACACGTAAGGCCAATAAAGTTTTTGCTTAATTTTTCGAACTTCTCGTCCAGGTTTTTCTTTTACCCGAAATGAGTACTATCCGCTTTTTGAATAAAACTATATAAGTCTCTTGCATAAAATTGCTTAAAATCGTTTTTGTTTGATAATACCGTTTAAGCTTAGTGCATTCAAGGTCAGATAGAACCTCTCCATGGCTACTGGGGTAAAACTTTAACCGATTTTAATTATTTTTAACATGATTCTTGGAGGAGTAGAAACCAATGTAGCAAATTTCATCAAATTATCTTTAGAATTTCGACCAGTAGTTTGATTACAAAGGAGGTTTATCAGCTGATTGTTCGGACGGACATAGCTTAATCGACTCAGAAAGCGATTCAGAGTTGAGTTTTGGATCTTAACTAACTTTGTTGGTTACATATGTTAGCCCAAACTAAGGGTATACAAAAAATAAAGATTTAACTTTTAACTCAGATTTAATTATTGTTTGTATAGTTTAATATGTTTTTCGCATTATTTGTGAGATTTTTTAAAATTTCCCTACATTTACTCGAAAATAAAAAAAAAAAATCTGTTCACTGGTTTCAAATAATGTTTTAATTTTTCGACTTTTAAATGTCCATAAATATTTATTATATCGGATGTTTGACCGTAAACTTGACATTTCCGAGGTTTATAATATGGTCTATCAAAATTTGTCAATAATTTTTCTAAATTCTAAAAGCGCTTAAAATACAAAGCATCTAAACTCAGTTTCGAAGAATGTCGAAAATGATTGAAATTCCCCACAAGTGGGTGGTGTCGTTATTGAGGGTTCCGATACTTTTTGTTATCGTTATTGAGGATTTGGATACTTTGAAGTTCTGAGAATTCAAAGTGATATCCGTTAGACAGATCATATCATTCGACTTTCAAAAGAAGCATTCAACTGCCTTGGTTTTCTTAGCCGATGATATAAATACTTTACTCCATGCAATCTCCTGGCTATAGATACCACTTTTATCTGACCATAAAACAACTCTCTTATTTAGAGAAAAAGCTTTATAATACTTATGAAAAACTTCAAAGATTGTCGTCCAATGTAACACTTTATAAATATGGTAAAGCTGTTTTAACATGTTCCGAATTTCACTCGTACCTGTGCCAACTTCATTACCGAAGTGAGTTAATACTCCACTAGACTAAAAAAGTGTACTTTTTGCCCTATCTCCCCTAGTTTTCGAGATATGGGTCATGCTTCATATAATTTTATAAAAATTTTCATCATAAATGTAAACTTGATAAATATGACAATTATTCATATACTTTTTTCCATAACCGAGTTAAAAAAAATTAATCTGGCGCAATAGTTAATAATATCCAATTTTACATTATTTAATATCTGCTGTAGTATGTTATCTGTCAAAAATTGGTCACATAGAAAAAATTTTCCAAAATCAATGAATTTAAATTGCTTCATCAGGCACCTTTGACAGATTCAGCTTTATTTTCTATTTCCAAACTTGAAAAAATGTCTAGGTGGAAAAGATTTGCGGTCGATGACTATCGTATTTTAAGGAGCTAGACAATTCTTACTCTAAAATTTTGTCCACATAGTTTTAATTTGGAGCAATGATTCACTCTATCCGTTCGGGAGCGGTTTACTTTAATGAAACAGTCACATGGCGTCTTATATTCTCTTATACCAAAATTTGCTTTAATTTTTATTTACTGTGAGCTGGCTCATATCGAGAGCAGACAAAACAGATTCAAGCTGACAACCGTATTTGTTGTTTTGTTGTGCTAACTAAATGTTTCGCTTATAACAACAAAAATCAGATACGATGTTTTTTGTCTGCGATAATAGAATTTTATTTGATTTAACAAAAAATTTGTTAGTCACAACTGAAAAATACAGTTAAAATGATATCAACCGTTCGATTTGCAACAAATTCGGTTGTCAGCACAAATCTATTTTCTGAGTGTGGCAATTGTCTTAATATTTACCGTTCTTATTTCCCTCTTTTATCGGTGCCATTTCCTATAAAATATCCACAGAATATCGTTACTGGTATTTGAATAGTTTTCAAATGGTAAATTATATAAAGAATGGTCCAAATACAAGTATATTTTTAAAACTTAAATAAAATGAACTAAACTTAATTTCTTGTGGTATATTATGGCTTCGCAATAGCTCATCCAGTCGGTAAAATTTTCCAAGACTTTGTTGACGGTGTGGATCGTTTCTATATTATTCGCATAGAATCGGTCTTTAACGGCACGCCACAAGAAACAGTTTAAAGGGGTCATATTGCAGCTCGGATACGGAAAATTGAAATCACCAAGACTGCTGGTGCGCCATCATGCTGAAATCAAAGATTCTCCAAGTTCATAACTTCCATTTCAGACCACAAAAAGTCCGTGATAATGGCTCTGTAGCGCTCGCCATTGACTGAAATGACGTTTCCAGCAGTATTTTCAAAAACCAAAATGAGCCAATGATGCCACCACTCTAAAATCCACTTCAAACTACTCTACAATAAGGTGCGGATTTTCCGATTCCCAGATGCGGCAACTTTGTTTGTTGACATGGCCGCCGAGATGAAAATGTCAGAAAAGATTATTTTCGGCCAGCATCAAATGTCCGATTGTAGCTTCTGTAAGGCCCAAGCTGAGAAGCTGTAACAAAGTGGATCGTCGTTTGATTTCAAGCCGAGATCTTTGTGCGAAATGTCGCATGCAGTCTCATGAACTTTTTGTTCAAACTTGCACACAGCACGCACGGTGGGTGCTTCATTTCTGCCGAAACTTCTTTTCAACAAACGCACAATTTGAGCTACATAGCATTCACTTTGGAAATAAGTGCAGTTGTTCCGCGGAGGTATGATGCTGACTGATAGTCAATATTTCAAACACAAAAATTTATCAGTGTCTAAATAACATATGAATAAAAAAGATGCCTGTATTTAAACCACCCACAAAATTAAACCGGGAAGATAGCCAAATTCATATGAATGCTAAATATGAGTATTGTAGCCCCCCCCCCCTTTACTATCATCAACATTTTAAAATATTCCTATCGCTTTTTGTTTTGGTAATGTATTCCATGACTTTTCAACCGATGCTCAAAAATGGGAAATAACAAATGAGTATGGCTTGTAAAAGAAAATGTTAAAGCTTTTTGCATTTATATACGCGCATTGCATTTATACTGATTCAACAATGACAAAATGCACTATTTTTGAATACTTTGACCTCGTCCTTTTGAAAAATCTCATAAAATAAACAATTTTTGATACCATATTAAAAAGTTTATCTATTCTATTCTATTAATTCCATGTTATAACTAAAATATTTGAACTTACCGCAATAGTTTCTTGTTTAGATTCTTTTTTATAAGGAATTTCAAAATCTTCAACCTCAGCAGGAGTCATTTCTTCCTGTAAACGAAAATAGAAGCAATTTACTTTATTTAAAAAGTTGTATTCCAAAAATGCACCTTATAATGTTGTCCAGAAGAACTCATTTTAACAAAATTTGCTAAAAAAAAAAAAATATACAAAAAATATGTTTCGAAAATACGCAAATTTATATATTTGTGTACATATATTTGAAATAGTACTAAAAAATAAAATTGTTATTTTGACACAATAAACAAAAAATTGTTGCCAGGTTTTTGGGAAATAAAACATAAATTTAATTAAGGGTTGGCTAAGGTTAAAATTTACAAAGAAAAATTTACAGGGTATGAAAACAATTAACCCATTTATTGAGGTTTTTTAAATTTTTGAAAATGATTTACAGTAAATTCCAACAAATTACTTGGTTTATATTGAAGAACATTCATTATGTAGTCTTGCAAAAAATCCGATAATTCTGGATGTTTCTCAAAGTAGGCCATAACATTTTCATGGGTTAGCTTCTTTTTCAAATGATACTGATCAAGTAAAGGATTATGAGTTTGCCACATTAATTCCAATTTTGGTAATACCGGTTCTTGAGGCGCTACATAACCCTTAGTTTCATGTAGTAGATAATTGAATCCATGCCAATAGTGGATAATCATTTTACCATTAGCACAATAAAATGTTTCTGACACCTCCTGTGGGTAATTATTGAAATATTGGGTATTAACAACATGTATGGAATTCTTAAAGGTGCGATGAAACATTTTTATTTCTTTACATGCTTCGTGAATGGTTAATTGACAACGTATAACTTTACCTGGAATATGGGGATATATGAATATTATTTTTTAACATTTTTTCTCTGAATGTTTTTCTTAGTTATACCAATTATGTTCATGGAAAAATAGTGAAAATCACCACGAAAATTATTAACAATTAAATAACGTATCAGTAGCATGACACCACCATCCAATATGAAAATTTCATCACGTCCTTTGACATTAATGATAGCTTTAAATCGTTGTGTATCATTGTTAATTTTCGTCTCACGTTTAAATATTAATTTATCATCAATTATACGAGCATCTAAAGTTTTTTCCTAAAAATAAAATAAAATATAAATAAAAACATGTAAAAAAAGTTACAGTCGGGCATGTACACCATAGTACAATTTGAGTCGTATTCCGGGAAGCGGATCAATTTACAGGAAGGAATTTCTATTTACAGGGTAATTTTACAAATATCAGTATAAATTCATTACACCCTATACCCCCTCCCACCCTAAATACAACATTTGAATTAAAAAAAATTTAAATTTTTAAATTTATTAAAATATATTGTGAGTTTGAATAATAATACGTATGAACCATGGATAAATAACTAAAGGCTGGTTCTCGCAAAGTGTTTTGCCGCTATTTCTACTTTTTTTTTGACAAATATCAGAACAATAATATTAACGAATTTTCAAAAGAAAATAAAATGACGGCAAATGATTCAATACATGTATAGAGAATTTTAGCCGTTTATACCGTTCAGATTTACGTCTTAAAAAGCAGTTCTTGCTTCGTCCATGTAGTTTGTTCGTTGCTATGAAAAATCGATGAGCAGATGAACTTTTTCATTACTTTACGGAAGTTGTTAAATATAGGGACTACAAAATAAATATAGGGAGTAGCTTTTTTTTAAGTTAAAAATGTGATTTTGAACACGTCAAGAATTTTTATTCCGACCAGGATAAAGTGAATAACACTGGTATGCAAAATATGTTTTCAATGAGGCATTTAATGACTGCAGGAATTAACCATGGACCAACTAAATAATTGTTTTTTTTACTAGAAGGGGTTAACATTAACATTTTGGAAGTTGTTTAAAATGACTACTTACAAATCGAAAAATTTGCACTATTAACTTCTTTGAATGTTCTGAAAATGAGATTCGTAAAGAATAACATCCATTTTATTTTGTTGGGATATTATAAATTCTTCATTTTGGTTTTCATATATTAATAGTTGTAGAAGTTGGCGCCGCAATCAAAAATTTTTTTATACATTAAAATCGCGCGATTTTTGTTAAAAAGTTAATATAATTTGTTAAAAAGCTAATATTATTCTTAACAAGTTTCAAAATTGCCAAACTATAAGACGCAATGTCATAGAAAATCATTCGCTCTAAAATTTTATAAAATCGTCGGATGCTGCAAAAACCGCATATCGGAATTTGATGGCTCTTCCATTGTTACCAGCAAATTTAATAAGAACTGGCTGGGAGGACACACCAAATTAAATAAAATTAATATTTGTTGAATTTCAATAATTTTTTTAATTGCGTTTGGTATTTTTTAATTTAAATTGATCTCTTTTTCGCTTTCGAATTTTTGAATTTAATTTGTAAGTTTTTGAACTTAAATTGTTTGAGAATTGTATGGATTAAAAATATTAAATTTGAGAAGTTAACATACTTGGTTTAAATAAGTTAAAATGTTTGAACTAAATATATAGAAGTTTAATATTTATATTTTGTATTCTCATACAATTTTAAATTTCCTTATTTTTTAATTTATTAAATCTTAACATTTAAGATTTTTTACTAACAAGACATTAATATTTATCCTAAATAAAGAAAGAAAAATTAAGGAAAATGGGTCCCTATTTTTAAGTTAATGAAAGTTTTCCATAAACTAAAATCAAATGAATTTTCATTATTTTGAAGCATTTTTATTAAATTTAATGAAAAATTCATAGCTTTTATTTTAGTAAGTTGTGAACTTAATTTTAGTTCATACATTTTTCTGAGTGTATTATTTTTTGTGGTGCTATTGCAACCTTAAAAGTATTATGGTACTCCTATGAACTATTTGGTACAAAGTATTTAGAAATTTTCATGCGTTGATGAATTACCCGCAGCCATATGTACACAGAAAAAAGTATCACAAAATTTAAAGTAATTAAAAATATTTGTTAAAATTTAAACTCGATTTCTAACTATTTTTTGTTTGAAATATTTGTAAATTGTCACTTTTCATATAAAAATTCTTTGAAAATAAAAATTTAAGTAACAAAAAAATAACAAAAAGTTTTTTGTATTTACAAATTCCATTGTTGGTGCCTTTTTAAAAAATATTTTTTTTGTATTTACAAAAATGTTCTATGGACGATGTTCAATATTACAAACAGAATTTTGTAATTTTATTCTGTGTATATTTGAAAAAAAAAATTTTAATTTTATTAAAATTTTTATTGATTTAAATCTGGAATTTCAAAAAAAAATTTGATTAAAATTTTCATTGATTTGATGCAGGAATTTCAATAAAAAATTTGATTAAAATTTTAATTGATTTTTGGTTATAACTTTAAAGTTATAATTAATATAATTAAAACTTTAATTGAAATTTAATTGATATGATAAAAAAAATAATTTAATACTTTAATTAATTTTAACAAAAAAAAAAAAAAATTAATTGATATAACAAATTCTTTTGCTGGTCCGAATTCAATTAAATTTTTAATTGTATTTACAAATATTTTAATTGAAACTCGATTTTAGTTTTTTTTTTTGTACGGGACCATATTATCATTAACGCACTTAACATCAGGCAAAATCGAAATTTCTTGTTGTATTTTTAATTGTTAACCCAAATAAACAAACAAATGCTGATACAGGGCTATTTAAATAAATTAAAATTTCTTACCCAAACACTACTAGTTGACTTTTAACAACATTGGTGTACGATATTCTATAATCGACTTGCCCTACACAGAAAAAAGTATCACAAAATTTAAAGTAATTAAAAATATTTGTTAAAATTTAAACTCGATTTCTAACAATTTTTTGTTTGAAATATTTGTAAATTGTCACTTTTCATATAAAAATTCTTTGAAAACAAAAAATTAAGTAACAAAAAAGTAACAAAAAGTTTTTTGTATTTACAAATTTCATTGTTGGTGCCTTTTTAAAAAATATTTTTTTTGTATTTACAAAAATGTTCTATGGACGATGTTCAATATTACAAACAGAATTTTGTAATTTTATTCTGTGTACTTTGACTTCTCTTAAGTCACTTGTGATTTTCAAATCGCGAAAGTCAGGTGAAAAGTGTACTTACTATTCTAGCCTTATCCACATAATCATATTCACTGCGTTTTTCACATATTAAATTTAATTTATTATCATATTTTCCACGCAGCCAATGACCACATTCAAATTTTTCTTTATCTTTTAACATTTGACTTTTCGCATAGACTGCATAGCCATCATAACTTTCTTCAACATTAAATTTGAATTCACCAATCTCTTTCAATTCACTTTCCAAGAATATTTTCGATTCCTCATTCAATTTACAATTGTTATCGCGTAATTTTGAAATATACAATTTTTCCGCAAATAAAATGGCTTGTTTATCATTCAACAACTCTTTTTCACTTATATCCCATTTGAGGTGGCGTAATTGGTTTTCGGGTTGTTCAATATGATCCAAAAGAGATGAAAATATGCTATCCAAGCTGATTTCATCTTCAGGTTTTAATTTGAATTTCTTTTGACAGAGTAACAATTCAATAGCTTCTTCTGTTAAAGGTTTTTCTATGTCCTCAATATTGCATTTCTTTAGTATTTTTGGGTCTAGGGAAGGATAATGGTTTGTGATAAAGATTTATGTTATATATATCCTGTTTTTGTTTTTATTTACCCATTTTTATTGACTTTTATTTATAATGAGGAATTTTTTATACACAAATAAAAATTTTATAATTAAAGTTTGAAAGCCAATAGACTTTTTGTTAGTAAGTCGGTATATCGATGAACAGAAGTTTACTTTTCTTAACTAATAATTTTATAGTACAATTTGAAATAACCACGTCGAACGACTTTTATATAAAACAGACTAAAAATGCATTAAAAAAAACAAGGAAGAAAATCCATTTGGCCGTACAACAGTCGCTGTTTTTGTGAATCTAACTTAAACCCTTACCTTTCCTTCTCTTTCCTAACAAACAAATTAATACATCTCTATCAGGGGAGTTTCTCAAATACTCATTTACTAAATGGTCATGATTACTTAATGAACACAGTTTCCTCTACATCCATCCCGACATGAAAGTAAACAGACATTGAAACAAACAACTATTTTATGGTGTGGAATTATCCAATGATCAACGCAATTGTTAACGATAACATTGATTAATAGCACTAATATATCAAAATAAAACAAACTGTGCTGCATCCTTGTATCAAGACAGAAAAATAAACTAACAAAGGACTAAAATACAAACAACCAAAAAAGGGTGTTTTATTACAGTAGAAGAATGTCATTTGACTTCTTCACACCTTGATTTAGTGAAAAGAATAAAAATAAAACACAACAGAAGCTAACAGAATAGTTGCAATGGGGTTGGAGTGAAGGGATATAAAACAAACAACATTGTAATGTCAAAACAATATTTTATTTATTGAAAGGAAGTTACAATAAAGCTTTATTTTTGAAAACTATGTGCACTATATGGTCCATAACTAAACCTTATGGTGGTATAGATTATTCAATTTGTTGCCAGATCTACAAAATAATAAATTATTTGAGTAAAATATAAATTTTTTGTAACCAATTTTAAAAATTTTAATATTAAAAACTAATTTTGACTTCGCCATATAAGATTTCTAAACTCTCAAGTACAAATAGGCTGAGCTCCTTGTGATGAACAGGAAAAGGAAGTTCATGCACGCTTAGTCGTGTTTTATGTACATAAAATATGTATTTAAAACTTGATCCTTCGTGAATATAATTTTTTCAAATTCAGTCCGTTTATCGATATCTCGTATCATATACAAATATGTAAGCCTTCCCAGAAACATTTTTACGGACTCTCCGATACGTACGGATTCATGAATTCGACTTCTACTGTACGTTTACGGTCCGTCAAAGCTTGCACGTAAACGGAACATTAACGGACCGTATAAGTGAATTTTAGAAAACAATGCGTTTTGACTCCGTTTTGGTGTATCCGTTTCTGTACCGTCAAATACGGACCACTGTTTTTTATCAGTTTTTTCAGTTTTGCTATTGGATTTGTTTAGTTATAAAAAACGAATACTTAAATATCCCTCAGGTAAATATTTATGAAATTAAAAACAAGTTTTACGATGATGTGTGCAAAAGTATGTAGATTTGCAAATAAAAATATTGCCCGACAGTTTAAAATAGATTTTGTGTAAAAATTTGCATTGTCTGCTTCATCATATAGTTAGTACCACCATTTAAATCAAAATTAAATATTTGTTTTATTTATTTAATGATTTTTAATGGGCCACAATCGCAGTGATTAATGGATGCTAATTGTGCTAGAGATAAATATGGTATTTGTTTGTAATTTTGTTTTTGTTGTATTTAGTTTTTTAGCTTTGTTATTTTATTTTAAATATCTTTGTTAATAAATTTAAAGAAAAAAAAATAAAAATTTGCTATTAAAAATTAAAATTATATGCCTTTACACAAATCCGTTTTTTGTTGAAAAAACGGTACGAATGCGTACCGATTACGGATCCGTAAACGGTCCGTCACTGACGGACTTTTAACGGACAACTCCGTTTTTCATCCGATATATCGGTCCGTAAACGGTCCGTCATTGACGGACTTTTAGCGGAAAACTCCGTTTTTCATCGGATATATTGGTTCATAAACAGTCCGTCATTGACTTTTAACGGATTTGAATCAGTTTCGATGTTCCTTAAAATTCGTTTTCTAGTCCGTTTTCTGATGAAGAAAACGGTACGCATATGGGACAAACCAATAATAAGCTAACGATATATAAAAAAACAACTACATAGTTAAAAAAAATGTCAAGTTTATTAATTGCAAACATTAGGTGTGTTCGACGTACGTGACGTACGGGTAACCGCGGGAACACAATCTTACCAAAAAGCGTTTCTTGTAACGAAAATTGGGTAATAAGAACGTTCATGTGAGATTAATTGTGTTTCTCTTTTTACCAGAACTAACGCGTGCTTTTTGTTTGAGTGAAATGATAAAACTGTCGAATCATCACCTACCGCTAATAAATCAGCTGTTTTGCATTTGTGAAAAAATAAAAGTTAAATAAAAAATTTACAATAAAGATTTTTTCTTCTTAATAATGGCAAATACATTGAAAAATGTAAGTAGTTACTTGCCATTTTAAATAAATTAATTTAAAAAGTTGTTTTTTAATATAAATAAATTTGACGTTTGTGATGCTTACACTCAGAAAAAAATTTGTAGAAAAATTTGTAAACGGTTTTGAATCCCACATTACTATTTTTGTACTGACTTTAAGTAAAAAAATTGTTATTTAACAAATTACAGAATTTTAACAGAATATTTACAAATTTTCGTTGCTAATTTCAGAAATCATTTTACAAATTTTTGGAAACCGATTTGCTAAAATTAGCAACAAAATTTACTAATTTTAAAAAAGTGGATATTGAAGGAAATATTATTTCTAATTAAAACTTACACCTAAGAACTTAAATTGCCTTAAAATGTTACATAGATTAAAAAAAGGGATCGGAATTGAATATACCGACTCATGTCTGAAAAGAGTTTTTTTTATTTCTAAAAATAAGCCCTTAAAACAATTAAAATTTTACCTTAAAAGTAAAAAAAAAATTGAATAAAAAGGGTTTTAAAACAGAAATTACCAAACTAAATCAAAAACACAATTTCGTTTATGTTTTTGGAATTTTTAAGCCTTTGATTTTTGTTATAATTTTGTTTAAAATATTTTTTGAAAAAGTAAATAAAATTAAAAAATTTTGATGCTCCATAAAAAAATAAATTTTAAATTTTGTACTAATATTTATAATATTTGGTATTTTTTTTTTTTTTTTGCTAATTTTAGCATTAAGATTTTAAATTCCACTAATTTTTTCAACAAATTTCATTTCGTTTCATGTCAGCAAAGATTAGCAAAAAATACCGCTGTGCTTAAATTAACAAAATTTCCCGTAGTAACAGCAAAATTTTTAGTTGCCATTACAGACATTTTTTGGTGATAACTCAAAGGGTCCAGTGATTTTCTGCCAGTGTTGTATGGCTTTTCAAGAGACTTGAGGTGTAAAACCTTTAGGTGTACACTAGGTGTATCGTGCAGTTATGAAGCATGTAGCCAAGAATATGTTTTGTGGAACCAACAACACGAAATATTTTAGTGTTGTATATACCCTGTCTAACTTTATTTACGAAAAGCTCGATTTCAATCGATAGATCAATAGCATATTCTGTGTTCTTAATTATAGTACTGATGCATTTCTGAAAATATTGGAAGACGTAATTGTGCTTGACATCACATTGTAAAGGACTAACTACATGATATGTGGTAGAGAACAATAAAATAAATGACATTAATAAGTTGCTTTAAGATATTAATAAGTTACATTCGCGTTGATATAGTTTTTATACTCTACACCACTACGTGGAGAGGGTATAATAATATTGTGCTGATGTTTGTAAGTTCTTAAGTAGTATATCAATCCCTTCATGGAAACACAGTTATCAAACTGCAGGTTGCACATATCAAGATATGTAGAACGAACTCCATTGAAATAGGTTAGAATCGGCCCATATTCAGACACGTCCGAATAATTGCTGCCATTGCCGTGAACATTTTGTACAACATTCTTTAAATGTCATACTTTAATGTCCTATTAGTTTTAATAATTTTTATAAATTTTTAATTTAATTTTTAAATTTTTTTAATGTCCTATTAGTTTAAAGTTTTAATAACTGTGTCGTCACAAAAAATGCCTGTTTTCTTATGAATTAACCTTCCCCCCCTCATAAAATTAATTGTAACATCGAGACAGTTCGAAGAGCCTTACGTAGAGATGGCTAATCTATAATTCGCCAAGAGTTATAAAAACGCTCCCACATCTCCAGATCTAAATATTATAGAAAATTTTTGGCATAAATTGGAGCTCGAAATAAGAAAACATATAATTTCCGACAAAAATGAACTGAAACGAGTGTTATTAAAGAAATGGGAAAAAATTAGTCCGAAATACACAAAGAACTTTGGTTTTGGAATGACCCAGCAAAAACAAGGGGTTTAACTACTTACTAGCCTATTTACTCGCTTAATTACTTTTGTTCGTGATGTCCCAAAAGTAATGAGTGGTCATTGCCTTCTCACTTACAAAAAACACAATGTAATGGGTGGTCATTACCCTCTCGCTTACGAACAGCCAAAAAATAATGAGTACCCATTACTTTTTGGACATCGCGAACAAAAGTAATTAAGCGAGTAAATAGCCTGGTAAGTAGTTGATACCATGTTTTTGCTGGGGAGTTACTAATCGATTTATTGACATAGGTAATTAAACAATTTTCCTAAGTATCACACAACAATGGGCTACATATGCCAGCCAAGGCAAAATGCCCTTTAATATTTTTTGTGTGTACACTCAGAAAAAAAAGTTAGTAGAAAAATTTGTAAACGGTTTTCAATCCCAATCTACTATTTTTGTATTGATTTTTAGTAAAAAATTATTATTTAGCAAATCTTTTTGCTATTTACATTTTACAAATTACAGAATTTTTACAGAATATTGACAAATTTTCGTTGCTAATTTCAGAAATCATTTTACAAATTTTTGAAAACCGATTTGCTAAAATTAGCAAAAATATTTACTAATTTTAAAAACGTGGATATTGAAGGAAATGTTATTTCTAATTAAAACTTACACCTACAAACTTAAATTTCCTTAAAATGTTACATATATTTAAAAAGGTATCGGAAGTGAAGATACCGACTCATGTCTAAAAAGAGGACATCCACTTAAAATAGCACAAAAAAGGTTTTTTAGTTCTAAAAATCCGACCTAAAAACAATTAAAATTAAACCTTAAAATTAAAAAAAAACTGACCAAAATATTTTTCAAAACAGAAATTACTAAATTAAAACAAAATGATTAATTCGTTATTTAAAAAATATAATCAAATTTTTTGATGCTCGATAAAAAAATAAATTCAAAGCTTTTTACTAATATTAATAATATTTAGTAATTTTTTTTGCTGATTTTAGCAAACAGATTTTAAATTCCACTTTACAAAAAGTCTACTAAAATTTAGTAGCGGCTACTAATTTTTCTACTAATTTCATTGTACTATACGTCAGCAGACATGTGTTGCTAAGATTAGCAAAAAATACCGCTGGGCTCAAATTAGCAGAATTTCCCGTAATAACAGCAAAATTTTCAGTTCACATTACAGACTTTTTTTTGGTGAGTGTATGTATGTAGTATCGAGTTTCCAAATCTCCCAAACACGTGTTCCAACGGATAAAAAAATACTTTAATTTAATTAATTAATATTTTAAGTCATCATTCTTTTTAAGTTCTGAATTTCACACATTTCTTGTATTTGTAAAGGATAGCGACACAGTACTGTTTACTCTTAGGCCACATTATTTATGTGCCAGATTTCGGCCTATAGATTTGAAAAATGTTTTCCTTTTTTTTTATCAAATAAAACTTTGATTTTTGTTGTTTTTCATCGTGTGTCTAAATTTGGCCAAAGATAAATAACTTTACACAATGTTGTTTGTCCATTGTCCTCTTTTAGATTGGCGACAGTATTTTCTTTCTGTAGATTTGTTTTACAATAATAACAATTGTTGTTGTTTTAAGTAAATTAAAGAAAATTGGGAAAATTTTCATTCATTTTATAACATATTACGTTTTTTTGTCTGTGGGACAATTTGTCTTTCTTTAATTAAACGATGACCATTATTTATTGATAGTTTTGAAATGAAAATGGTTAAATGTTTAACATACTTAACATTATTGAAAATTGTTCGATATTGTGAGGGGTAATTGTTATTAATATGGTGATTTGAAAGAAAATGGAGAGACAATTTCATAAAAGTACTACATAAAAGTTTTTAGGAAATATCGTATATGTTAGGTTTTTGCGGTAAAATATCACACTTAGAAAATCTCACACTTAGAAAAAAAAGTTAATAAAAAATTTGTAAACGGCTTTCAATCCCAATTTACTATTTTTGTGTGGATTTTTAGTCAAAAATTATTGTTTAGTAATTTTATTTGTTATTTACATTTGACAAACTTCAATTGCTTTAAAATGCTTCATAGGTTGAAAAAGGAATCGGAAGTGAAGATACTTTTCACAACCGACTCATCCCTAACTTATCCCTAAAACAATCAAACTTTGACCTTAAAATTAAAATTTTTAACTCTAAAAATATTTTTTAATACAAAAATTAGCAAATTAAAAGAAAATGATAAATTCGTTTATGTTATTAATATTTTTGTCTAAATTATTTTTTGAAGAAAAAAAAAAAATAAATAAATAAATAAATAAAATAAAAAAATGTTGTTGCTCGACAAAAAAGAAATTGTGTTTTGTTTTCGTAAGGTAGTTTCAAAAGAAAATAACAGCTTTAAAGTGCAACATTTAAAAATAATTCAGTCAATTTGTGCATTTTTAATGATTTTTTTATAAAGTAACATTTTTCTATATTTTACAATTCATTGAGTTTAGTTTACTATAATTTGCCAAAACTTTTTGTTAATTAGAGCATATTTATTTTAATAAACTTTGTACAAAATTTTACCAATATTTAGTAGCGGTTGTTAACTTTACTGCTATTTCCATTTCACTAATATTTAGAAATATTTGTTGCTGCATTTTAGCAGATCGATTTTAAATTACAGTTTACAGCAATTTACTAAAGTTAAGTAGCGCTAATACTAATAATAATTTTTATACTAATTTCATTGTACTAGTATTAATAATATTTAGTACATTTCTTCGCTGATTTTAGCAAACCGATTTTCAATTAAACTTTACAAAAAGTTTACTAAAATTTAATAGTAATTCACTGTACCGTGTTGCTAAGATTAGCAAAAAAAAAAATACCACTATATGTTAACGCGTATACTTATATGTTAACGCGTAGAATTATTGACTTTATGATAAACCTATTTTTTAAATGGATGCTAGCAGTGTTTAACAAATGTTCCTGTTAACACCTTGCCACACAAACACAGTTATTTTAAGATTACTTGCAAATTGCTGGGATTTTTTAATTCATGAACAATGGTTATGTTTGTGCGGTAACTTATGTTCGAAAAGCCTATACTTGACGCACAAACACAGCTAATTTAAAATTTACTTGCAGATTTTTAATTCTTAGTTAACTCCATTTAAATTCTGGCGTGTCCATCTTTGCATATTAAAAACAAATATTTACATTTTTGGTAAAAATTAAATTAAACGATTATAATCTTCATGTTTTTACACACCGACCAGTCAGGGAGAAATGCACTTAACTTTATTAAACATAAATTTCAATATCTACAATAAAGGGTTAAAGGTAACGTTCTATATTTATTTAAGCCCAATTAAAATACAAATCGCGCTGAACAAATAACAAACGTGAAAGAAAACAATCAAAAAGGGATAACAACATTTAACTACGAGAAAATGAAAAATACATACAAGCACTCATTCTCTTAATCAGAGTTTCTCACAGGGATAGAACGACTGAATACCTAATTTACTCTGTGCTGCGCTGTACAGTCCATTAGAAAACACAAGATCAAGAGTATGAAGTAGAGCCTCCCATTACCCAATTTTTCGGTAGACCGGACTTTTTAAATTTAAGAGCCAATATCGGAATATATTTGTTCCACAACTCAAAAAAGTCTACAAGACAGAATTTCGTCTAGATTATTTCTGCCAGGTCGCTTAAATACTATTGATTCTAAGATTACATTGTGCCACAAATTTTTGGCTATCGCTATTAGATTCAATGCTTGCAACGCGAAATGAAAGTACACTACTGTACACACCCAAAGGGTTTTATAAAGTTATCTGGTATTTTTATTTTATGCCCTCCTCCCACGTGGCGAAATAAATAAGTTTTTTTTACACAGATTTTGTGTTAAAAAATTTTAAAAATTGATTCCTTCGTTCACAAGTTATGCTTAGAAATGTGAGGACACTTCGATGTTATCCATGCTTTTCTGAAATCTACATTTTGTAGAAGATTTTTAGAGGTTTTCTTACATTTTCATTCACAAACTTTGAACGTCTGAACCGATTCAGATAATTTTCAACACCTAACTACTAAAGAAAATAGCAAACAGTCTTGCGAAAAATGAGTAGCCTTCGATATGATTTCATACCGTAGGCCCCACTAGAGCACAGGGATATTTTCAGAGGCCATAAAATAAAATTCGGATCCAATTTGATCAAAGCCTTTAGAGGTTTTATATAACTGATAGTATCCCAGGAAAAATTTAGTAATATCAGCTCATTGATTTTTGCATTGCCAATAATGACATACCCCTGCCCACTACATTACTTTTAAAGTGAAAATAATGAGTTACTAATAATGTGTTATGCCTTGCATACTGCATTACTTTCAAAGTGAAAAGAATAGGTTATTATTAATGTGTTTTAACTACTTATTTGACAGTTCAAATCTACCCAACAAACAATACGTACAATAACGTACCGGTTTCGGTCTGTCATAAACGGAATCCAACTCCGTTTACGTACCGTTTTCTTTATCCGTAAACGGACCAGAAAACGGATTTTAAGGAACATCGAAAGTGATTCGAATGACGGATCGTTTACTAACCGGATATATCGGATGAAAAACGGAGTTGTCCGTTAAAAGTCTGTCAATAACGGACCGTTTACGGACCGGATATATCGGATGAAAATCGGAGTTGTCCGTTAATAGTCCGTCAGTGACGGATCGCTTACGGATCCGTATTCATACCGTTTTTTCAACAAAAAACGGATTTGTGTAAAGGCATATTATTTTAATTGTTATTTGAAAATTTTTATTTTTTTTCTTTAAATTTATTAACAAATATATTTTAATTAAAATAACATAACTAAATAAGCTAAATCCAAAAAATACCAAACAAATACCATATTTATCTCCAGCACAGTTACCATCCATCAATCACTGCGATTGTGGCCCATTAAAAATCATGAAATAAATAAAACAAATATTTAATTTTGGTTTAAATTGTGGTACTTACGATATGATGAAGCAAACAATGCAAATTTGCAAATTTTTTCACAAAATTAGTTTAAGCTGTCTGGAAATATTTGTATATGCAAACCAACATAATTTTGCACACATCATCGTAAAACTTGTTTTCAATTTCATAAATATTTACCTGAGGGATATTTAAGTATTAGTTTTTTATTACTAAGCAAATCCAAAAGCAACGGAAGAAAAACTGATGAAAAACAGTGGTCCGTATTTGACGGTACATAAACGGATACACCAAAACGGAGTAAAAACGTATGGTTTTGGAAAATTCAATTATACGGTCCGTTAATGTTCCGTTTACGAACAAGCTTTAACGAATACGTATTTTCGGACCGTAAACGTACAGTAGAAGCCGAATACATGAATCCGTACGTATCGGAGAGTCCGTAAAAACGTTTGTTGGGTATTTTTAGTTTTGTTATTTATTGCTTTTTTTTCAAATTGTTAGCATAAATCAGTTCTTAATATATGAAGTGTAACCAGTTATTTTGGCCTCACCTATAACTAGCAATTTTAACCTTACCATTAACTAGTTATTCTACTTCCTACTCGTAAGCTTGGGAGCAATTAGCTTCCTCCAATTACATCCCTATGTTGAAATTATGAACATATCATCAAAACTTCAACCAGTTACTGCTTGTTCTAAAACCCGTTATTTAGTAAGGTCTTTTTTTCCTGGGTATTTAATAGAAAAACTCTTAAATACCATTTGTACAACAATACAAGACTGCAATGATGATTGACCAACCCGTTTGTGGGCATTAAGCTTGACCCATTTCTCATCACATTTCGCAGGGATTGTTAATAAGACTTGATTTATTTCATTAATTGATTCCTTCCACCAAGTACTTGGCAAAAAGATTGGAAGTTTGATGCTAAAGGTCGTTGATAATGACACCAAAATGGAATTAAGAGAAATGTAAAATATTTACATAGACTTTATCTCTTCCTCTCTGGAGCTGTATCGATCAATTTACAGACTTATAATGACTATCAGGGCTAACAACATAAGAATCTCTGCCTTACATAAACTTTGACTACAATTTACATTAAACTTTTCTAATATGCAAATAATGAATGATGCTCATTTACGGTTGGGAGAAAGCAAAAAAAAAAAAAAGAAAAAAGAAACAAATGAATACAAACACAAGTATTATCGAACAAACAATGAACGGTGATGACAGAATACATAATGGATGGGGGGTGGGAGCGTGGTGAAATTTAGAAGATTAAAACCACCAACATTGCAGAGTAACTCATTTTATATATTTTTGTAAATACGGATGTACAATGAACATTAGAAAAATTATAGAATTGTTAACAAATATTCAAATATAGATAATCGGGGATTTAAAACAAAACATCCCCCTATCCCCAATTTTATAAGTTGTTAAACCGTTATTTATATTTCTGTCATTATTTGTTTTTGAATTGTTATCGATTACAAACAACAATTGATTGTCATTTGTGGTAAATATTTACTCTTTAGCATTTATATGCGGATAAGATGTGGAATTAGAGGAAACGACCTCAATTGATGCGGATTATTATGATTGAATTTCAATTGATTTTTAAAAATCCCGCATTTAATCAACTACAACATTAACATCAGTCATGCACACAGTTTGTAAGAAGTACTTACACTTAATACCCGTTGATATTATCTGCAATTGTTTATGTCTGATTGTTTGGGGTAGGTTTAGCATGTTTGTACTATAAATGGGGAATGAAATTAATCAAAATTACACTACATCAAAGTTTTATGGAAATCTTTGCCATATAATATAAGATACCTTTAAAATTTATTATGTATTAACTTATGTCAGTTGCAAAACATGATAAGTTTTCCTAACACTTGGTATTTTCAATAAAAAATCTTGCATTAAGTCCTGAACAATAACTTACAGTATAAAGATCTTACTATGATCCAAAGATAAAAAATGATTAAACAACTAAATAATACTTTAGATAAAAAACAAATTTCAATTATTGGGACCTGGAATTGATGAGGGTTTTTTTCGAAATTTACGAATGTATGGAGCAGAAATAGTTACAAATATATTATTCAATGTATTGTTCATCGCTGACCACAACTTTTTCCCATATTTCTAGCAAGACTCGTCTTTTGAGACAATCCAATCATCGACCCATTTTTTGCATTGTTCATATAAAGTGAACTTCTGTTTTGACAGGCGATAAATCATCGACCGGAACAAGTAGTAGTCGAGAGGAACAATGCTTGGAGAATACGGCGTGTGGGGTAGGACTTCCCTTTTTAACGTTTCCAAGTAGGTCTTGACCGATCTTGCAACATATGGCCGAGAGTTGTCATGCTGCAAAATCACTTTTTCGTGCCTTTCTTTGACTTCGTTTCATCGCTAGTCACAATGTTAAACAAAAATCTCTTCCTTTTTGGACCGAGGAGCTTTTCACAAATTCTTCTTATGACGTCCTGCGGCTTTGACGAGTACGATAACCAGTTTCCTTGCTTTTGAATCAAGCCCATGCCTTTTAGGCGTTAGCTCATCTGTCGAGTCATGATTCTGACAACTCCTAAAGCTTTTCGTCGACCACACCACCTCCGATATGATTGTTCAGATGGAGCATGCTAGCCGTAAAGTGCCACTAAGTTTCGAAGACCCTCGGCCGCACTTTGATTCAAAAACACTATATCTGGTTCGAAATTCCACATAGGCAATATTTAGTATTGTTGTTTACGTTTCAACCAAATGACACAATTGGCGGCTTGTGTCATTTGGTGAATACGCTCTTTTTCTCGTTTTTCCATATGATCTTCTTGGTAAAACTGTAAATCCTATCTACTCTTTCACAGATGACAGCAACATTTGCCATTCATATTTCTTCTAACGTAGGCCAAGCTTTCTACAGGACAGTGTCTGGAGGCAGATTATGAACGGTACACTTAATAGGTACAATATCAGAGTGGGGTCTTGGAAATAGGGTCGATAGGTAAATTCATTCAAAGGTCGGATTACATAGTCGTATGTGGAATAAACTCCCTGCACAGGTCTTCCTCGACAACTATAATATACAGAAATTTAAATGCATAAGCACTCCTCAGAAGGAGGATAAGGGACATTTTTGATCATTTTCTTATTAAAAATCTATAACGTTTTTGCTTTTGAAGATAAAAACTCGAAATTCTCCACGAATAATTGAATAAATAAAAAGTATGAAAATGAGCCAAATGTAGCAAATGAATTTCTCAACATATACTTCTAATAAGTTGTATGGAATTTTAAGTCTGCAATGGAAAAAAAATAATTTCAACCTATTTTATTTGTGATTGTAACCAAATTTTTACACTATCTTATGGTTTTTACTGCGCTCTCATATCAAATACCGATCCGAATATATCGATTCTTGAAGTTGTGTCGTCATATGAGGACGCTAGAATAAAAAGTCTTAAATTGATCTGGCAACTCCTTGTCATAATAAAGAAAACAAATATAATAGGTGTAAGTTATTTGTATTCTCAATGTGGAATAACAATTTAGGGAGAGTTGGTTTTGCTTTGAAGGAAACTGATTCGAAATTCCTTTGGTTATTACCTTTCAAAAATCTGTAATTAATATTAAAGGCCTCTGATAGCCCAATCCGTATTACCGCAGGCTTTAATATCATTCTCTAGGAGGATTCGGTGAAAAATTGTTCTTGTTAACGGTCACATATGCATGACAAGAAGCAATTCGCCCTCATATGTACAATACTAAAGTTTCTTAAAGATTTCTATACAAAATAAATGTTGCAATTTTGTAACAAATGACCTTACTATTTAATTGACAAGACTTTGATCTCTATGGTCTATTATTTTTCTATCATGTTTAACATACCCTTAATAAAAAGAAGGCGTGTGTAGATGTCAACATGTCATCCTCATCATCACCGTCATGTCACACCAGTTCTCTATTTCATCATCATTAAATTTTGATATTTCTTCATAAACTTCCCCTCATTTATGTTAAACACTCTCTTACCCTAAGCACCTGATTATTGTTTGCCTAAACACTCTGTTCTTGTTCATATACAGTAGTAAGAGACAAGATTGACATAAATCGTGGTTTATCACAAATAATTTATTGTAAATCAAAAAAAAAAAAAACGAGAAACAAAAAACATTACAAATCGATTTTTCGTCATATACAACAAAGGATAATCAAACAATAGAATGTGCAGAATGAAAAATCAAAAGCCAACCAGAATGCCACGAAGCCGAAAAGCCACAAAACCAAGTTTGGATGCCCCAGTTTATTGGCTCCAGTTGACTCACTTCTAATACGACAGGACAAGGTCCTATTTAATGATTTGCTCGATGCTTGTAATACTTTACATGCTGAAAGTTTCATAGTCCTTGCTAAAATCAACGTATAAGAAGTGATTTAATTCGAGCATCAAAAGCGAATCACCTCGAGCATTCGAACTTGACTTTTTGCCCTCGTGTCTTTCTGGTTCGCTTTTGATGTTTCATTCTGCACATCCTACTGTTAGATAGTCCTTGGTACAACATTAATTCATCATCATACTGGTTGATACAACATGATTTGTACAAATACTTGTAACAACACGAGACTACAAGTATTGTCGCATCCTTGCACATCCTTACATATAACTTACAAACATCTACAAACGTGAGTGTATTTGTGCAAGAATATGCGACAAGTGTCATTTTATTGTTTTGTAGTTCCCAGTTTTGATTTTTTATTCTTCTTCTTCTTGTCATACTTGTTGTACAAGTATTGCATGCTGTTCTGTGGAAGGATGTTGTGGATGGATGGATGGATAGATGGATGAACGTATTGGATATATGAAAGACTTGAAGAGCAAAGACAACAAAAATATAACTTGTCTAGTTTAATCAAAGGTTTAAGTATTTGGAATATATTAATTTTTTGTTGTTGTTTTGATTTGGTTGTTGTGGATTTAAAAAAAAAAACATATTTAAGCAGTGTTTAAATATTGTTCTTTTAAGTTCATTTTTATTCCAAAAGTTGAGATTGAAAAATGTTTTCAGAAATATCTCATACATAGGACACAGGCTGGAAAAAAAAAAAAAAACTAGATAAGAGTACTTTTTAACGACAAACGACAACGATGAGGATGTGATGCCAACGCGCATTACTCTCTATGTGGCAGTTCTGATATCAATGAACTAAGTGAGTCCTATTTGAAATTCCTTTTTGATTAGCATTTGTTCCGATCAATTGGGAATAACTTGCTGAATTAATCTAGCACGCTCCATCCATATGGACTGCCCATGTAAACTTTGTAATCAAACTACAGGTCCCAAATTTAAAGATATGTGGATAAAATTAGTTATATACATTTTCATTAGTTCAAGGACACATCATATTAAAACTTTCCATATGGTTTCAATGATTTTACTGTATACATATAAAGGTATTTAGATGAAGTTTGGATATGAGTTTTTAAAATGTACCCACAAATTAAGCCTCTAAATATGGAGAAAGTCTGACCACTTCCTATAAATCATAAACTCGATAATACACCTGCCTATATAATAAAATAAGAAATTCGGTTCGCTCTCTTAAATATGATCCAACTTGTCCTATGGTGTAGGGTATATTATGTCCTCGATGTTTTTGATATAACTTTTGTATTTAATACTGACTTTCTAATAATTCAAGACTGGAGGGTATCATCGGTATAATAGTTTCAGCATTGATCTCTTGATTAAAAAGTAATTTCTTATTGGAAATCGTCAGACAGGCTTGAAACTTGAAATGAAAACTGAAGGACTGGGAGAAATATAATTTCAGTTTAATATTTCAATGAGAATTTTGTAGGAAAAAAGAGAAGCTGTAATGCGTCATATCAAAAGACCAGCTTACCCAAGTTTATTATAAAACCTTACGGTAATTTTTTTGGACAACTACTGAAAGGAAAAATTCTGTCAGATTCTATTTTTCACAATTGGTCCACTTTCGTCAGTCTCGATTTAGTTGAGTGGGTACATCGGATGAATTATAAGTATCGTATACTTTAACCCTACAAAATAGCATGGCTAAATGCTATTTTTTTAGGTCTACTCAGGTAGTCTTTAAAGATAATTAAGCCATAACTATTTCGTTATTCTTCTACTTGTCTCTCATTGTGATGCTTAAGAAATAAGGGGACATAAGGGTGGTCTTTATTCCAAGCGGGAAAAATAAGCAACAATTTGTGGGCATTGAGATGTAATTGTTGGCGCGTTGGACTGTTACACAAAATATTTGGGGTTCTACGATGACATTTAATCTTAGCATTTAACCCACCGAAGTAAAATAACATAACAGTGCTTTAAAATAAAAACCTTCAACGATTTCGCCAACTCTCCATCAATTGACGGGCAACAACTGTTCTAAGATTTGTAATATCGCCTAGTGTTGCCATCTTTGAAGACATTCATCTTTCAACACCTTTCATCCTTCCTTCAGATCAATTTGGATGAATTTTCTGAAAGTTGCTTTTCTTAAAAAAAATATATATATAGGATTGAAGCCTTGTACGAGTACGATCACTGATTACCTTATGAATGCGCAATATTATAAAGTGCAGTCATCTTGATAAAATGGTAGAGCTAGGAAAGTGTTAACCTACTTCCCTTCTTTAAAACAAACTCACGCAAAAATTAAACTATCTTTCTGCAGGAAAGATTTACCTTTATTAAGGCACATTTACTCGCGAGAGATACTGCCAGAGAAAGAGCAAAATCAACCCAAATTAGATGAATTACTCTCACCGGAATTAAAATACAGTAAAACCTCTCTATATCGGACAGCGAAGGGCACAGTAAATTTTCCCATTATAGTGAGATGTCTGCTCTTGGGAGAGGATAAAATACGTACTGCATTACTTTTTTATCACTAAGGCCTTTAAATTAATAAAAGTTCGTGAACTTCATGTTTAGTACATGTTGCAGTCATTAAAAATTATCATATTTTTTATAGATTTTAAAATTTTTTATATCAATTTCAGAGCCTATAGACCAATAATATTATAAAAAAATGTATTTAGTTTTAAAATGACTTAATTTGTATTGACGTGAACAAATCATTACTTTTGCTTGATAATTTATAAATAAAGTCTGTCTCAAAATTAAAGCAAGATTTATGTAAAAAACATCGTTTTTTTCTTAAATTGTAGTTTTTTAGGAAATCTTAAAATACACAGGATAGGGTTATGTATGAAAAAGTACATCGGGCGAATGGCGTCCACGGCTTTGCTGCCACAGACGCACTCTTTTGTGGAAATTTTCCATGAACATTTTGCATAGACATGGCTGAGTTGAATTTTCCTCCTTTAATGCACGGGTGGCTGTGGGCTCTTTGGCATATACCTTTAACTTCATAAAATTAAATACAATAATGTTAAATCACGTCATCTACTCTGATAATACAAAAATACGAAAAAATGTCAAAATAACAACAACTTTCGTAAAATACACGAAAGTTGGTTTATTTTACGAAAGCTTTTATTGTATTGACATTAATTTCGTATAAATGGATTATTGTGAGTGTAGGTGGAGAGTACACGACCAGGAAATGTCTCATGTCTCACATGTCGTTCACATCAATATCATTGAATTTAGGCAGAAATAACTCTGTAATATCACTTCTTGGTCAGCCTCATTTTCATGTATGGTTCAATGATATTTTCCGCCCAAAATTTGCACTAAACAGTAACACGTTGTGGGTGCATTTGTTTTTCGACAATTGCACGTGGGATATGTGAATGTGATATGTAAATGCGGCAATTTTAACGATTAACAAAGCTTTTAAGGTGAAAAATCAGCATCCAAATATCGTGTAATGCTCCATTTTTTACTAACCATGTCAAACATTTTTTTTTCTTTTTTTTTTTGGAAACACTTTACGGAAAAAATGACGGCAAGTTCAAATCTTGCATGAATTATAGGACATCCTTAAAATAATTCTTGTGATAGTAACACTGTACAACAATTTTGAGCCTTTTCAAAATAACAGAGTTCTGATAATGGATTGTGGTAGAGAAGATCACATCGGAATTTTTTTTAGGGCAGGGTTAAATTTTCCCCCCCCTTTGACCTGCTCGTGCACAATATCAGTATATGCAATTATGTGTTATTTACATTTGATGTGTAGGGTATATTCAGCAACTTTTTAGAAAATTTTAACGCAAATATTTTTGTGGAACATATCAACTCTCGAACTTCTCCCATTGATGTAATTTTTGGCTCTATTCTAACAAATCCTAAAAATACCCCTAAAATTGGGGAGGGTGGAAATGATATGTTCTACAAAAATGTTGCCCATAAAATTTTACTACATATGTATGTCAGAACACCCCATAGCCAAAAACTTAACACATACACCAAAATACAGTAATATTATTCGGTTCCTGCAACCAAACCATTCGGTTGCCAAGAAATTCGATTGTCACAATGCATCTGTTTGCTTTGTGTAATAGGTCGAAAGGACAAAGTGTTTAACACATCTGGTCAAGAGATGTCCGCTATAAGAAGGTAATTCTACATTGACACTTTGATCTGACACACTATCCCAAGTGTAATTTGGCAACATTTTGAAGCTTTACAGTTACTTCTTTTAATTGTAACAACTTGCTTTTAAATGAACTGATCCTGAAGATTTCAAAAATTATATTTAATTTTCTTCATCATAAGAAACTGTTGAAACTGTTCGTCATTGTATGTTTATATTTCTATTAACAGAACAAAACTCCTTTTTCACAACTCGGCGTTATGTTGTGTTATGTCAATTGTAATGGAAAAATACGGCGCGTTGTTATTCTGTTTCTTCACTTAGTTTTAGATTTGAAATCAAAAGTTAAATTTTTTTTATTTATGTAAATCATATAATTACAAATTATATCCTTAAACCCTTACCAAGCACTAGCAACGAAGGCTATTGGCTCGTTGTAGTGAAAAAAGACCAGAGCCTCTAGTGGGAATCAAACCCAAGACCACATCACTGATAAGCTGTCAAATAGTCTACCGGGGCGCTTAAAATTTAAAATTATAGTCAAGTTTTGCTCTATTTTGATTGGAGCATAATATTCAAATTATGTCAATAACATTCATGCAATTATGAAAATTAAAAAAACAAATAGAAAAAACTAAAATAATATTAAGTGACCATAAATTACAACATATGCTGTATTAAATCATTGCAAATAACAACTGATTTCTTTGACACAATACTAATAACGTATGTTGGTGTTGTTTGCAGGACAAATTTCACTCCCTAATGGAAAAAGAAAACTTTCTTCTTTGTTTTTTTTTTCAATTCTTAAACAAACTGACCCTTATTTGGAAACTACACTTACACACACACACACCCATATGCAGATAATAACTTCCATTTTTGTTGTTTTTTATGAAGCATATATAACACACAAAAAACAAAATAAAACAGAGAAGTCCATAAATATTTTTGCAATAAATTTTTTAATCTTGTCTTCTTAATCGCCAAATGGCGTTTTTTATTATGCTCAAAAACATTTATACCCAAAAGGCAATCAGAATCAATTTTTATTGTCAATAACTTTTAAAGATACTTACATACAAACATACATGCATACAACCGGAAGATGAAATGGCCAGTTATGTTTGTGTTTTTTAAGCTATTGTTGGTCGTTGGTACAGAGCTATTTTGTGGGCCACAAAACTGCCCATGTGTCATATGTTATGTGAATGTATGTATAAGTAGGGCAAGGAATTTTATGCATATTAAAAGTAAGCGCCTAAAAAAGCGGTTAACAAAGAAAAATATGCATTAAAAATATATGAAATATGCACTTAAAACAAATATTTAAGTTATTTTCCCAATAGACACAGAATTCAAAGATTTTTCTAAGTTCAATTTTAAGGTCAAATACAAATGCTTATTTTTCAAAATAAATAAAAATGTATCAATTTTGTTTTTACAAATTAAAAATAAACGATTCTAGAAATAAAAAATATGCATTAGAAGCATAAAATTTGGATTAAAAAGGCACCAAATATTTACTTAAAGTCAAAATATGCAAAAACATGAATTTTTATAAAAAAATAGACATACAAATATGCAACTACACACAGAGAAAAATGTAAAAAAAATGTTAGTTTCCAACTAAAAATCGGCTACTAAAGGGTGGTTAAATTTTAAGGGACAATGTTGAATGTGAACCACACCTAAACGTCAATGCGTTAAAGTTATTCAGGCTTATTATGAAAATGGGCGTTCAAATCAAAATGCATTTCGTGCACTTCGTGATTTTTTTGGTTAGCATAATCGACCAAATGTGTCAACAATCGGGAGAATTGTGGGCAAATTTCAGCAAACCGGGTCTGTGAAAACACCTGTGCATGCTCGCCCAGTTCGTTCTGCGGAAAACATTGCTGTTGTTCGCGATAGTGTGTCATGAGGTCGGCCAAGCATTTACCGTGAATGGTCTTCGCTATCGCGAGATGATAACGAACTTATTGTGGCCAGGAATTGAGGATATGACCCTGCACGATATGTGGTTTCAACAGGACGGTACCACTTGCCACACAGCTAACGAAAAAATTTCTCTTTTGCTCGACAAATTCAATGACTGTGTTATCTTGATGTCAATTGGCCGCCAAGATCATGTGACTTGACACCTTTGGACTTCTTTCTTTGGGGTTATTTGAAAGAAAAGGTGTACGTCGATAAGCCAGGAATAATTCAAAAGCTAAAGGATCAGATAATTCGGCACATTAACGGCATAGAACTCAATTATGCCTCAGCGTCATCGAAAATTTGGACCATCGGATTGAGGTGTGCCCCGAGGTCGCGGCGGCCATTTTTTTGTTCCATACATAATTGAACATTACCATATTATCATAATAAAAAGAAATGACAATAATTTTCTAAATTATTTGTGTTTTATTCAAAATCAACATCGGCCCATAAAATTTAACCACCCGTTACTACTATAATCGGTTGGTACACCTAAATATTGCTCACCACAAAAAATATCAGCTAATACAACTGAGCACATTTGAATATTTTTTGTTCTAACCAAACCTATTAGTTAAAACAAGCAAAATATAATTTCTAAATCGGTTGGCAATTTATTTTTTTTTTGTACAAACCACTGTTTCTAGTTTAATGATTCGAATAAATATCTAGTCCATATTAGTTTTGCACTATCGAGAAAAAAACATGCATTTGCATGGAATTCCTTGCCCTATTTATAAGTATGGTTATTTCTTTTTACAGGGAACAATTGCTTTTGCAGATATATCCGTTCTAATCTAACGCCATACGTTATTTGTAAGTATTTGTATCTGTGTATGTCTATCATTAGAAAAAGAGGGCGATTACAACAATTCAATAAAAAAATTTGTAACGGTCTAAATAACTTTGAAGGCTTGTGCATTTCCTTTTTGACCAGACAATAAGTTCTTCTCTATTCATATACTTAAATTTATGTATTTGCCTGTGGCCTAAACTCAACAAGGCCAACTGCAAATTATTTCACAGAATTGTGGGGAATTTCACTTTTGTAAAATATCCAACTATATAAAGTCTATAAATTATATATTTTTAAATTTTATCAGGCTCGAGATCATAATTAAAGGTTACTTACGAATAGTAGACACAATTTTTTTTATTAAATAGAAAAATTGTGAGGATCAGCGCTAGAGGGAGTACAAACTTTCGATCCGAGCAGTCAGTCTCCTTGTGAACCACCCAACCCATAAGCAACTCTTGATTTTGAACAGCCTTATATATCACACACTCTGAGGAAAATTACTATGCGAAATTTCTTTTTCACAGTTAGTGAATGATTACCCGTACAAATAAGCTTTTTTCCATCTATGTATAAAAATAAACTTTGGCAACCATCTTCGATTTTCGAAGCAAAAATTTACAGGGTTGCTATTCCAAATGTTAATGTTTCCATTTCTGGGAACGAATTGGGAATCTGGCATTACAACAGGCTGACGATGACCTGGTCACTCGGGTCAAAAGTCTGCACTCCCTCTAGCGCTGATTCTTACAATTTTTTCCATTTAATAATAAAAATTATTGCTTACTATTTGTTAGTAATATTAAATTATGATCTTGAGCCTGATAAAATTTAAAAATATATAATTAAACCAGATAGATCGAATGATATATACAAAATTTACATTAAGTCTATAAATTTAAAATTAAATCGCATTGGTATATCTGCCTCTTTTTGGCCCGTCCATAAAAAAAGTAAAAATTATGTTCTATGAAGAAATGTTTTATTTTCCCATCGCATAATAACTACTGTCTGGTGATTTTTTCAAAAGACTGGATTGTAGGATCTGATCAGTTATGAGACAAATAATTATTTAATTTAATAGAATTGCAAAAAGGTCGTGCTAAAAACGATATAAATGAGATCAAGCTTCGGATTCAGCAAGGAAAAAAGCTATAGTAAAACTGTAGCTAAATCCTGGAGTATTCAATCGCTTTAAAATCGAATAATTTAATTGTTATATACAATTTAATTGCTATAAATACGGACCCATACCAAAATCAATATTTTTGACAATATGAATAAGATAAAGAAACAATTAGAAAATTTATTCCTAATAACCGTTATTTAATTAATCCGATATCGGCCGTACATTTTTTTCGAATTCAATACTGAATTTTATAGAGGAGGTTAGTGAGAATTTTTGATTTATTTTTTGGTTTGGTCGGGCATTGCTCCTGCCCGGAAGAGAAATAAAGTGGGAGGATTGGTTTTACATTTTTTATGTCCTGACTCTAAAATCGTAATCAATTTTCTTCATTATTGATAATTACAAAAATTTATTTACATGTTGCGAATTTTTATTTTTATAATTAATTGCGTTTCTATTTATGGTTCATAATATTCTATAAATATCCCAATAAACATTAAAAAGTTAAAAAGTGCTTTAAATATTTCTTGTATTGTGCTTTTTTTAAAGGTTGTTTAACAGTCAAAATCAAGTTCATACAAATAAAAATATTGTGTTTAATGTTTTTCGTTCTTTTTTTATTGTCAATATTTTAAAATGAATTTAAAACATTTGTACAAATTAACAATTTTCCTCTGAAGATTTTTATAAAATCTGAATTTCTTTAATTTTTTTTAATGAAAGGGTAAGCAACATTTATTTGAAGCTAAACTATGTTCTTACATTATCATTTTTCTTATTTCAGAAAAATTCTACAAATTTTTACGCTTCTAAATAAGAAAGGATCAGTGAAAAAAAATAGAAGGTCAAAAAATCAAGATCAAACATACAAAACTAAAATTATAAAAATGTATGTTTGTTAAAAATAGTATTCCAAAATTGTACCAAAAGCAATTATCACAGTGCTTTTATGATTTTGTTTAAACTTGAAGTAAGCACGTGAAAACAATTGTTGTTATTAGGTGTGTTCGACGTACGTTACCGCGGGTGCCCGCGGGAACCCTATCTTACCAGAAAGCGTTTCTTGTAACAAATATTGGGTAAATGAGAGCGTTCATGAGAGAGTAATTGTGTTTCTCATTTTACCAGAACTTACCCGTACTTTTTGTTTGGGTAAAATGGTAAAATTGTCAAATCATCAGCTGCTGATAATATATTAGCTGTTTTGCATTTTTGAAAAAAATTAAAGTTATGTATTATTCCTTTTCGAGCTAAAGATCCTTTATTTATAAAAAATTTAATTATAAATATTATATTTATAATTATAATTAAGTGTTTTATAAATAAAGGCTCTTTAGCTCGATAAGGAATAATACATGAATAGAGAAGATCGAAGAAAATAAAATAAAAATTAAAGTTAAATAAAAATTTACTAAAAAG
Organism: Eustalomyia histrio; assembly: GCA_949748255.1. NCBI lineage: Eukaryota > Metazoa > Arthropoda > Insecta > Diptera > Anthomyiidae > Eustalomyia > Eustalomyia histrio. The sequence goes on along the minus strand of OX456526.1, from coordinate 114,361,512 downwards.
AGCTTTTCCTTTTTAATAATAAAAAATAATGTTATGTTGTTTGAACTTAAATTAAACTATGATTCTCGGCTTGAACTGAAGTATATTGTTACGATTTTACCCTTTATAAAAATCGTTGATTTATTTACCTTTTAAATAAATCGAGTTCTTTCTATATTGCAAATAATAAACACTGTTTGAAATTATTTATATCACTATTTATTTATAACAGGCAGAAAAACACTTTAATAACAAACTTTATTTACAGGGTTTAGATAGACTAAACGTTAGCCACACTTTCGTTCTTGACACTTAAGCGTTTTATTATCAACTGAACTACTGCGTCACCAAGTACTAGTATTTATATGAGTAGTCAGGTATTCTCGTCATTTCCAGTTATTACTACACTAGATTTTTCCAGCTGCCAAAGAATTTGCGTGATGAAATTTCTAGTGTTTTTCTCTAGGATAAAATATATTTAAATTTTTTAGTAAAATTGTAAACATCAATATTTTTTAGGTTTAAAATTTCAATATTTTTGTTTAAAAATAACATCATAAGAAATAGTGTCTTTTGATTTTTATATATGTATTGTAAAAACATAATTAAAAAAAAAGAAGAAAAATTGTAGTCTTTTCTGCGATTCAAACATATAAACCTAAGACTATCAGGCTGTGTCTCTACCAACTGCCCCACAGATATGTACATTTAGTTGTTGTTGTCTAATTACACAGTTAAACACACAAAAAAATACGGGGTTCCGACGATTGACTCTTGTTAAGGAGACCAACAAAAATATACGTGTGTCGGCGTTTTGATAGTTTACATCGGAATTTCATTTTAGAGGCGGTTTAAGTTTCCCAGCTCTGGCCTGTTCTTGCGGCATATCGGTATATAAAACTATATTTTCTTTACATCTGATGTGTGGAGTATGTTCAGCAACTTTGTAGATAACGGTATGACAAATATTTTTTTAGAATATATTAACCCTCTAACTCCCGCTTATACTGGCATTTTTTGGCTTTATTCTAACAAATTGTAAAAACCACCCCGAAAAAGGGGAAGGGCGGGGATGAAATGTTCTACAAAAAACCGAAAACTTAACACAAAGACCAGAAAATGAAATGTTCTACAAAAATGTTGGCCAAAAGATTATACTATATCAGACAAATTTAAGATTGCTCATCAGATTTCTAGTCAAATTTTGGGATGACCAATATATTATAAGTCAGATTTTGGGATCACCTACATAATATTTAGGTCATCCCAAAATTTGACTAGAAATTTGATAAGCAATCTTAAATTTGTCTGATATAGTATAATCTTTTGGCCAACATTTTTGTAGAACATTTCATCCCCGCCCTTCCCCTTTTTCGGGGTGGTTTTTACAATTTGTTAGAATTAAGCCTGAAAAAGGGCAGAACTTGAGCTGGGGTATTTAGGGCTTCAGGTTGAGTTTGGAGTGGACTGTATAGCTTGGGCACCTAAATATGAAGAAGAGTTAGGCCCTTTGTTCTCGGATTATAATTTCTCGCAGCTCGAGACAATTATAAAGGAGTTAATGGTTGAGTTGGGAAAAATGGGAAAAGTATAAAAATAAAAGAATTAGTATAGTGTCATTTTGGAAAGTGCTTTATTGTGCTCACCGTTTCTGTTGATGGTTACAAAGTAAGTGAAGTAAGTAATTATTTTAGGTATAAAGAAACTTCAATTTATCTTAAGGTTTCAAAACCAGAATATGAATTTAGATAATTCTATGTTGTTTACAATTCACAATAATTCATAGTTCATAGTTCAAACATTCCAACTATAACTATTTTATTTAAATTCAATTTTGTTGGCAAATTCAATTACTTAATTTACAATTCTAAATATATAAAAAATTTAGTTTATTTTTAATTGTTTATTGTCTAAATTTATGAATTTAGACAAAGCCAAAAAATGGCGCTATGTGGGGGAGTTAGAGGGTTAACATATTCTACAAAAATATTTGTCATACCATTCTCTATAAAGTTGCTGAACATACCCTGCACCTCGGATGTAAAGAAAACATAGTATTATATACCGATATGCTGTAAAAACAGGTCAGGGCTGGGAAACTTAAAACGCCCCTAAAATGAAATTGCGATGTAAACTATCAAAACGCCGACACACGTATATTTTTTGTTGGTCTCCTTAACAAGAATCAATCGTCGCAACCCCGTAATTTTGAAAAAAATTTGAAATTGTTGTGCAGAGTTATGAATATAAATATGTATATAAATATAAAGTAGAAATATAACAGATTTTAAAAATATATTAAATTTGACGGATACGTACCTATATTTTCGGACCGTAAACGTACAGTAGAAGCCGGATTCATGAATGCGTACGTATCGGAGAGTCCGTAAAAATGTTTCTTGGGATTTGTTATAATTTCCGAAATCGCTAATTGCACTAAAGTTAATAAGAAAAATGAATGTCAATTTTTTTCTATTAAACTACTATTTCAGGTGGAGTGATAGTTTTTATTGATCTCCTAATATTCGGTATTTACTGCCAATATTTTATTTAAATGACAAAATCTTCGACAAACTGTTGGTTGTTGGTATTAATACACTTAAAAAAGTTTGTAAGTTAAAATAACTGAAAATATCATTTAAAAAAAAATGATATTTCATTTAAAAACCGGTCTACCTAATTTTCATTTAAATTAAATGCCATTTGTTATTTATTTTTAAATGTTGATTAATCAACTGACACATCTGTAAGAAACAACTGATATAATCAGTTAAAATAAATGTCAAAATTTTACCTACCAATCCTTAAAAAATAAATGTTTTTTCATTTATTTGAAATGATTTCCGTTTTTTTTTAATATACTCGTACAATACAAAATGTATGTATGCATATGAAGCTATAAACACTTTTTGTGTGAATGTATTTGTATATGTATGTGTGTTTATGAAGTTCTTGTAAATTGTATTGAAAAATTTTGTATATATACAACCAATTTAAATAAAAAAACAAATTAAAATTTTTTTAATATTTTTTTTTTTAAACAAAATTTAAATTTGTAATAACTGTTACGGACACAAATAAACCACAAGTTTCCGTTTTGTGGGTAAATTTTTATTAAATTTCAAACAAATGAAAAAAATAAATGAAACTGAAAAAAAAACGGTAAATGATAGTAAATTATTTTGAATAAATGTATAAAAAAGTTAATATACATGTTTCTTTGAAAATTTAATGTATCTTCCTTTATTTTTAAATGGAACGGAAAACTTTTTTATTAAACTACAAACAGTTAACTACACAATATTCTGAGTGTAGTTACGTAAAAGATAATATTATTTCAATGTTGTTTAGAAAAGCCAATATTTTGGATGGTGTAGCAGTTTTTCAGTATTTTTTTCTAAATTTTTAATCATTCTAATAATGGATTTTAAGTATTTATAATTAAAATTATTGCTTTACGCTAAAATTGTGGTGGTTCCGATGGAATTGCAACCAATTTATTTTCTGTGTATAACCTGTGTAATAAAATAAAATCAGTATTGCAGTAGCTGTTCCACTTAAAAACTACATTCGTTTAAAATAAAAAGTTTAAGAAATCATATATTTGCGATTTTTTCTCCAAAAAGCACTAACAGTCTTTAACCTTCAGATAAATATTTTCCTTCTTAATATGAAATCTACGCATACTATTCTGAAAGGTCTTCTCCTGTAGAAGAGATTTTTGTTAAAAAATCTTTGATTTTGCCCACTGTTGTTGTTTAACCCACTGTTCTAAAATTTAGTCATCTTTAATAGGGTAGCGGGAGCGATTTTGGTTACTCCATCATGTACTTAATATATTAGCTAATATAAGGCAATCACATCAATAATAAACTTCACGAATTTGAAAGATGAATTTCAAAAAAAGGCCAATTTCAAATTTTTAAAGAAATTATTTTAAAATATTTATGAATCAGTGGATAATAAGAAAATATACAGACAGTGGTCTCTTCTGATTTTAATGCGGAGATAATACACTACAGGATTTTTTGGGCTGATATTTTTTTTTTTTAATGAGAGATAACTTTTTTTCTCTTTCAAGCAGTAAAGTAGAACTTGCCTTAATGGATCAGTTGTACAAGTCGTATTTAAAGATTTTTAAAACGGAATATTTGTTATGGAATAACGCGCAATGTATATGGCGCCCAACGAATAGGCTAATTCGCAATGTAAATGGACTGTTTTAAAATAAAGATAAAAAATATGTAAGTGTAAAAGAGAATGTAATAATACATCAACCTATTATAATGTGAATATACTGGTATTTCCGTTATCCATACCATACATTGTTGGCAACCCTATTAAATTTATTTTAGAAATAAAATCTTTTTATTTTTTTTTATTTTTGTTGTCCTTTCTTTGAAAGAAATATTTATGAGTTGTTGGCATCTGCAATGATCTTAAATGCAGCTACATAATATTTTGTTACGCACCCAATTTAACATAATTTCGAATTTAAACAATGTATACTAACTAATAAAAAACATAATCTCTTTAGCTGTAGCCCTTGTGTAAGAGACACCTACTAAATCACTACACACACATTGGAAGTGAACAAGGAAATGTATGTTGTCGAAATGTTATTTTGCATATGAAAACAATAAAATCAATATGGTAACATATTCGGTTGACCATATAAAACACACTAGATATCATATGTATGTGTAAACATTCACAACTAATGTTAAACCATAACAAATTCCTATGTTTTAGTGGTCAAATATCAATTTTAGTGTTTTTTTTTTCATAATCTTTAATAACTTGACTTTTTTATTATTCAAATTCTGTGAAATCTCTGTATAATGCTCTTTATAGAAGTGTTGATAATTTTCACTTCCTTTATTGTAGTAGAAGGAAATTCAATTTTAATTTATTATAAATGAAATAAGGGTAGTTTCATTTTCATACTTGGATAAGGGTGACTTTTGGTTTCACTTTCATAACGTCTGTGCGTTGTTGAAGCCCCTTAAAGTTGTAATTACATTTTGACCTGTCAAATGTCATTTGAATGTTACAGGTTTATTTAAACTTTATGTTATTATTTACCCGCCCACAAAAGTGTTAGTTTACAGATAAAGTTAATTTACATTTAATTGGTATATAAACACTTTTAAATGTTTGCTATTATAATTTTAATGAAGAACACATTTATTATTATGATTATGATGGGATAAAAATTAAAATCATAAGAATTACTATAATTTTAATTTGATTAAACCGAATTTTCTGCCATCCAAATTGTTTGGTTGAAACCACCGATATATTTGTTTGTCGCAACCGAAATTGGGTTAATGCAACATTTCTGTTGAAACCAAACATTTCAATTGCTTTAGGAAAACATTTGGTTGGAACAACTAAATAATTCGGTTGCTGCAACCAAAATGTTTAGTTTAATTTCGGTTGTTACGATGAATCTGTTTTCTGTGTGTATTAAATATGAGAAAAATGTACCTTAAATTCATGACTCGTATTGTGAGTCAAAGATCTGCAGCCTGTGAGTTACTTTAGTCTAGAAATTATTGATCAATCAATCTTTTCTAGGATTATTTCCTAAAAGAAATATACACTTACAATATATTTGCCGTTACCGACTATAGTTTATTTAAAAAGTAATACGTGGAGTTTGTTTTTAAATGAAGAATCTACTGAAATTCATAGAAATGTAATTTTTAATTATTTGAATCAGTCATTCAAAAAACAAACTATAAAAATTTACAGACATTCAGTAGTTGAAGGTGTTTTTTTTTACCAAAATTACAAGAAATTTTCAAATATAGATACACACATTGAAAATAAAAATATATACATCTGTGTGTGTTGTGTTTTGTAAAATTACAAACAAATAAAAAAAAATTTAATTTGAAAAATAAACCACAAAAATCGTTTTTTTACATTTTTTCGGTTAAAAATTAATGGTTATTTTAAACGACTTTTTAATTGTTTTAACTACTTTTGTCGGTTATTAAACAATGATTGAAAATAAACAAAAAAATGGGCTGAATATAATGAAAAATTAGTAGTCCTCTTTTTGATTGTATTTTCGATTAATTTAATATGTATTTCAGATTGTTTTTAATGAAATAATATTGTGAGTGTACTTTTTTTGTTTAACCATTTCCTAAAGAAAGTCCATAAGATCTCTAAAGAAAATATTTTAGATTCCGAGGACTGTATTTATTAGTAAAATATTGAAATTTTGAGGCCTTTTACGTACAGAAAACCTCTCAGATTCTGATGCCTCTTTTGTATAAAAAAAGGTTCTTAAAACCTTTTTATGAAAAAAACCCCAGTTTTCAAGATATTTTTCCCATGAAAAAACCTTCAGCTTATGAGGAGAAATTTTCTTTATATTCCACAGAATCTTTCCTATCCCTAAAATTTTAGTACTTTTTCAATTGAAAAACCCTCAGATTCTGAGGCTTTATCCCATTGAAAATCCTTTAGATTTTGAGGATTTTAAAAATCCTCAGAAACTGAGAGTTTCCTCTACAGGAAAAATCCTTAGATTTTTAAGGGTTTTCTAGAAAATGTAGTTGAGGATTTTTTCTAAAAAAATCACCATATTTTGATTGGTTTTACTTCAGGTTCTGAAGGTTTTCTATAGAAAAAATTTCTAAGAATCTGAGATATTCTATAGGAAAAATTCAACATAATATAAGGGATTTTCTGTAACACAAAGACCTTAGAATCCGTATGTCTTTGTATTGAAATATACCTTATTATCTAAGGATTTTCTACACAAAAAAAGTCTTCAGAATCTGAAACGTTTTCTATAGAATCTGAATTTTCTTTTTAATTTTCTTTTATAGTAAACGATTCGGTATATTTTTTATAGAAAGTCTTCAGAATCTAAGTATTTTACTTTAGGAAAAAGTTTTCCAAATATGACGAATTTCTATTGGACAAAGGCTTCAGAATCTAAGGATTTTTGTAATATATATTTAAGTTTTTTACATTTAATAAAAATTTTTAATTTTTATAGTGAAGTTTTTATTTTATAGTTGATCTTTTTAAAACTTGTATGTATAAAAATGTTTTTTTAGTCTGGTTCGAGATCATAGAATTTTTTTTTCCAAATAAAAAAAAAATTCTTATTTTTATTTAATAATTGGCACTTTCAAGGGCACGAAGAATGTTGTTGAATGTCGTAGCGGACCAGAAAATGCATTCGATTCAGCTTGTGTATAATAACTTTTCCAATGCATTCTCCATGATTACTAAATAAAAATAAGAAAATCTTTTCATTTGGAAAAAAAATTTTCTCTGATCTCGAACCAGACTAAAAATATATTTTCATATATATAAGCTGTGTTCCCTTACTTTCTCGGTAAAGTTCGGTAAAATGAGAGTAAGCACAAAATACTCTCAAAATATGACAAAATTACCCAAAAGTACGGAAACGCAAAAAAACACTTTTTTAGCAAAAAAAAAAAAATGTCAAAATGCAACAGTGATGCCAAATGTTTAGGTGCAATAAGTGTAACACGACAAGTGAAAACGCGCTAATGGAGAAATGCGAAAATTGAAAAAAAACTCAAAAAAATATATTAAAGTTGACCGCCGTTTACAGTGGCTCGAAATTTCGAGATTTTGATGTTTTCCTCTTTGAAAAAAACACACATAGTTATTTCTAATAAATATATTTTTCTCATAATTTAATGTCTATGAGCTTTTTTTCATTGTTTTTTTAAAGTGGTGTATACAAAAATCTCGAGATTTCGTGCCAATGTAAAAGAGGGGGGTTACAATTTTCGCCACTAGGTGCCGATCTGAATAAATAGAAAATATTTGCAGTGTTTAGAAAGTAAAAAACCGCTAATTACAACACGAAAAGGGCTAAATTAGCATCGCTGATCTCATTGACATTAATTATTATTTTATTATTATTATTTGTTATTATTTATTATTATTTAATTATTTTATTATTGTAAATCGTTTTTATTTCAATTTGCAATAATTTTTAACAAATCTGGTCTTACTTCCTTAGTTTTATTTTTTACAATTATAAAACAGCTGTTTTTGTTTATCAACTGTTCTTTTGACAATTTACCCAATTTACCCAAAGAAAAAGTCTGGGTAACTTTCAGTAAAAAGAAAACACTAAACACTCTCATAAACCCAATTTTCAAGTAAGGGAACGCTTTTGGGTAAATTTGGGTAAGTTTGGGAACCCGCGGTAACGTACGGGAACACACTTATAATCTTTAAATTTTTTAATACAATTTTTTGAAAATAATGTTTTATTTAATTTGAAAGGAATTGTTAAAAAATGCAGTCGAATTCACCGAATATCAAATAATTTCGGTTGACGCAATTTATTCGTATTAGAAAAATATAGTAAGTTTAAAAATATAGTCAGTTTAAAAATATTTATTTATTTTATTTTATTTATATAAATCATATAATTACAAATTATGTCCCAATACCCTAACCGAACACTAGCAACAAAGATTATAGGCTCGTTGTAGGGAAACACAGAAGAAAGCCTCTGGTAGGAATTGAACCCACGACTCTCGCACTGATAAGCTAGCACGCTAACAACTAGTCTACCGGGGCGCATTACTTTGAAAAACTTTTTAAATTTTTTGAAAAAAGAGTACTGTGTATCTAATTTCTATGGTAAACATGAAACACTTCCTACAAGAATATTTTTTAAAAAATACTGGAAATATCCATAAAAGTCTAACGTCATGGTAGACCACTTGCCCACAGTTATCCCAAGTGAGATTTATTTTGAGTTTTCTTTGAAAATTTACCATTTCAAAAAGATTACACTTGTTAAACTTAGATGTTACCTTTTTACATAAGTTTAAACTAGAAAACAAAAACAATTTTCACTACTCGAGTTACGAGTACTAGAGAGGGTTTAGCTACTTGTTAACTACTCGAGTGGCTCGAGTACTCAAAAATGGGGAGCCCTCCTATTTATGTCAAACATAATATATATATGTTAACATTGACATAGATAATCAATGTTTTTCTGAATACAAATAAATGCATAAGCACTTATGTATAAATACATACATTTTCTTAAACTTTCCATTAACAACATTAAATTAAGTTAATTTGATTTGATGCAAACCTTTAATGAATTGGAAGAAATTTTCACAATTTTCTATTACCAATCAAATTAAACTAAAATACAAAAACAATAATAAAAAAAAGCCACAAAAATGTGACCTCATAAGTACTGTCGAGGGAATTTTTATTATTATTAGTAACAAAGTATAACAAAACCATAACTAATGTTTTGACTACAATTTGTATGAAAAAAAAAAAAACAACACCAGCAACAACAAAAAGTCGACTTAAGTAGAACATCTAGATACAAATTGTTGATGAAAACAAAGGAAAATCAGATACATTTAGTGGATACAACACAAGCTAAGAAAACACACATACACCTACAAATTGACTTTGTTTTTGTAAGAAAACCAATACAAATAAAACTATCAACTTATACAGAATAATATACAGATTGATAAATACAAAACTAAAATGACTATAAACGTCCTTGAGTGTACAAATGTATTTTGTTTAGATCAAGAAAAGTGTGCGGGAGGACAGAATCCTTTGATGATACAAAGGGCCGCTTTAAACTATTTACAATATCAAATTAATAAATTTTGGTGCTTTGAGAAAGCCACCCAGCAAAACTACACATTACCAAATAATGTGTAAAGTAATGTGCAGCCATATGGGCTCATGGATTAGTTTACACCTTTCTTCACTGATGAATTTTACAGCCGATAAGCCTCAAAGTAATGTATATACCCATTACTTTTGAGGTAATAATGTAAGGGGTTACTTATATGATTACGAGAATGGTAAAAGTAATGTGTCTAACAAAAGATTTTTAAAAAAGCTGAATTTTTATTAAAAATAATTATTACAAATATTTTAAACGTTATTAAAAATGATGTGGTCATGTTGGGAATCGGACCAGGGAACTCTGGTTGCCAGCCAAGAACTCTACCCACTGAGCTATGGACGCATATAGTATTTGATTGCTTTAAAATTAAATGAATTGTTGCGCTTCGTGTTTTTCGCTATTGTTGTCAAAACAAACAAACATTACCCTTTTGCTTACAAAAAAAAAAAAAAAAAACACAAAGTAATGTATTTAAAAATAGATTTTCAATAATATTTCAATTTTTACTTTACATTTAAAAATCATATATTACGTAATCAATAATCTGTAACTTCCCAACAAACAATACGTACAGTTTACGTACCGGTTTCGGTCCGTCATAAACGGAATCCAACTCCGTTTACGTACCGTTTTCTTTATCCGTAAACGGACCAGAAAACGGATTTTAAGGAACATCGAAACTGATTCGAATCTGTTTAAAAACCGTCAATGACGGACCGTTTACGGACCGGATACATCGGATGAAAAACGGAGTTGTCCGTTAAAAGTCCGTCAATGACGGACCGTTTACGGACAGGAAAAACGAAGTTGTCCGTTAATAGTCCGTCAGTGACGGATGGTTTACGGATCCGTATTCATACCGTTTTTTTCAACAAAAAACGGATTTGTGTAAAGGCATATTATTTTAATTGTAAGTAGCAAATTTTTGTTTTTTTTTTTCCTTTAAATTTATTAACAAATTTATTTAAATTAAAATAACAAAACTAAATAAACTAAATCCAACAAATACCAAACAAAATTACAAACAAATACGATATTTATCTACAGCATAATTACCATCCATCAATCACTGCGATTGCGGCCCATTAAAAATCATGAAAAAAATAATAAAAGAAAAATTTAAATTCGGTTTAAATGGTAGTACTTACGATATGATGAAGCTGACAATGCAAATTTGCAAATTTTTTCACAAAATTGTTTTAAGCTGTCGGGCAATATTTTTATTTGCAAATCAACATAATTTTGCACACATCATCGTAAAACTTGTTTTCAATTTCATAAATATTTAACTGCGGGATATTTAAGTATTAGTTTTTTATTACTAAGCAAATCCAAAAGCAACGGAAGAAAAACAGATGAAAAACAGTGGTCCGTATTTGACGGTCCAGAAACGGATACACCAAAACGGAGTAAAAACGTATTGTTTTCGTTTACGTACAAGCTTTGACGGATACGTATTTTCGGACCGTAAACGTACAGTAGAAGCCGAATTCATGAACGTATCGGAGAGTCCGTAAAAATGTTTCTTGGATTATTACTTTAAGCTTGCAAATAATGAAAAAGCTAATCAGCTATCATTACAAGGAATCGCATGAGAATATCGCACCCATTACCAAAGTTTTGCTGGGCACTTCAATTATATTAGGTTAATATAGTAAAAATAAATTTGAGTTAAATTCAGTCCTTATGAACATTTTCATTGTTAAGTTTAGTCCTCTTTGCAAGAAATGCCAAATAAGTTTTCCAAAACAGGCATTTGAAGGATTAAAATGTTATATCAATATGTTTTGCCTTAAATTTCACTTGCAAATTCGAAAAATTTGTTCGGTTAATGTAAAAGCTTGAAAAGCTGAATTGTAATTTAGTAGTACTTATAGTCCTCTAATATAACTTCTGCGACCCAATTGCAAAATATTCGGTTAAAATAACAGTTAAATTAAAATTTTTCATGGGAAACAATAACAAATGTGTCCGTGTGTTAAAGTCACAGTTAGTACCTAACGGGACAAGGGAGCGGGAGGCTGAAAAATTTTGCGAAGAATTTTGTTCATTATTTTTACAATTTATCCTCCATTTTTTTGGTTATTTTAATCTAAGTGGTCTAGTAGTGGACTAATTGCTATAATTACCCATAAAAGTGGAAGATGAAGGGTTAAATATTCAATAAAAAATCTTCGTAAAATTTTATATTTGATGTTAATTTTTAATGTGTTAACCTAAAGTTAAATTTTACGGTGATTTCTTTTGTCTAAAATTAAAATTTTGAACATCTACTCATCTATTACTTCCCAGAAAAACCACACATTGCCAAATAATGTGTATAGTAATGTAAATCCCTATGGCTTTACATGCATTACTTTACACCTTACTTCACTGATGAATTTTAGAGGCGATGTGTCCCAAGATAATGTATGAACCCATTAATTTAGAAATGATACAGTAAGTGGTTACTTAAATGGTTACGAGGATGGGAAAAGTAATGCGTATAAATATAGAGTTCATACAAAAATATTGCATTAAAAAGAATTATTACAAATATTTGAAACGTTATCGAGAACCACTTGTCCGATTTTGATGAAACAAGAAGTAACCAAAAACTCTTTAATACAATAAAAATATATTATAAAAATCGAGTCATAAAAAATTCTCCTTATGGGGCAAGAATGTATGAGAAAACTTATGTCTTTCTTAAAAGAGTCAGAAAAGATGGAAGAGAAAAAAGTAGCTTTTATTAAAAACAGTGCCTTATATTAAAAAAATACCTTTTATTAATAAAGTGCCTTTTTTAAAAAAAAGTAAAAAGTACATTTTATTAAAAAATTACCTTTTATTAAAAAACTACCTTTTATTAAAAAAGTACAATTTATTAAAAATGTACCATTTATTAAAAAAGTAAATTTTATTAAAAAGTACCTTTTATTAAAAGAGTACAATTTATTGAAAAAGTACCATTTATTAATAAAGTACATTTTATTAAAAAATTACCTTTTATTAAAAAAGTACATTTTATTAAAAAAGTACCATTTATTAAAAAAGTACATTTTACTAAAAAAGTAACTTTTATTAAAAAAGTGACTTTTTTAAAAAAGTACCATTTATTAAAAAAGTACATTTTATTAAAAAAGTACCTTTTATTAAAAAAAAGTGCCCTTTATTAAAATAGTACCTTTTATTTTTATTATACTAAAAAGTACCTTTTATTAAAAAAGTGCCTTTTATTAAAAAAAAGTACCTTTTATTAAGAAAGTACCTTTTATTAAAAAAGTACCTTTTATGAAAAATTTACCTTTTATTAAAAAAGTACCTTTTATTAAAAAAGTACCTTTTATTAAAAAAGTACCCTTTATTAAAAAGTACCTTTTATTAAAAAAGTACCATTTATTAAAAAAGTACCTTTTTTAAAAATGTACCTTTTATTAAAAAAGTCATTTTAACTAAAATAACCCCATTAATCTAAACAAAATTTACCTACATGAGCACCCTGAATAATATATTTATTCAAGCCTAAAAATTCATACCAACAACAATGATAAGGATTTAGTTTTAGGCGGAAGCAGATTCAACTTCATATTAAAGTATTTATAAAGGAAAACACAAAAACAAATCAATCCAAATCGATTCATTTCAAAACAATTGCTTTAAAGATTCGTTGCCTTAAAAACATAAACTTAATAAAAGAAAATTGGAAAATTGTCAAACAAAGTTACAAGAAGTAGTCGTGTCCCCATCAAGATTTGTAGCATTTGTAAATTTGGCATAAATACTTACGCCTATATGAATGTATCAATATAAAATACCTACATACGGGTAGTGGCATCGGTAGTAAGTATTGGAAAATAACAATGTCTGATCTAAGATTTAACCAAAAAGAAAAAAAAAACTCTGCAAAACATTCTAAACAAAATGAGCAGCAAGAATATAATAAGTAGTAAAGATCTTAGGAAAATATAAATACAAAAAATAAACTTAAGGCGAGACGCCACATAAAAATTGTGTTTATTTCAACTTCAAATATACATTTAGTATTTGTACATGTGTATTTTCAGTTTCGTGTATGTGATATAAAATATTGGTGGTACGAGTGTATGTACGGCTCAATTGAAGCTTGTAAAAATTAAATTGAACACAATCGAATTATACCTTCATGTACGGATTTTGTATACATTTATGTACATGATGATGTACTGAATTGTACTGTGTGTTTATGCTCCATTTGTTCCATTATGTGGGTTTTCTTTATAGGTGGTATTGCATGTTTCCAAAGTACTATGGCATGAGACTTTTTGTTTCTACTCATTCATTACATTTGATTTGATTTGTTGTAGTAACATAACATAACATACATATATAGTATAAATAGTAAGTAGTGGTGTACTTTGTTAGGTAAGGATGTTCCAAAGGCATGTTGTGAGACTATGTTCATTTTTGGCTTAAAAATGTTTATTAAATTGTTTTAGTCTTTAAATGTTTATATTGACAGATGATGTAACTGTGATAACTGCTGTAAAAAATTTTAATTCCAACTGCGATCTGGCGAATTGTGAGTATAATAACAATTAAATAATTTCAGCTGGCTTAAATTGTCGTGATAGTTCGCTAGATTTAACCCTTTTAAAATAAATTTTCAAAAATCGAAGAATACTTTATATGTATCTCTAACTGATCCCCATGCCCACAACTTTCTAATATTCTCTTGAGCTAGACAGCGTGTAATGCACAGTGATGAACAGTCCTACATTCTATTCATAAACTACACTCATAAAAATTCGAATAATTTTAATTAACCGAATTATATCGGTTGCACCAAGCGTATAAATTTGGTAGGAGAAAAAATAAGTGTAATCTTTTCTGACTGCTATTTGTAAAGACGGCTGATAAATTCTGAACAAAGCTTTTTTATCTTATTGTTATGATTAATTATTTAATGGATCCGTTTAAAACGTTTGTATTTCCAAATGAAGTTATATTTTTGCTCCGAGATTAAAAGTAACTAAATGATGTGTTTTATCTGGAAATTTCACATTTTTAAATTAATTTTTCCTGTCGTCAAGTTCTCAACTGACATCATGTACACATAAACGTCACGAGTGAATTAAATTGATTGACTGGGTACTGCTTCTAATTAATTTGCGAAGCTGTGATACGATAAAAAATTACTCTTCACTCATTTAAAGGCAATGATATAACATATGACAGTTTTTATCACTTTGCAACCAATAAATCTGCTTGCAGCAAAAATAATCCCTTTTCGGCTCCGGTTCTGAGAGTATGTCATGCTTGTTTTAGAACGAGGGCGACTGCTTAAAGAACAATATATCATTGTTAGTTATATTAAATGTAATTTAATTTGCATTACCCGGTTGCGCAAACGCACAACATAGATTATTTAAAATGAAAAGGAAGAAGGCTAAGACATTTATAGCTGCACCCTGGTGAAATTCTTTATTCTAATGCAGAGGGTCTATCTTCTACGCATGTCAGTGTTGGCGTAGAAGATAGTCTCTCTAAAATTCAAATGTGGTTAAGAAGGCTAATGTAACAAAATCTGCTAGGGCTTCATCTCTCTTAACTTTGACGGATCTTTCGATTATCCAGAACAATTTGTCCTCACTAATATTAGATCATACAAGCATTATGATCCACCTGTCGCTTGTGATGCAACGAGTATTATAGATGCAAATGCTGAGACTGTTTTTCTGACTACGAGGGTGGTCCCAAAATTAGCCGAACTAACAAAGAAAACACAACAAATTTGTTAAAAATTTTCTTTATTTCTCAACATAGTCTCCTTTTAGCTCGATTCACTTTTCCCAGCGATATTCAATAGCTTCGATACCCTGTTTGTAGTAAGATCTGTCTAGCTCCTTAAAATATCCATCAAATCTTTTACCACTAATTGATTTTTTCAAGTTTGGAAATTGAAAATAATACGAGGAAGCTGAATCTGGCGAAAAAGGTGCGTGATGAAGCAATTTGAACTTGAATTAATTGATTTTGACTAATTTTTTCAAAATTACCAATTTTTTCCAAGTTTACAGATCCACTGGAATCGTTTATTTTTGATGGCACCAAAAAAATTTTAAACAACGTTGCGCCTGGAAACTCAAAACATAATATGTTTTATAAGTCTGCCACTTTTCGCCAAAGTAATTTTTTTTTAACTACTGACGGGTCAGCCGTCAGTTCGGCCTGGTACATTATTTTTCTGTCCACCTGCCCTCTCTATTGAAGGTACTGAGGAAGTCAGTAGCTTGGACGTTCACCAAAATCATAGCTTATGGTTCCATTGACTTTTGGCTGCTTTCTTTGCTTTATCGTCATGGTCATGGAGGCTACTAGTTAGCTAATACCATCTGTTACCTATGGCGTCTACTGGGAGGCCTCAGGAGATAGTGGACAAACTAAGGTAATATTACCAAATATTTTTTCAGAGGCAGTTGATTTGTACTCTCTCCTAGTAGAAATATTTGTCGCCTTCTTATTGTGGGCGCACTTATTTTTTAATAATTTAAATATGATTGGAACGCTGAGCTTTCAGCGGTCATAATTATCCACAGTTATCCACAGTTAACGTACGTACGAAAAGTAATATGTAAATTCTCGCCTAAATAAGATTTTTGAGTGTCATATGAGTTAAGGCGAAAACCCAAAGTTTTGGTACAGCTTTCTTGGAAGGCAGAACTCAAAACAATAACTTATGAAAAAATAGATTTCGCTTTATTCTTGTCTTCCTAGCAATCAAAAACGTGTACCCAGAGAAAAGATTGGTTGCGATTCGATCAAATCCATTAACATATACCTGTGAGGATGTTATTTTATTTGGAATAACGTATAATCCATAATAAAGCAAAAGTTTTATATTGGGAATTAAAAAGATGGAAAAGGAATCGTTTGAATCTCTAATCAACTTTAAAAATAAAATTCGTTTAATAATTGTGTACAGTAGAATCAACGATTTATTTATTCTGATCAAGTCTACCATTAAATTAGAGTTTCAGTTGAACCAACCGAATTATTAATGGTATTGATTATAGATACCGCTAACGATTGGTATTGGTGAACGAAGTTTATACTTTATTTAATTTCCTAAAAAATTATTTAAATTTGAAATAAGTCATCAAAATTTGTAAGTATTTGTGGTTTGGTGGCTAGCGAGGTAGCCTAGTACTCCGAGTTTTCGAGTTCAAATACCAGAAAAGGCAAACACTAAAAAAAAAAATTAATTAAAATAAAATATTCAAGTGTTTAAATAACAAAAAAAGAAAAGAAAATTAAAAGTAGTTGTGGTGCAGTGAGTAAGAGTGTGATTTTTAAATCGATAATTTGTTTTTTAATAAAATTTTAACAATTAAATTAGACAACTAAATATTACCTCGCAATACTCAAATATTTTTTAATACCAAGATAGTTGTCGAAACCTCCAGAATTCGATTAACAACGAATTCGGTGGTCACAACAGATACTGTTTTCAGGGTGTACCAACTCGGTGGGGAAATAAATATTTTAAAACATATTGGTATCACTAACAGAGATTGCGAGCAGAATTGATGAGATGAACAATAGAAAGTTAAGGTTGAAGTGTTCATCCACCAAACTCAATGGAGTGAAACAAATACAGGTATCTTTCAAGTCACCTTATCCTTGAACAAGGTTGGAAAATATTGCAAACTTTTTTCCAAAGTGAGTGATGTGTTGCCCAAACTATGCGTTTGTTGAAAAGAAGTTTTGGCTGTACACAAAATTGTGTCAAAAGTTCGTGAGACTGGCTTTATAGTGGACAACAGCCATGGCCCCGTACGGTGCGTACCGATGAGAATGTGGCTGCTGTGGCCGAAAGTATGCAACTCAATCGATGGACATCAACTCGCCAACGATCTTAAGAACTCGGCATTTCTCGCACCAGAATGATAAGAGTTTTGACTAAAGATTTTGGATTCTTTGCTTACAAGTTCCAATTGACTCAGCAATCGAAGGCACTTCGTTTCGGCTTCTTAGGTTGGGCCTTACAAAAGCACCAATCGGACATGAATAAAATCGTCTTCGATAAATAATGGAAATAATTGTTATTTCTAGTAAAGCCATATGATACCAAAAGAAATTAAGCTTAGTTCATTTTAGATAATTTTTAAAAATATACTTGTATTTGGACCACCCTTTATAACCAAATCCATGTTCGAAACGCATTCACAAAAAACTTCCTTCAAGGAGGTAATCTTCGAAATTAATCAAGATTAGACTGACAGTACATTCTGTGAACTTATCGGTAGACATTTTCTTTTCTTTTTAGTTTTGACAAACAATGAGTTTACATTGCAGATTACATAACAACACAATTTGTGTGTTCTGTGGCCAGAGAACCCGAAGAAATATTGATGGATTTTTAAGTCACTGAACCTAAATTTACATTTCTCGGGCTACACAACAGTTTCTATGAGCCGCTTTTTCAAAATAAATCCAATTTTGATATATTTGATTTATATTTCTTTCATAAATCTTTAAGTATTTAAAATAATTATGGTGATGTCAAAATATATTGAAATTACACCTGTGGCAAAAATATCACTCAAATAGTTACACGACCATAAAAATTTAAAATTTCGTTGCTGAAGTCACATTCAATTTTATACAACATATACTATTTTATTTTGTATATAGAAAATAACAAATAGTAAATAATATAAAACATAGTTAAAATATCCCTCAACTCTTCATCATTTTACTACACTAATATTTCCACCACTTTTTTTTATATAACTTTGAAATAGGAAATTTCAAAATAGGCACCCATTACAATACATTGAGTAAAGAAATGTTTTAATTTTATTTTCATTGAATTACTTTACATTCCAATGGATTATGCGCATAAAAATGTCCAACCAAAAAATAGATCACAAAAAAAAACACAAATCCAAAAACAACACAGGAACTGAAATTCTTGTATAATTTACCACAATTGAAATATTAAGCCTTCCACATGTTAAGAGGGTTGTTTGTTGCATGTATAGAAATATTCTATACGACCGCAACACAATGTTACTTCATTGCCACTTTATACGTAGATATTGTCGTAAAATCATATACAATTTGTAAAAGAATGTCAATAGGACTCCGGGGATTTTATGGCACTCTATGTATGATTTGAAATATAGACTTATGAGTTCTTATGCGACAAACTTTAACAGGCAGCTTTTCATTGTTGTGCTAATAAAAACCAACAACATCTACAACAAATGGGCGGAGCTGTTACAAATTATAAACAACAAAATCAAATAAAAGCAAATGCTTTTCATCGTTTTATAGCCGGCAATTTAAAATAAACGCCCCCTGTTATTTAAATGCTCGAATTGTTCCGGCAAGCAACAAAATACAGCAACAACATCAACATAGGAGTACAATAAAACTACCACCACCGTATTAACTTTATTATACACTGGGCTCAATTCTTTATTCCAAATTTATAGCGAGCATCAAGCCTTTTAAATAATATTGAGAGTATTAGGCAAATTCCTAAAAAGCTTTTACTAACATAACAGTAAAGAGCGAGATTGCACTGTGGTTAAAAATGTTGCGAATCTCAACTAATTTATTCAAGTCAAACTTTTGTTCACTTTTGAAACAAATCTTAAGTCACTTATTTCTAATTAAATATTAAAAAGATCCTCGAAAAATATAATTCCGATGAAAATTATTATCTACTTTGTAACGATAATAACAGCCACCGGGCAAGATTACCTACGGAGGGCTAAGATACACTTTTGTTTCTTGGATTCTATAATAACCCTGCGGAAAAAGGACCTATCCCGGGACACGTCACGTGAACGGTTCATTGTGATAGGGATAAGTCACGGGACCGGTCACTTTAACATGGGCTTGTTCTAGGAGGGGGTCAATTGCCATCTGTGACATGTCACAGGATTGGTTTAAAAATACATGTTATGATTTTTAAACCGGTCACGTGGTAGGTACTTTAAGAACCCGTTCTCTTTTCATCTATCTCGGGATATGTATTTTAGGAACCGATAAAGGTTTCACCTAGCACGGGACAGGTCCCAATTCCCAACTGATCCCTTTTTTCCCTCAGGGAAGATTTAAAAAGAAATAAATGTTGTTGAGGAATTTGTGATTCTTTTTTTTATTTTTTAATTCTTCTTTGAATTAGAGTGGCCAGCTACTCTAATGCGGCTTCTTTGCAGAATTATTACAAAATCAAACTTACATCGAAAACTGTAAAGGTACTCGTAGTTAACAATTCAACAATAAAGGTTAATTCACTATGCTGGATTAATGCAAGCTGCCGAGTTGCGTGAACTAAATAGTGATGGTATGACAAACAAAAAATATGGTAGTGCGAATGAGAAAGGAACAAAATACACTCTGGAAAGAGGAGTAATCTAGTATGGTAAATTTAGCTTTCGTCTAACGTTTTACTTAGTTTTTCGGGAGATGGTTAAAATACTTGGGATTTCCCGTTTGGCAGACTTACCTAAAAATGTATGTAATGATAACTGAAAATTTTGTTGTTTTTACGGAAAATTTTGTTAATTTGTGCCTAACTGTATTTTTGTTAATCTTTTCAGCACATGTCTGCTGACGTGAAGTACAATGAAATTATTACATTATTAAATTTTAGAAAACTTTTGTAAAGTTAATTTTAAAATCGGTTTGCTAAAATCACAAAAAAAATTACTAAATATTATTAATATTAGTAGAATCAAATTAGTATAAAAAATTGGTAAGAGCTACTTAATTTTAGTAAATTACTGTAAACTGCAATCAATCTGCTAAAATCAGCAACAAATTTGACTAAATTTTAGTGAAATGGAAATAGCAGGAAAGTTAATAACCGCTACTAAACATCGGTAAAATTCTGTGGAAAGTTATTTAAAATAAATATGATCTAACAAAAATGTTTGATAAATTATAGTGAACTAAACTCAATAAATTGGAAAATATAGAAAAATTTTAATTTTAAATAGACTTGTTGTAAAACTGCTAATTTCTTTTCAAATTGGCTTACGAAAAAAATCACATTCTTTTTTTGTCGAGCAACAAGATTTTTTTACTTTACTATTTTTTTTCCAAAAATATTTTAGACAAATATAAAAATAGTAAAAACTAAAAGGAATTTATCATTTTGTTTTAATTTGCTAATTTTTGTATTGCAAAATATTTTTAGAGTAAATTTTTTTTAATTTTAAGGTAAAATTTTAATTGTTTTAAGGGGTGATTTTTAGAACTTTTTAGTGCTATTTTAAGTGGATGTCCTATTTTTGGGTATGAGTCGGTTATGCAAAGTATCTTCACTTCCGATCCTTTTTTCATTTTAAGGCAGTTTAAGTTTGTAAGTATAAGTTTTAATTATTAGAAATAAAATTTCCTTCAATATCTATAATATTTACTAATTTTAAAAAAGTAAAATTAGTAATTTTTTTTTTTAATTTTAGCAAATCGGTTTTCAAAAATTTGTAAAATGATTTCTGAAATTAGCAACAAAAATTTATAAATATTCTGTAAAAATTCTGTAATTTGTCAAATGTTTTCTATTTTTTTAATAACTTTTTTTCTGAGTGCATTCTTAGTACAAATACAATTCTGGATTTCTTGAGTAGGAACTGAGTACTCGAAAAACGGTCGAAATTGAGCACTAAATACCCAAATACTCAATACTTTCACAACTCTACTTTTCTGCCATATAGGTATATTTTATCTAGAACCTTCATTACACGGGTTTCCTTCTGCCCAGTTTCAAAGACGGTCTTACTGAAAGTCCAGGTAGACCGAAAGCCAGGATTGACCGGGTATATAAATCCCGCCCTTTCTTGATTTATTTGTAATTTTCGGGACATTTTCTTTCCAAGACCTGCAAAAACTGTCTATAAGCCTTGATTGAATTTGTGTCCAGAGAAGTTCTATAAAGTTTAAATCCATTTGTAAAAACAACGTACTAATACCTAAAAAAGACCGTATATCTTCTCTAAATTATTTTTTCACTATTTTAAGCGATTTGGAGCAACGATGTGAAAACGCCGTACTGCTACGCGAAAAAGACCGTGGCATTTTCGTTTAACTATACTGAAAACTCTTTACTTTCTGAATTCAATTTTGATTTTCGGAACATTTTTGTTTGGTCGAATTTGTGTAAAAACGCCGTACTACTAGATAGCAACATACTCATATGAAAATCCAACTTATAGTAGATTTTTTTTTTTGTATTATTGGAGAAAAACGTAGTCATACAAAACAATAAAATTTTTAGATTCTTTTGAAAAAGGTACTTTAAAATATTACTATTTTGAAAAATTACTTTTTTACAAAAAGAATATATTTGTAAACTTTAAAAAAAATTATTTGTTAAAAAATAACTTTTTTTTTAAAAAAAATATTTTTATTTTTTGGAAATGCCATTTTTTTAAAAAGTGCTTTAATTTTGTAAAATAAAAATTTAAAAACCATTTTTTGGAAAAAAATTTTCAATTTTTTAAAAATGTAAAAAACGGCGGTAACCTTCATTGCTTTAACAGCAGCTTGTGTATGCGAAAGTGTCTTACCTTAAAACCAAACAAAGCAATCCAATATCACTATCAAAACGTTACATTTTCTAGGACTTGTCATCGAACTGTCCTTTCAAGGGGAGTCCAGTGACAATGTCATGAAAAGCGACAGGTTTTGTAGAGAGAGATATTTTCAACACAAAATCGCACTACCGTTTTAAAATCAGAGCATAAAACGCAAAAATTGATCACAATACTAATTTAGTGATAAGTATGGAGTTTATGATATTATTGTGTTCCAGTTTTAATCTTTATGGCCAAACAATATGATATTATTTATCAAATCAGAATGTACCACTTACGATATAATTAAATTTTTTACAATTTGAAACTTCGCACTACTTTTGGGAAAATTGTAATGAAATATCCTTTTATATTGTAAACATACAAATATTCCAGAATATTACATTTGAATACCAGTGTACAATTCAATTCAAAAGAATTTATTTTACAACACTGTGCACTGTAATTCAAAAGCTTTCTTTTAACAACATTATTCTCTTAACATTACACAAGAGAAGAGATTTCAACCCTTTGCTAAAGCTCAAACTCACAAACAAATTCAAAAACAATAATAAAAAATCCCAGCAAAGAGACACCAAATAGAGAGAGAGAGAGGGGGGGAGAGCATGCAAAAACACCGGCTTATTACCACGGAGAAGGGTGGTGACCCACTGTTGCTTCTTAGAAAACCAGAAGCGGATGTTGGGACATGCTCAAACATGCACTTGTAATGGTGGCTATGTTGTGTGTAGTGTTTATGAAAACCAACAACATTAACAGACTACTAGACTGCCAAAGAATTCCAATAAGAACTGACAACGACGCGTGTCAAAACGGTTGTGAAACAAAAAACGAAAACTATAACGAAATATTTTATAAAAACGACAAACCGCGAAGCTCAGCTATATGACCAATATATACCTGGAAAAAATGCTTGACTCGGCCATTCTGAAGCAGACAGACGGACACCCTTTTTTTTGTAAACCTAGCAAATGTTAGTCGTTGCCGCCAACTCTTTAAAGACGGTTGCGATAATAAAAAATTATATTAAAAAAGTAATAAAAATATTAAGAAGTTTATCAAACGGTCTTAAGAAATAAAAAAACGCTGAGTTTTTTAAAAAAAAAATATTTTATGAAAAGTGAAAATATTTGAAAAATTAAGAAAGGAAACAAAAAAATTTTTGAAAAAATTTACAAATTAAACAGTTAATTTTTTGTTCAAAATTAAAAAAAAAACAAATTTTTAAATTTGTTTAAAAAAAATTGTTTAAAATAAATGGATGTTTTTGTGTTTTAGCGCGATTTGAAACGTGATTTGTGAAAAAATTTTAAAACGGGTTTAATTTTTTAAAACGTTTTGTGTCCCACCTGGAATAGCCCTTCAATGAAAATGGAGGATCCGAACCTCGCTGATCAATATGTACAAGAATTTGTACTGGAACATTTGGAGGATGGTACCTCAGCCGTTGGTGTTAAACGTGAAGATCATAGCCCATCAGCGGCGGCAAAAATAACCTGGACCACCGAACCCTCAAATGGAGCGGCCGAAGATGAAGAAACCTCGGTAGAACCTTTGATAAAAATGAGAGCATATCCACCAAATTGGAGTCATATGGATGAAAGAAGAGGAGTACAACCATTATCGCCACCACCTGAAATTTATATACATGGACCTATGCCGGGTCAAGCTATTTTAGTAAATACTTCTCAGGTACCAACCGGAGTACCTTCCACGCCACCTGAAACACCACCCGTTATAGGTTCTCCCACGGGTAGCACCTGTGCTCAGGTTTATCCTGGAGTTCCTAATTCTCACTATCCCACACATCATCGAGCACCACCACCAAGTGCAGGATTAACACAAGAAATGATGTGGCTACCAAATTCCATGAGAGCTGATCCTCAACCCTTGGACTTGAGACCATTAGCGGGTTCAGCACAAGATGAGGAATGGGAAAGACATCGTGAATATATGCAATCGGTGGCCGCTGCCAATCATCATAATCATTTGATGCAGGCTCAACATCATCATCATCATTTCCAGACAATAGAACACTTGGCTCCCATCAATATGCATACTTCTCCCTATCACAATAGCCTAATAACGAATGGTGCTCCCAATAACGCTTCCTCGATTATTACCACCAATCCCAATCATCATATTAATAATCGCCGGGATGAATATCGTCCACATTCTGTTAGTTCTACAAGATCTTCTACAAATTCCCCGCGTACTTGTTCCGGTCAATATTCTACTTCCAGTAATTTGGGTTTAGATGATTGTATCGATGATGATTTGTTGACCACGCTAACAGTTAGAGAATTAAATAAACGTCTACATGGTTGTCCACGCGAAGAAGTCGTACGTCTGAAACAGAAGCGTCGGACTTTGAAAAATCGTGGTTATGCACAAAATTGTCGTTCAAAGCGATTGCTACAACGCCATGAATTGGAAAAAACAAATCGTCAATTAAATCAAGATCTTCATCGTTTAAAATTGGAATATACGCGTGTCTGTCAAGAACGTGATCAATTGAAACAACGTTTGCAACGTGGTACAAGTTCCTCGGCACAAAATGGATCCACGACCGGAACGCCCTCTAGTGTTATAACCTTAAATGGTGGTGCTGCATCGGGTGGTGGGGGTGGTAGTGCTCAACAGCAATTAAATACGGAAAATCAAAGTTCACCTGAATTTTATCTCTGACGTCAATTAGCAGCAGCTGCTAGTCATCATCATCACCACCATCATTCTCAAAACCATTCCCACCATCATCATCATCCTCATCATCATGCGGCTCATCAATGGTCTTCATCGGCTACACGTTATCATCAACATTTAACGCAGCAACACCATCATACACCTCATAATTCTGCAACTCTTCAACCGCAATCGCAGCAATCCCAGCTTCAACAACCCCATCAAACGGCAGCGGTAAATTGAGTTAAGTTTCATAAGTATACTGAGAGCTTTAAGATTAGAAAATTAGAAATATAATTTTTTTTTTTTTGGTTGGATTTTAATGTCAATGACTAAGTTTTTTTTTTAAGAATTTAAAATTGATCGTGTTCATTGCAGACCCTTAATTTGTCAAACATTATTCGATTAAAATTATCAACGGTATTCCCAATATTCTTACAGGGAGAGTTGGTTTATATGGTGTCTCTAAGTGTTCGATAAAATATGGATATGTGATAAAGGGGAAAAATAAAAAATTAGTAATAAACATATGGGCAGAAGTTAATATTTAGGAGGTAAAACTGAGTTTTAAAGTTGTTAGAACACTTTATTGTTTAAACCACGTTTTATATTTTTAGTACTCTATTGAACATACGTTAAAATAAATTTCATATGATACCTTAAAAAGAGAAACCGGAGAATAATCTACATATTCTGAGAAGTTTCTCACTCTCTAAAATCAGAATCACCCAGGTAGAAATTGCATATGGTACAAAAAAAAAACATCAAAAACAAAAAAACATGGCAAAACATCCTAAAACACTGAAAAAGTACTTATTTTGTCAGTACTGGCTTTACTGTGTTAAGTTATATAGTTTTTTTTTTACATTTTAACATCTCTAAGTGGGATTTCTAATAAAATTAACTAATATAGTAAAAATTTGAGTAAAATTTGGAGTAAAATTTTGGGAACAAATAAAAATATTTTACCAGATCTGGCTAAATATTTAACTTGAAGAGTTTTAAATAAATATCCAATAACATATATTTATAAATTTCTAGTACAAGTTTTATGTGAATCATTTGAATCACATTTAAGTTAAATATTTACTTAAAAGCTTTAAATATTTTTTTGTTATTTACTTGAGAATTGTAAAATAAAAAAAGTATTATAGTTGAAGTTTTCATATATAAGTATCAAATATTTGTACTTAAAAAGTTTAAATATTACTATTTTCAAGTATATTTTACTTGCTGGATTTTTTTCCAATATTAAAACTTGAAATGTTTTTTTCCAAATAAAATACAATAAATAAAATAGCTGACGAGAAATTTTAAGTAAAATACTTGACAAGAAACTTCAAGTATTTTCAATTAAAAAAATATTTGAATGAAAGGAAGTTCGTGTTTTATAGCAAAATATGCAAACATATACATTAACAAATCGATACGATGTTGTTGCAAATTTGTTGATTCGGCAAGATATTTATTTTATTTATGCTATTCTCAATTTAACGACTGCAAATATGTATTTACTGGGGTATTTAATCGGTTAACAGTTACTCGAATAATCGATGAATTTTCATCAAATAATTGTTATAGTACACAGAAAAAATTTACAAAACTCTGTTTGTAATATTAAGCATCTTTCATACACTTTAATTAATTTCTGTTCAAATTTACCCAACTTATAGTAGGAAACTGTACACCTACTATAAGTTGGGTAAATTTACTCTATGTTTGTAAATGAAAAAAAAAATATACACATTATGCTTAAAATTACAGCGAAAGTGCATAAAAATTAAATAAATAAATTTACCAAATTTGTGCGTAAAGAAACACGTTTTACGTGTAAATGTTCACATGAAATGCTTAAAATCCATTTTAAATGCGTAAAAATCCCCTAAAAATGCGAAGTTCGGATCCTCCACGAATAGCCCAATTTTTTTGTATCAAAAACAATAGATGTTTTTTAATATGAGTTTTATTAATATCCCAGCAAAACGTTGGTAATGTGTGCGATATTCTCATGCGTTACATTGTTATGATAGCTCGTTACCTTTTTCATTATTTGCAAGCATAAAGTAATAAGTTACTGATTATTGATTACGTAGTATATGATTTATAAATGTAAACTAATAATTTAAATATTTTTGAAAATCTATTTTTAGAAACATTACTTTGTGTTTTTTTGTAAGCAAAAGGGTAATATATGTTTCTTTTGGCAACACTAGCGAAAAACGAAGGGCAACAATTCATTTGAGTTTAAAACAATCAAATACTATATGCGTCGATAGCTCAGTGGGTAGAGTTTTTGGCTGGCAGCCAGATTTTCCTGGTTCGATTCCCATCATGACCACATTATTTTTAATTACAAATATTTTAAATAATATATTTGTAATAATTTTATTTAATAAAAATTCCTCTTTTTGAAAATCTATTTTTAGACACATTACTTTTTCCATTCTCGTAACCATATAAGTAACCCCTTACATTATTACCTCTAAAGTAATGGGCATATACATTACTTTGAGGCTCATCGCCTGTCAAATTTATCAATGAAGTAAGGTGTAAAGTAATCCATCGGCCCCTACGGCTATACATTACTTTACCCATTATTTGGTAATGTGTGGTTTTGCTGGGATGTGTGAGTTTGCACCTAAAGAAATTACTTTAAAAAAGTAAAAACATCTTAAAAATATGTAGAATTTTGCACATAACTGATGTTTTTTTCTAATTGTTTATTCGTGAGAAACAAAACTTATAACTTCGTGCGAAACTTATAACTTCGAGTTAGTTTTGCAGAGCAATTTTTTTTAAAACATGTGTTGTACAGAGTAATCATAAGGCTTATTTCATTAAACACTTCAAAGTTGGCTTATAGTATCTTTTAATTTTTACGGGAAAAGATACTTACGAACGGGGTAATCTGATGTGGCAACATCTGCATGTGCCAGTAGTCTAAGCACATTTCACATTTTAATGTGCCCGGCACATCACGTTTTTAACTTGTCACATGTGATGCGCCGATCATATTTTTACATGACAGACTTTAAATGTAGATGTACCCAACTATTGACACATGGCACCTCAAAACACATAGCTTTTTTCACATATGGATGTGGCCACATGTGTATGCCAAAGCTCACCCTGCTTACGAATAAAATCAATGAGGTATTGGTTAGGATTTCCTCCTGTATGTCGTCCAATGTTTTTCCAAACTGTAAAAAGATACAAATAACATATATAAAACATATTAATTCCAACACTTACCTCAAGATGTTTATAAATATTACTGTTTGATTTCTGAGACTTAAGAAATTATCAGTAGTTCATTTAGAATAACGTTCGCAAACGCATTCAATCGTTTGCATAATTTTTCATTCTTCAACCAACATTTTCATCATACCGCCAGGAATTGAAAATAATTTAAAAATGTCAAAATTTTGGTACCAATATAAGTTAGTATATTTACGAACTTAATAATTAATAATAATAAATTTTTTCAGATAAATTAAAAAAAAAAAACTTGAGTAAATTGTTCCCAAATCTAGGAAAAATTTAAATTTTTTTTGGAAAACGTTTATCTTATTTTCAATATTTTGTTAAACAAAAAAAACAATGAATTAAAAACTAGTTAATTTTCCTAATGTTAAAGAAAAAATATTATTAATGGAAACAAATTAAAGCATCCATTAAAAAAAATTATCGTGCATGATTGTAATGTTTGTTTCGTGATCGTGCTGGAGCGTTAGTTATCGCAAGTACATGTTATACATTACGGCATAATTGCTTTTCTATTATTGCATATTAAAATTTATATTTATCAAAATTAAAAATGCCATAAAATAAACTTATGACATTTTTCCATTTTCTTAAAATAGTTAATTTAAGAAGACAAAGGACCCCCAGTGTTCCTTAGCCATAAGTGCCGTGTCTCACTTAGGGTGTCCTTTTTTGTAGTTCTCTCAAGGATAATCATTAAATTACTATGAAGAGGATTTGACTTTATCACAATTTATTACGTTTCAGTATATCCTGCAATAATTTTTCTAAATTCTAGTTCATTTTTTTTGGGTTCATTATTTTCACTTTGAAAGCAATCCAGTATGCAAGGAACTGGCATGTAATATAAGTAGGTGTATAACACATTACAAGTAACTCATTATTTATACTTTAGAAGTAATGCAGTAGGCAGGGGTAGGTCATTATTGGTAATGCAAAAATCAATCAGCTGCTTTTACTAAATTTTTTCAGGGTGATGTCAAATATTTTACTTCATTTGATCAACATTTCAACAAATATTTTGTTTGAAACCATTTAAACAAATGTTTTTATTTGAAAAATATTTTAACAAAATATGTACTATTTGTATTTGAAAAAAGTTATCAAATATTTTTATTTGAAAAAAAATCTTGCAAGTATTAGTACACTTAAAAAAGTTTGTAAGTTAAAATAACTGAAAATATCATTTAAAAGAAATGATATTTCATTCAAAAACCGGTCAACTTAATTTTCATTTAAATTAAATGCCATTTGTTATTTATTTTTAAATGTTGATTAATCAACTGACACATCCATAAGAAACAAATGATAAAATCAGTTAAAACAAATGTCAAAATTTTACCTACCAATCCTTAAAAAATAAATGTTTTTTTTCATTTATTTTAAATTATTTCCGTTTTTGTATTTTTTGTTTTTTTTTTTAATATACTCGTACAATACAAAATGTATGTATGCATATGAAGCTTTAAACACTTTTTGTGTGAATATGTTTGTGTTTATGAAGTTCTTGTAATTTGTATTGAAAAAATTTTTATATATACAACCAATTTAAATAAAAAAACAAATTGAAATTTTTGAATATTTTATTTTGAAACAGACAGCAAACAAAATTTAAATTTGTAATAACTGTTACGGACACAAATAAACCACAAGTTTCCGTTTTGTGGGTAAATTTTAATTAAATTTCAAACAAATGAAAAAAACAAATGAAAATGAATAAAATCGGTAAATGATAGTAAACTATTTTGAATAAATGTATAAAAAAGTTAATATAGATATTTTATTTTTAAATGGAACGGAAAACTTTTTTATTAAACTACAAACAGTTAACTACATAATATTCTGAGTGTACTTGACAAGAGTTCTAGCAAGTATTTATATTTGAAGAGAAATTTTTCTACTTGAAAATATTTATACTCCAGCATTCAAATACAAATATTTTATTACTTTGAAGTGATAAAACATGTCATTTGATATCTTTGTTTTTTAATAAGTGAGGAGTAATTTTTCATCGCATCATTCAGAACTCTCATCAGGGAGCATTCGATTTATTTACGCTTACAAGAAAAAAAGAAATTTTTTAAGAAAATCCACTTTCAAAATAAAAACGTTTCAAAAAAATTGAACATAAAAAAGTACTATACATTTGTGTTATTTTTATTAATTACTTATTAATAACCATTACATTGATAACAATATAATGAAAACATTTTCTTAACCATTAATTATAATGATAGTTTTTTTTCAAATTTCATTACCATTAATAATGCACCAATTAACAATAATTTCTATTTGCAACGTAAAGATGGAAAAAAGATAAAAAAATTATTAAAAATATCTTCAAATAGATTAATATCACAAAGATCTAGGCTCGCTTCAATCCATTTCATTCCCCATTTTAAGCGTTTCAATTTCACTTATTACCCTTGTATTATAAAGTTACTGGTACTGCCATTTACTCATGAAAATAGCAATGTTGCCCTCAGTGAGAAATGCGTGCCCATCCCTGCCTTATACAATGCTATGTCAAGCTTTGCCGTTTTTATTTTTCTACCTGTGTATTTTTAGGGATCATTTAGGTTAAATTTAGCTTAATGTTGGGAACATTTGGATTATTCCGACTACGGAAATTTTCGGGATTTTCTTTTCTGTACTGATAGTGATGGAAATTCGTTTTTAGAAAGTAGAGAGTAAAAATCCAGTTCGGATACCAATACCGAAACCAAAATCAATATAACACTTTTAAGACGGCATTTTAATTTTCCTGTTTCACCTATTTGATTTAGTAATTTATTATTTGCCATAACAAAAAAATTAGTTGCCGTTACAAAACCGTTAAAAAACAGAAAGTGTTATTTATAACAGTGATTTGCTGATAATATGAAATTATACTGGTAAAACAAGGATATAAAATGGTAAAATATGAAGATAATTGCACCTAATGATAATTTGAAAAAGTTAAGGATTATAATTTCTTAATACATACATATTTTAAACTTTTTCTAAAAACAATTTTCAAAAAGTTTTGAGAAAAATACATAACAAATTATAAATGGCAGTACCAGTAACTTTATAATACAAGGGTAACAAGTGAAATTGAAACGCTAAAAATGGGGAATGAAATGGATTGAAGCGAGCCTAGATCTTTGTGATATTAATCTATTTGAAGATATTTTTAATAATTTTTTTTACCTTTTTTTCTATCTTTACGTTGCAAATAGAAATCATTGTTAATTGGTGCATTATTAATGGTAATGAAATTTGAAAACAAAACTATCATTATAATTAATGGTTAAGAAAATGTTTTCATTTATTGTTATCAATGTAATGGTAATTCAATTTTTTTGAAACGTTTTTATTTTGAAAGTGGATTTTCTTAAAAAATTTATTTCTTTCTTGGAAGCGTAAATAAATCGAATGTTCCCTGATGAGAGTTCTGAATGATGCGATGAAAAATTACTCCTCACTTATTAAAACTTTTATTTAAAATAGATCACAAATTAACAAATTAAAAAAAAAATAAAATTGAAAGTATATTTTATGGCAATTAATTATTTAAATACTTAGGTCTCATCATTAAAATTTATTATTTAAGACTGTAAATGTCGTAATTTTATCCACTGCCTACGCTTGCAATACAAATAAACTGGATGTAAATTATTATTATTTTTTTTTTTTGAAAGCAATTTTTTTCTATGTCAGTATTATCTAAAAAATCATCAGGAAAATGTTATTTTATAATATGAACAAATTTAATTTTTTACTATCACAATAATCCAAATTATAAATTAAAATTGATCTTCTAAATGCGATTTAAAACTATTGGTTGCGGTACATATGTGTCCAAAATTGGTTTAAATTAGTAAATCCCAATTAATAAGTTGTAGTAAATCCCAATTAATAAGTTGTCCAATTTATGTGTTTTATTTTAAATAAAAGTTCTGCACCACCAGAAAAATTATCTTTTACAAAGTGGTGCAAAAGTAATGTCGTAATTGAATTGATTGATCAAACAGATTAAGAGTTAGTAGCTGGGAACTTTAAAAATGTCTTCAAATTACGTTCTTTTAGAATTTTCAATCGCAAATATGAAAAATGATTTGGTGTGAAGCAGTATTATTAATGCAAATTGTTATTAATTTGTAAGTCCTAAATTTTCTTAAAACTCTTATAGACGATCCTATGCCTATCCAACTTTTTTAATCTGGTCAACACATTAAGCAAGACCCTTAGCCCTCCAGATTAAAAGTTTCTGAAAGCCTATTTCCCTTACTTGTAGCTTAGACTAGCGATAAATATGTTGAAATAAATTGTAGCAAATTTCAAAGTTAAAAAATCGCTAGTGTGGACCACTTGATTTCGTACATTTTTATTGCCGGCAAATATCTCGCAATAATTCTCCAGTAGTATTCGTTAGCAATTATTGCTAAGATACAACGTCAAACTAGCTGCCATTTTTCTTTGACAATTATAAAAAAGACGTCACAAATTAAAACAAAATAGAAAAACGATATAAAAACAACAAAAATTATTAAATTAAAAATAATTAAAAAAATTTAAACAAATTATAAGGAAAAAATATAAAAATTTAATAATTTTTGCACTTTTCAAGTCTATTTACAAGTAATCATAGAAGAACTTTCTTCCTGAAAATTTTTCGAAATATGAGTTAACATAAATACTTGTTCTCCACCCTTAAACATAAGCTCGGCAATTAGCAATTTTGTGCCGTTATGTAGCATATTACTTATTGCTAAGATTTTTATTGCTAATATAGATACACCTAATGAGGAAAATGTTCACCACTTATCAATTTTTCTTCCCTCAAACCATTCCGAATTCTTCAAAATTTTAACTTTAACAAATTTTTTCTCTAAGTGCACCAACGGAGGTTGAAAATGAAAAGGGGATAAAATGTGAATAAGTCAGCAATAATTGTAGAAAAAACACCCATTTTAGGAAATTTTTAACGGATTTTTTAGGGATTTGATGTATTTTTTCACAAAAATGTGCTACACCCACAAAAAAGTCGGTTATGGCAACTGAAAATTTTGCTGTTATTACGAGAAATTTTGCTGATTTGAGCCCAGCGGTATTTTTGCTAATCTTCGCAACAGATGTCTGCTGACGTGTAGTACAATGAAATTAGCTGCCGCTACTAAATTTTAGAAAACTTTTTGTAAAGTGGAATTTAAAATCTGTTTGCTAAAATCAGCAAAAACATTTACTAAATATCATTAATATTAGTACAAAATTTCAAATTTATTTTTTAATTGAGCATCAAAATTTTTTTATTTTATTTATTTTTTTTTTTTTCAAAAAATATTAAAGACAAAATTAAAAAAAAATCAAAGGCTTAAAATTGTAAAATCATAAACGAATTTATCATTTTTTTTAATTTGGTAATTTCTGTTTTGGGGCTGATTTTTAGAACTAAAAAAAGTTTATAGTGCTATTTTAAGTAGATGTCCTATTTTTAGACATGAGTCGGTATATTCACTTTCGATCCCCTTTTTTAATCTATGTAACATTTAAAGGCAATTTAAGTTTGTAGGTGTAAGTTTTAATTAGAAATAACATTTCCTTCAATATCCACTTTTTTAGCAAATCGGTTTCTAAAAATTTGTAAAATGATTTCTAAAATTAGCAACAAAAATTTGTAAATATTCTGTAAAAATTCTGTAATTCGTAGAATGTAAATAGAAAAAAGATTTGCTATATAATATTTTTTTTTACTAAAAATCAATACAAAAAAGTGGGATTGAAAACTTTTTACAAATTTTATTTTTGCAGATAGCGCTTAAGCGACTCTGATTTCGACCATGTTTATGGTGTTATTGTGATGTTTAACTTCACAATTAACCATCTCTGAGAATTCGTCTATGATTTTTCTTATAGGGAATGACTCAATATTTGATACAATTTATCCAAAGAAATATTTATTTTTTCACAAACTCATTACTTAGTCCATGGTCGAATTAAAAGTTTTAAATCTCAAGGAAGCCCATACTAGTATAAAAGTTAATTTTTTTAATGTAAAATTTTATTATTTACGGAAATTACTTTTTGCCAACAAAATAACAAAAAAAAAAGAAAGAAATTACCTTGATCTCATTTTTGTATTTGTTTAATTCTTTTTTAACCATAGTTACTTCAAGAATTTTTCTTTCAATGTATTTTTTAATGTTTATTTTATTTAAATCAACCTTGCAATGTTATTGACCCATCGTTTAAGCACATTCGCGATTAGTTTTTGTATATTTTTAAAAGAAAGTTGTTAATAATGTAATTCTGACCTTTGTTATCAGTATGCTAGATATTTCGTAACAAAATGTCTAAAAGTTTTTGCCGTATTAAATTAATAAATATTTTGCATTTTAAATTAATGACAAATTGATTTATACTTTTGGTGTAACTGTTTTTTTTTCTTCATTTGAATGCGAACCATTGTATTATAAATAATACGCACCTGCAAATTATTATAAAAAAACTGATAAACCAAGTTTTAATATAATAATTCCTTTTAACATATGATAAACGACGAGTTGTATGCTTTTAGTTTACCCATAACAATAATTTAGGGTATTTATATAAGTTCTCCTATATGGAGAACTTATATAAATACCCTATATTTTTACATACAAATTTCCGAGAAATTGCTAAATTTTATGAAAATAATAATTTAACAATCCCAGCAAGACCACACATTACCAAATAATGGGTAAAGTAATGTATAGCCATAGGGGCCGATAAATTACTTTACACCTTACTTCATTGATGAATTTTACAGGCGATGAGCCTCAAAGTAATGTATATATCCATTACTTTAGAGGTGATAATGTAAGGAGTTACTTACATGGTTACGAGAATGGAAAAAGTAATGTGTCTAAAAATAGATTTTTAAAAAAGAATTATTACAAATATTTTAAACGTTATTAAAAATAATGTGGTCATGTTGGGAATCGAACCAGGGAACTCTGGTTGCCAGCCAAGAACTCTACCCACTGAGTAATCGACGCATGTAGTATTTGATTGCTTTAAAATTAAATGAATTGTTGCGCTTCGTTTTTTCGCTACCCTTTTGCTTACAAAAAAACACAAAGTAATGTATCTAAAAATAGATTTTCAAAAATATTTCAATTATTACTTAACATTTATAAATCATATATTACGTAATCAATAATCAATAACTTATTACTTTATGCTTGCAAATAATGAAAAAGGTAACGAGCTACCATTACCAAATTTTTGCTGGGATATGGTCAAAGAAATGAATGTATGAAAAACGCTTAAAAACAAGAAGACCGCCTTAAGCCTTTATAAAACTAGCTTTTTCTCAACTTTTTCTTCACTTTTTAAGTGTTTTTATTTGAGTTTTCGATTATTTACGAAAAAGTTAAATAAGAATACACTCAGAAAAAAAAGTTAGTACACGCTGAAAAAACGACGTGCTGGTAATATAATAAGCTGGATATACATATATTTGGAAACGCTGTAAGTAATATTTGCCGGGGTTATAATAAGCTTGCCTGCAAATATAATATGTTTGCTTGTAAATATACACTCACAATATTTTTCGTTAAAAACAACTTAAAATACATATTAAATTTATCGAAAATACAATCAACCTATTTTGTTGTTTATTTTCAATCATTGTTTAATAATCGACAAAAGTAAAAACAATAGAAAGTTGTTTAAAATAACTATCAAATTTTTACTGACAAAAAGTTAGAAAAAACTACTTTTGTAGTTGTATGTAAGTACAAAACAAAACACAACACATGCAGATGTATATATTTTTATTGGCTTGTGTATATTTGAATAATTTCTTGTAATTTTTATTGAAATAATTTTGTATATATACAAACTATTTTGGTAAAAAAACAAATAGGAATTATATGAATTTCTATTTTTTGAAGCAGAAAACATAGAATTTTACATTTAACTGAAAATATCAACTCCTACTGAATGTCTTTAAATTTTTATAGTTTGTTTTTTGAATGACTGATTCAAATAGTTAAAAAATATATTTCTATGAATTTCAATTGATTCTTTATTTAAAAACATACTTTACGTATTACGTTTTAAATAACTACAGTCGGTAACGGAAGATATATTGTGAGTGTATATATGTTTGGATCCTTTGAAATACATTCACCGGCAAATATATATATATTTGCCTGCAAATAAATATATGTTTATTATTGTTATGTTTGCATCCCCCAAGTATAATAATGATAAAATTACAATTGCAAATATATGTTTATTTAGGTGGGATAATACAAATATTACAATGTTTGCCTGGAAACATATGTATAATAACCATAAATATAAACTACTTGAAAATCTAGTTAAAATATACATATGGTAGTTTTAAAACAAATATATATTTTCCTGTAAACATATTCAAAGATGTCTTTTCCTGTGTGTAGAAAAATTTGTAAACGGTTTTCAATCCCACTTTACTGTTTTTGTACTGATTTTTAGTAAAAAAAGTTATTATTTAGCAAATCTGTTTGCTAGTTACATTTTACAAATCATACAATTTTTACAAAATATTTACAAATTTTTGTTGCTTATTTCAGAAATCATTTTACAAATTTTTGAAAACCGATTTGCTAAAATTGGCAGAAAAAATTTACTAATTTTAAAAAAGTGGATATTGAAGGAAATGTTATTTCTAAATTAAACTTACACCAACTTAAATTGCTTTAAAATGTTACATAGATTAAAAAAAGTTATCGGAAGTGATTACTTTTTTTACTTCTAAAAATCAGCCCTAAAAACAATTAAAATTTGACCTTAAAAGTAAAAAAAAAAAAAATTCAAAACAGAAATTACCAAATTTAAACACAATAATAAATTCGCCTTTGATTTTGTTTAAAATATTTTTTTAAAAAAATAAATAAAATTAAATAATTTTGATGCTCGATAAAAAAATAAATTTGAAATTTCTGCTTATTTTAGCAAACAGATTTTAAATTCAACTTTACTAAAAGTTTACCAAAATTTAGAAGCAGCTGTTAATTTTTTCTACAAATTTCATTGTACTTCACGTCAGCAGACATGTGTTGCTAAGATTAGCAAAAAATACCGCTGGGCTCAAATGAGCAAAATTTCCCGTAATAACAGCAACATTTTCAGTTGCCATTACAAACTTTGTTGGTGAGTATAGGAAAAAAATCAAATAAAAACCTTAAAATAAATTCATAAAAAAGTTAAAAAAAAATCTAGTGTCACGTGAAAAAAATTTTATAACCTACATACATTACGATTTATCTTTTAAAATCGTTGATTTATTACCTTTAAATAAATCTAGTTCTTTTTATAATGCACATAACAAACACCGTTTATATTCTTTTATAGCTACTCTTTATTTAAACACAAATTAAAACGATTACACAAGAGATTTTATTAAGCTTACACTTTCACAGAATACACAATTCAATTAATGCTAATGCGTCTTCTTTAGCGTTTTATTATCAACTAACTGCCATGCCACATTGCTGGCGTATTTATATGTGCTGGTAAAAATAACTATAATGTGGCAGCACCGTCCAGAAATTGCATACGGGCAACATTGGGTTACGGCTTAGAAAAACAACGTGCCGTATTTTTCCATACAAATTGACAATTAAAATTCGTTGAGCGTTGCAGTTATTAACTAGAAACTATTTTATTTTCAAAACGCTTTTTCTTATTCTTTTTTTTTTATTCCTTTTTCTCTTAACATAGTTCCCGCATATAAAATTTTTTTTGTAAACAAAAAACATATGAGGAGTAAAATTACTATACGATATTCTATGGCTCCTATATTCTCTTTGTATACTCTCGAATGAACAACGAACTATAAACAATCTTAGAATGTTTGTTTCTCAATTTTTATTTAAATAATTATTTCTTTTTATGGTTTTTATAAAATTAAAATGTGAAAAAAAAAATTGGGTTGTTAGTAAGGGAAGGAGACACTGGAAAGTAAAGAATCTCTATGATACTCTTTGCACTAAAATAAATGTGACAGTTTGGGCAGTCACCGTTGTACGTCGTTATTTTATGCGTGTTTTCTATCACAGCAATAATTGTTGCATGTCGCATTCTTATTTTGGGCCGACACTGAGAATGTTGTTTGAAGTTTGACAGAAGAAACACCAATAAAGGGTGATATTTTAGCAACTTTTTTTTGACAACACTGTTTTTGGCAGCTCAGCTGTTTTCGTGTAACATTTTACTGCCAAACATGTTCAGTTTGGCCTATAATATAATTATGAATCGACTTACAAACGAATGGGCATTGGTAAAGTTGGATAAAGATCCACTTTTTTATAGGAAAATTGTGTTCAGCGACGAAGCTTATTTCTGGTTGAATGATGAGCAAACAAAATTGCCGTATTTGGTGTGAAGAGCAGCCAGAATCATTGCAATAAATGCCAATCCATCCCGAAAAATGCACTGTTTGGTGTGGATTATGTGCCGTTGGCATCATTGGGCCGTACTTTTTCAAAGACGACGTTACTGTGAATGGCGATGATAACAAACTTTTTTGCCCAAAATGTAAGAGTTGGACTTGGCTAACATGTGGTTTTAACAAGACTGTACCACATGCCAAACAACACTCGAAACAATGACCCAAACGAGAAAAGAGTTCGGTGAACTGTTTATTTCACGTTTGAGGCCGGTCAATTGGACGCCTAGATCGTGCGATTTAACGCCTTTAGATTATTTTTTGTGAAGGCTATGTTAAGGCCCATGTCTATACTGACAAGCAACGGTTGACGCACTGGAAGCCAATATTGAAGAATTTATTCACGAGATATTCGTGGCCGATATATTGGAGAGAGTATGCCAAAATTGGACCCAGCATATGAACCATTTGAGGCGCAGCCGCAGTCAACATTTACATGAAATCATCTTTAAACTTTGAATTATATAGACCGCTCTATCGACTCAAATAAATATTTCATACTTTTCTCTAAATTTTATATGTTTATCCAAAAGCTCTTAAAAAATCACCCAATACAACATTAGTTATGGTGAAGGGTTGCCATTTAACAGTTTTATATTTCAGGGCTGACTTATGGGAATTTATGGTTAACAGTATATTGGAAGAAAAACATATTTTCGATCTGTTTCGCAGAAACACAAAAACTGCAATTCAAGGAAAAATTATCCGATTCTTTTTGAAAGCAGGCAGTTAAACCTCAATATATCCTCTAAAGGAATTAAACAATTAATCATAGGTTCTTATTTTTAAGCCAGAGCAAAACAGGTCCCACATTACCCCATATGACCAAATTTAAAATAATAATGTTTGGCAAAACTTTAGGGTTTCAATATAAAAAATAAAATGTTTTTCATAAAAATTAAAAATGTTTTCTGATTAAAATTTGTAAAATGTAACATTCTTTAAATTAAATTAATTTTTTATACTTTTCTTTTTAATTAATTTTTAAAATTTAAACAAATGTTGACAATAAATTAAATTAATTTAAAATTAAGTTAAACAAATTATAAAATAATTTTAATATGTATCATATGAAATAATTACAAAAATAT
Organism: Eustalomyia histrio; assembly: GCA_949748255.1. Classification (NCBI taxonomy): domain Eukaryota; kingdom Metazoa; phylum Arthropoda; class Insecta; order Diptera; family Anthomyiidae; genus Eustalomyia; species Eustalomyia histrio. Next base: position 114,321,768 of record OX456526.1, on the reverse strand, counting down.
GTATAAAATAAGTAAACAGAATTCAGATGAAGAATTAGTTGGAAGGTATTATTTCCAACTTTAATTTTGACTTTTATTGTGGCCAGCAACAACAATTCTGTTTACTAATTACTTACATAACATATTTAAATTTAAGGTGGATGCGAATTGGTTAACTGATTAATACACTCACAATTAAAAGTTATTTCCAAAGTATGTTAGTAAAGTTATTTTAAATTAAATAAATAGTCAAATTATAAAAACATATATTTTAATTTTTTTTTATCAGTAATTAAAAATACGGACTATCTGCATAAGTTAAAATATTCAAAAATTTCTTTAAAAAAGAAGCAATTGTTAAAGTATATTGAGTATTAAAGTAAATGAAAATTCTATTGTTTTTATCGAATGGAGAACGAAAAGTCCTCTCTTTAACTGATTTTAAATTTTTTGTATATACAGAAAAATTTAAGGGAAAAATATTGTGAGTGTATCTTAACCAAAACTTAATTCATAGTGATAAGTTTCTATGAAATTTAAAAGATTTTTTGAAAAATTAATAAAAATCCAACCTTAATACATAACAATAAAGAAACAAACTGAAGTATACCAATCGTTATAAGTATTGTAAATTTAAAACAGCCAGCATACACTGATTTCAAAAATTTACCAAACATTTATTTGGAAAATGTTTCTTTTTATGATAATTTAACAATTTTCAAAAAAAAAGATTAACCAAATATTTTTCACTAGTATTTTTAAGAGTGCATGCATAGTATTTTTTTAAGAAATTTTTAATCCTTTTGCTAATTTGTATTTACGTTAGAATCTTTTTAGAAATCTCGCGTACATTAATAATTGATAAAGATTCTACACTGAAGGATACATTTATTAACCAATACAAAAAATATAAAAGACATAAATTGGCCAAAACTTAAATTCTTCTCCGAAAATGTTTTTGAAAAATTATGCACTGGCATATTTAAATGAAGGAAAGATTTTTTCTCAAAGAAATGCTTAAGATTGTGAATAGTTTCAGAAAAATATTTCTTGTTATATTATTTTACAAAAACTTGGGCAAGATTTAATACGCAAATAAACATTTTTCCAAAGATTGATACAATAGTTTTACGAAAATAATTTTTGTACAAATTATGCAAACGATTGTAAAAATTTGTGTATAACTTATAAAGTTTTTATTTTTAAAAACTTGGTAAAATTTAAATTTTTGCCTGTTTTCTGGCAAATATTTTTTGTTTGTATGTTTATAATTTTTTCTGAAAATTAAGTTTATTTATGTCAGAAAATATCTTAAAATATTGCGAAAACGCAAAATTTTCCTCAAACATAAGGAAATAATTTTATAGAAATCTTACAACTTTGCAATGCCTACAATGAAGTGTAAAAATGCCTACAATGAAGTGTTAAAATGAAAGGTGTAACTTAAAATAGTGCTGCCATTGAACTGTGGTCCAGCCAGCCTGAATTTTGGCCAAAACTAGTATATGGAGGATAAAAGTCTAAAAGGCATCCGAAAGGAGGTTTAAGGGATTGCTGGCCACGAATCTGAAATCAGAATTAAAAAATTCAAAATGGCCGATCTAATATGGCGACCAATATTTTTAAAATTTTAGTGAAAATTTAAATCAATAGTGAATTTTAACCAATCATTTTTAAAGGATTTAGGTTCGATAGTTCCGAATCAAAATGGTGGATCCAATATGGCGATTTATTAATTTTTATAAAATTGTTTGTTCTATCTGATTTGAATAAAATTCTCACTGTAGGGTATTTTAGTGTTGCTAAGGTCGAATCCGAAATCAAAAATTCTTAATTCGAAATTGCGAATCCAAAATGGCGCTCATAAACTTAAATTAATTTTTTTGTATTTTTTTTTTTTTATTATTTTTTAATTTTTTTGGTTAGTTTTTATATTTTTTTATTGTTTATTATTTTTCTTGTTTTTTAATTGTTTGTTTGTTTGTAATTTTTTCAAAGTTTTAAATTTTTTTTTGTTTTTATATAATTTATTTGTTTTTTATATGCGAAACACTTTCATTTTCAAGTTCTAAATTGTCCAGCTAACTAAAAAGATCCTGTAGTTTAGAATTATTGTATTTTGTTGGTTTATTTTTAGAATAGCCAAAAGGTAAAGAACTTTGTTCGGAAGTGGCAATTTCTCATATATATCTATTCCAACTCGTAGACTTTCTGTAGAGATTTTGGTATCGTTCTTAAAATATATATTCAATTGTTTATAATCTTTTTTCTTAGCTTGACATGCTTCTTCAGCTAGCATCCCAACTGACAAAATTCTATTTTTGATGCTTGATGAACCATGTATCAAAATTTTGTGAAGGGTTGCAGGCATATAATAGTAATAATTTGACACATACATATATTTCAAGCTTTCTGTTACATAATAATTCGAAATTTTCTGGTACTACAGGAAGATGAAATGACAATGCAATAAAAATTTTTGGAAAATTACAAACTAATTCTGTGCTCAGTACCAAAATGTTAGCAAACAGCTCTGAATTTCTAAAATAACGTCGAACAGTTTTTCCGGCATTTGTATTCATTTGGATTTTTTAGATTTTGGATTTGATAAAAAAACCTCTAAAACATATTAACTGGCCATTTTTTTCATACTATACTTTATAGCCAAAAATTCTTGCATTGAAATCTAACGTTGTCTAGAAGTCGAAAGTTTAGGAACGGTCGCAAACAGTTGCAAAATTCTAAGTAGAAGACGTCTTAAGGAACACATTGGCGTTCAAGTTTTTCAAATATCTCTTGGAACCTTTTGGAGTTTTTAGGATTTAAAAAAAAAAAATATATTTTTCACCAACTAACAAGGGTTAGCCATAATGAAACAATATTTCACTCATAAAATATTCAAGAATCCTAGATTTTGAATATATAAAATTTTGTTTTGAACTTTGCTCAAAAACCGGCGATCCTGGTCCACAGTGCATTGTTTAAAAGTAGGTTTGTTTTTTCGAATTTTATATAAATATTTCATACAAATTTAAGTAGATATAGACTTGTTAAGTAGTTATAAATACAACTACTTAAAATTTAAGAATGTATAAAAATGCTGCCTAGTATTAGAAATTTTTTTCTTTTCTCTTTTAAATGTAAACAAAAATATTTGTCATAAAAATATTTGAAATTTTTGTGTTTTTAATTTTATAAAATATTAAAAACTATTATTATTATGTGTTTGCAAGTTAAGGTAGAACAGGACAAATAATATAATTTCTCTATTTCGCGTTCCCGGGCAGTCCATATACGAAAACAGCTTTCGTACAAAGGCGGCCCCAAATGTTCAAATTGTATTTGTTGACAAAAAATAAAGAAAAGTCAGGTAAGTAGGGATAGTCGTTTTTTTCCAAGTAGTTATAGATATAGACATAAAATTCGAAAAAAAACAAACCTAGTATAAAAAATATATTACTAAAACAATAGCAAATTTGACAGCATTATTTAAACCATGTGTATGAATTTTTTTGGAAAGAGAATTAAATTAATTAAAAAAAATTGGAAAAAGATAAATAAAAACTTAATTTAAATCGTTGAATACGGTGTTAGTTTAATGCGGATAATCCGGTTTATGATGGAAATGGCGATTTTGTTTTGTATTAATTTGTATGAATTTTAAAATGCGGCGCTCCCATTACGGATCATGCAATTTTCCAATTTTCGAGTTTTTGAAAGACTAAAATTTTTGACGTGAATATTATTAGCGTAATTTTCATTTCAATTTTGTTCCAAAAACTATATTTAAAATTTATTTCTTATTTTCCTTTCTAAAAAAATTTGGCTTGTTATTAAAATGTTGCCCAATGTTATCTTTTTTTGATCACAACAGAACAAAAATATGAGTTTTAAGCACCTTTTCATAAACTGCATAAATTTCCATATCAATTAATCAAAAAAAATAAATATATTTAATCCGAAAACACGAAAGGTTTTGATAACAAAATCAATGATTGCAAAACACAAACTCTTCTTCTTTTTACAAATGAAATGACAGAGTCAGCTGTTGCAAAAAAGGGAAACATTCTCAGCCTGTGATTAAAATATTTAACTATTTTTTTAAAAAAGAACATGTTAGCCGTTCCTAATGTTGCCTTTAAGTACAAAAAAGGCAACATTTTTGCCAGAAAAGAAAACGCCTTAACATTTTTGGGGATGAATTAAAAATTTTAACAAAAACAATTTATTTTTTAAAAATTCTATAAGGCTATTCATGATTTTAACGAAATAATTAATTAATTGTAACTTAATGAAAATCATGTGTGGTTAATTTAAATACAAAATTGTTTCTCCATTATTTACATTACATGTCTTGCATTGTATTACGACATTAGACGTATTGTAGGGTATAGTTACGCCATTATCAACAAAAATCGGTTCAAATCCGAATAATTTTAATTATGTGCAAGCGGATTATCAATTTGATTACAATTAAGGGTTTGACCGGTAAACAATGTATTTCAATATTTATTAATAAAACAAAAACAAATAAAACACGCTTAATTGTTGATTAGTTTTAGACACATGCATAATTGAATTAAAAAGAAAAATTAAAATATTGTATAAAAATTATAAATAGAATACAAATGTAAGTAAATAAAACAAAATTATAATTTAATGTAAAAATGACTTAAGTTCAAATATAATTTAATTTTAAATTTGTTTTTTAACTTATACTAAATTTATACTACATTAAAATCCCAACTACAGTTGGCTTTAGTGACTTAGGCTTGGTATGGGTATGAAATGAAAATTTAATTTTTTTTTTTTTAATTCTAAAATTTTGTTCAAATTTAAGACTGAACAAAAAACGTTTCGACATGTGAAAAGCAGCAAGATCCAAAAACTAGTTAGCTTTTGCTCAGCCTAAATATAGTATTCCACTTTAACCAAAACTAGTAGTTTTTGAAAACCACTTGTGTGAATTTGTCAAACTACATGCAAATTTTAAATAAAAAAAATTTATAAATAAATTGTTTAAGAACTGGTAATTGTTTTTGGTTGTAATGTAAATTAGGCTGAAAATTCCTAATTTTTTAAATATAATGTGTTTAATTTTATTCAATGCTGTCAGTTTTGCTGATTTATCCCCAAATTGGGGTTTTTATTTTTTAAATGGGGGTACAAATTTCCGTTTGGGGATCCAGGGATTTGTTGGGGATGACAACAAACTTTAATAGGATTTTTGGGGATAAAAAATTAATAAAATTTCCTTTTTTTTAATTTTTTTTTTATTTTTTCAACCCTGATAATATTTTAGAATTGTTGGTAAAAGTGCAGAGTTATTTAATGTGCATTCTTTTGAATATTCGATACTACTCAACACTACTCAATAATTTTTCATTAAATTTAAAAAGGGGTTTATATCTTCCTACCAAAAACAGGGTTACATTTTCATAATATTTTTGAGGCTAAATTACACTTATATACAGAAAAATACAACTCTGGAGGTATTTATTTAATTTTTTGGGTATTGAACCCAAATGATCAATATTGTTCCAAATTTATAGCTGTGAATAATTTCACCACTACTTTTCAGAAGAGACAAAAAACGTTTTATAATAATCTTGGCCACTTTTTTATTTTATTTTCATTTTGAATACATCATTACTTTTTAAATTGCCGGGTAATTTTAAGCTCGACAGCGTGCTAATAAAAAATGGGAAGATGTTCCGATCATATTGTAGGTCCATATTGTGGAGACAGGGCTTAACAACGCAAAATTCAAAATTCAGTATCTGATTCGAAAAAAATGTCCTGGGCGGTATGGGATTAAATATTCGTTCCATTTATCTTAAATTTGTCATAAGTACAAATAAAATAAATTAAAATAATAATTTAAAATAAATTGCAAATAATTTACATTACAAAAATATGTTTTATTTTAAATAAAATTAAAAAAACATGAATTTTGGTTAAAAATATTTTGGAGAATTTCGGGGACCAGAAAATAACATTTTGGGGATTTTTGGGGATGAAAAAATCAAGATTTGTGGATAAAGCCTTTAAAAAAACTGACAACACTGGTTTTAAAAATTGAAATTTTTCTTAAAATATTTACAATTTTAATGTGAATATTATTTTTCCTTTGAATATTTAAATTTACAATAATTATTGTATAAGGAAATTATATTAAAATTTCTTTTTCATTGACACTAAGTTTTTATTCATACCCCAATAGTTAAAACTCAACTCAAAAATAAATAAGCCAACAATATGTTATTGCATTGTATAACAGTCCTTGCAAAATTTTTAATTTAACTTTTGTGTCAAGCCTAACAATTAAATATAAATAATAATACTTTTATTAAGATTTTTTTGTGAGCGAACATTTTTTGTTAATCCAAATATAAAATAAATGGTTGTGTTAAGTTTAACTTAAACATTATTTTTTTCTTTAGTTTTATTTTCTATAGTTTTATTTAGTTTTAACTTTTTTTTTGATAATAAAATTAATTACAAAATTTAAAAAACTTTAAAAAACTTGTACATTTATAAAAAGTAATAAAAAACAAAACTAAAATTTGAAAAAGAATCTGTAATGAGCTTAGTTAAGTAAGACTTTAAAAGCAAACTACAATCGTCAATGTAATCAATCCTATTGTTTAATTTAAAAATTATAAAATAAAAAAAATTACAAATGGAAGACCTAATAAATTATGTAATTGTGTATAGTTTTTTTTTCTGTTTAAGAACACAAACACACTCAATAGCTGTGTGTGGTTGCTTAAATTTAAGTATAAATAAAAAAATTAATAAAAGAAATCTAAAAAAAAAATTGTGTTAGTTTTCAAGAGTTTATTTAAAAATAATTAAAAGGTATTAGACAAAGGTATTAGACAAATGGATCGAAAAATGACGCTTAAAACGTACTATACGTATGTTATATGTATAACGTGTGAATCAAATACATATTTTTTATTTTTTGAAAAATCCAAATTTTTTGATTGAAGTTGAAATGAATACCCCAAAAACCAAATTCAATTTACTTTTTAATCGAATGAATTATGAATTATTTCGGTACGTAACACCCTCTCTAAATCTGATAACTTTAACTTTTTCTTTGATTTAATTGCTACATTGTGGACCTTAGATTTTATATTTTAATTTTAGGCATTTTTTTATAGATTTATTTTTTATATTTTTATTGTAAATTGATTTTTAGTAGTATACAAACCATATTTGGGTCATTGGTTCTCAAATATTTGAATTAATAAAATAAATAAATAAATAACTTAATAAATAAATAAATAAATAAATAAATAAAAAATAAATAAATAAATGAATAAATAAATAAATAAATAAATAAATAAATAAATACTTAAAAATATAAATAAATAAATGAATAAAGAAATAAATAAATAAAATAAATAAATAAAAATAAATTTCCTTTTAAACGTTCACAGTGAATTTTATCATTGTAATTTATTTGATCGAATTCACTTCTAAAGAATTCAATCAATTTATATTATTCGCTTATTTCAATTATTCGGAATTCATTCGCTTCGGAATTCAATCGATAATTCGATTTTTTTCGTTTAATTAATCACAAATCGAAAAAAAAATCTCTAAAATTAGAGAAAAATTTTAAAATTTTCTTTTATTTTTAAACAGAACTGTCATTTGGTAAATTATTTCTAAAATATTTGAATTATTTTAAAATTTATAAATTAAATAACATACTTACGTTATTAGTATTCATTTTAAAATTAATACGGTTTATACAAACACCAGAAAATCAAAATTAAAAAATAAAATAAAAAGAAATCACCAAAACCAAAAAATCGCTCAACTTAAAAAAAAAATAAAAAAAAACAGTTAAAAACATCGCTAAATATGGTTAAAATTCGATTGCAATTCAAAAAAATTGCACAAATTCGAAAAACCCTTAAAATTTAAAAAAAAAGTTGCTAAAATTTACATAAGTTCTAGAGCTCCTTCTCAGTGAATTACTACATATTCTTTAAAAGCATCTTTGGAACTACTAGTAGTGCCAAAAAAATGTGAAACAGAATTTAGAAAAATTAACTTATTTGGAGAAAAATTTTACATGAAAACTGCGCCAGACGCTATTTACCAAAATGAAAAAAATGTTTTGCAGGACATCCTAAAATGTTATAAATTGTGACAAACTCATATCGTTCTTCTTGAAAGAACTACAAAAAGGAACGCCCTAAGTGACCTACAGCATCTGTTGCTAAGGAATACTCGGGGTCCTTTGTCTTCTTAAATTAACTTATTTAAGGAAATTGTTGCAAAAATACAAAATATCACAGTCACATTTCTTGTTGTTATTGGAAAATTTAAAAAGGTCATAAGTTTATTTTATGGCATTTTTAGCTGAAACTTTAATTGACATATAAAAATTTCAAGTTTTTTTATTATTAAGTGAAAAAAATAGTTGTAGTACCTTCGATAAATATAAAGTTTAATAGGCGCAAAATCAATTATAGGAAAGCCATTATGCCATAATTTTATTTCAAAAGTTGTTTACATTATTTGTATCGAAAACAGTAGAGAACATTTTTTTTTTAATATTGGTGGAGGGTATTTAAAGATTCGGAACAGCCGAATTTAAGCCCTTTTTACTTGTTTTTAAATTATATTTTTTTCAATCAGCTGTTTTTATTTTTTTTCTTAAAAATTCTTACTGGCAAAAATTTATCCAGTAAAAACCAGTAAGTTCTCTTGCATGAAAATGTCTCCTTACTCTCTTTTTTTGCTCTCTCCTTACTGAGTATTTGTGTAAACAAACACCTTCTAGTAAAAACTGTTAGAACTTTGTACGAATTTATACAAAATTTTTGAACACAAACACACTTATTGTAAGTAAGAGTATTTAAAAAATAATTTGACAATTCATATCCTCCGAAAATATTTCGAAATCGTATTAGATGGAGGAAAAATTATATTTGAGGCTACAGTCATATTCTTACTACTCACTTATTTTTAGGAAAATTAAAAAAATATATATCGTTTCAATAACTTCTTGGTAAATATCATGTACATGTTTGCAGGGTTGTCTTTTTCTAAAAAAAAAACAATTTGAAACATTTGTTTTTAAATAGTTTATTGAACATTCTTCATCTGAAAGAATTGTCATCACTTCGTTTATATAACGTTATACATAAACCAGTTTATTTACCAAAAAATATGGCGAAACTAGAATTGTACATCATGTTTTTGGTAATTTATTTATTTTCATTGGTCTTATTGGCATTCGATATTGGGATGATGTATCGATTTGATGAAAACTTGTTTAATTTTTATCTAATGACGAATGCAACTTTACTCTATCGCTTATTTGGACTTCAATGTATTACCATTCCCCTTCATGTTGGCGTTTACGTTTATGTGTTAATGCAAGTTTATGCGAATTATTATGGAAATTTAACACATATTCCCAATGCGATGCTGTGGCTGTCAATGTTGATACAAATATCATTCGCCATACCAATATTTATTCAATATCTGCGCAGAACTAAAAAAGAATCCTGGGAGTCGGAACTTCACGCTGTTATGGGTATTTTAGTTATAATAATATTCTTTTGGACAGTGTGCTTTAATACTAAACGTGTGGCGTTTTGTGGTTGCCTAACTATGAGTTATATGCTGCTGTATTTTTTTCTTATTCTTACACCTCAGTTCCATGGAGTGGGTGCGGCCGCAATAAGAGAGTTTAGGGAATCGCCGGATATAACAGATGACATTGGAGCTGTATATCCAGGACATCGAAGAGTTGATGAAAATGCTTAGCCAGACATTAATCTGGAGCTTACGGAACTATAACATTATAGGGCCTGCGCTACTAGACAGTTTTTGTGGAAGTGATTACTACCAAAGATCTTTTTTGAAGCTTATCAAGATCTGTTTTGAAGCTTATCAACAACAATAAATAAAAAATATTCTAAAATAGACGTCAGATTTTATTTCTGTTTACTTATACATTTCTCTAAAGAAATTACTTAAAACATTTATTTTTTAATCGTTACGACAAAATTTCCCAGGTGAGAACAGGCCCTTGATTTGGAATTACTAATTTATATTTTTGAAATACAATTGTAAACACTTTTCAAAAAAAAACTTAACTTGTGATATTTTCCTTTAAAACATTATTTTACTAGGGAATTTCCCCAATAGAAAAAATATAAGTTTTTGGTAATTTTTTGTTCGGCAGCATGTCGAAATTTCTCAGAACTTGAGAAAGTTCAAAACTGAAAGTTTCATATGCATATTACCTATGTTTTTGGTTAGGCTGGCCAATTTACTGAAAAAAGTATCAAAAAAGGACCTTAACAAAAATTTGTAAAATAATACAAAACTAAGGTGCTGGTTTATGGGTCATGCAAATCTCTCTCCACTAATAGCACACACAGAAAAATAAATTGCTAACATATTTAATTGAAAAGTGTAATTGGCACAACCAAATTTCTGAATATTTTGGGTGATGCAAACAAAATTCAATTGCTTTAACCGAATTTTGTTGTGGAAGCCAATATTCAGATGTACCAACTGATTTCAATTGTAGAAACCGAATTTCAGTTGGAAATTCAACAAATTGAAATTGATCATCCAAATCGCCGTATAAGCATTGGGAAGATTCCCCTGTTACCCCTTTTCTATTTCTAAAATCGTATTAACAGAAAAACTTTTTCCGTGATTCTAAAAACCATTTTCTTGTTAAAATCACCAGATTTTGAGAAATTTCTCATCTTTTTAAGGAGTTTTTTTTATTTGAAAACTTAAAAATTTGAAATTTTTTGTTAAAAACTACTTAAAAAATTTAACATCATAAGCACAGTAAATTATTCTCCACGTAAAAAAATTCCACTTGAACTTGAATGCTCTCAAAATGTAATTTAATATAGTCAATATGTCACTTTTTTACTTTTAAAATAATTTTCTTGTATATTAAATGTGCGTGAAAACACATTGTTCCAAATTTTCACGCGGAATTCATATGGTAAAAATTTTTTTCACATGAGACGCGAACAACTTACTATTCTTTAGGCGTTTAATAATATTTCCCATAAAAATACCACATAGTCTAAGAACATTTTTTAAACGAAAATCTGTCGATTCTAATGTTGTATATCTATATTATTTTATTTTTTTTTTAGGAAATTTACCTATAAAAAAAATTTAAGAACTCGTAAAGATAAACCAAGAAATCTTTCCTATACAAATATTTTTAAAATCTAAGTACAATTTTGTATAAGTACCACTTTGTATAAAAAAACAATAGTTTCTGATCGGTTTTGCATCCAAAAACCTTGATAAAATTCGAATATTAAAATTCTACCAATGATCGCATTCGAGGGAACCGTGAAATCATGGAAAACCACAATGTCTACAATTTTCTATACCCTTTTGATAAACTAAAGATAATTATTTACTGAATTTGGATAATCGTTTATGGGGAGCAACCCAGTTAGTTCGTTTCTTTTTACTTCATAAAACCCCCGTAGATCATTTGAACTTTTAACTAAATAAGATTTTAAAAATTTCTACATAAAAACCATTAGATTCTCACAAAGTTTTTATGGAAAAAAACCATTACATTTTGGAGACCTTTACCAATAGAAAAGCTTACATATTTGGAAGCCCTAAAAAAAATCAACAAATTCTGAAAACTTAGATTAAGATAATTCTGTTACGTTATAGTTAAATTATGAAGGACCTAAATTAAAGACAAACAATTAGATTCTGAGAACCTAATTAGTAGCAAAAAAAAAAACAAAAAATCATAATCTACAGAATTCCCAAACCCTTCTTTGCATAAGGCCAATATTGAATGCAATATATATATCCAATCCATAATGTATAATATAATTCAATTTTTCTCATTATTTTAATATAATATCGTACGTACTTTTAGCGAAGCAATTGTCGATTGAAGTAATCAAAAATAAATAACAATTAATTTAAAAAAAAACAGATTGGGAAATTGAAATTTAACAGAATGATTCAAAATTTGAATTCAAGTAGAAGGAAAAAATGTTAATATATAGAAAGTTCGCAATTTCGAAATCGTAGCAAAATATTATGTTTAATTGGGCGCAAGACCGCGAGGAATACATCTCTAAAACTTTTTAAATTTTTCGAAATGCCAAGTATCTAGAAATACGAATTCTTTAGTCAAATGTAATCATCGAGAAGATGACGAATTGTTAAGGGCTTAAGGGAAGGTTAGCATGTGAATCGACGTCGTCTTAAATATAGTTTGTATTTATGTCCGGATTTTGGACCGCTTCTCGAAATTTGACCCTAATTAAAAGAGGGCGGGTAAGTAAGTCTGTTACTTTTTGAAGGATTCACACGTTTTTGGATAAAAAAAATGAATTTTATTTCTCAACAAAGTCTCCTTTGACCTCTATACACTTTATCGAACGTTTCCCCTATTTTTATCCCTTCCAAAAATAAAATTTGTCGAGATCATCAAAATAGGTATTTGTTTGTGAGATGATTTCGTTGTTGGGGTCAAATCTCTTTCCACCAAGCCATTTCTTCAGGTTTGGAAACAAGAAATAGTCACTCGGCGCTAAATCCCGAGAATGGGCGGATGGGGGAGCAATTCGTAGCCTAATTCATGGATTTTTGCCGTGGAAACCGTACTTGTTGCACAATTGCGTTTGTGGTCGGTTGTGAGCAAACGCGGCACCGAAGTAATCATTTCCGGCGAGCCACTCGGTCACTCGGCGCTAAATCCGGAGAATGGGGCAGATGGGGGAGCAATTCGTAGCCTAATTAATGGATTTTTGCCGTGGAAACTGTACTTGTCACAATATTGCGATTGTCGTCGATTATGAGCAATCGCGGCACCCAAGTAATCATTCAAAATTGAAACCACTGAGCCATGTGAGAAGCCTATTGCTTCCACAATCTCTCGCACTTTCAATCTCAGATCGATCAACACCATATCGTGCATTTTTCAATTATTTCAGGTGTAGAGATCTCAATTGTTCGTCTAGAATGTTCGGCATCTTTCGTGCTTGTATGGCCACAACGAAATTCATTAAAGCACTTTTTACCATTAATATTGATGCTGCAGAGTTCCCATAGTATTTATTAAGCTTAGCCTTGGTTTTAGTGATGTTTTTTTCCTCAAAAAATAATGCTTAATGAGCACATTTCCATCCACTTTTATCCATTTTCTCCTCAAATCACGCGGTAGTCTGCTATGCTAAATGACGCAGCTTGTTAAAATTTTGACAGGAGTGACTAACAGATGCCTGTTAATACAATCAGTGTTGGCTTTTCAGTTAAGAAGCGGGAAATTCAAAAAGTTACGGACTGGTGTTGGGTTTAATTTAGCCTGACTTTTGACTGACCTTTTATACTAGCTTTTTTTCTTCTGAAGATTCGAATGCCTTAACTTATGAAAAAGTTGGCATGGCCGATGGATTTCATACTGAAGGGTTTTGAAATCCTGAGTTTTCATTTAACTGTTAGTTTGTACGTTGTTTTGTATTTTTTTTTTTAATTTTCTTTTGTTTAGTATTTAAGTTAAAGACAGCTCTGCAGTTTGAAATCCAGTGCGACTCTTTAATTAAAAATTGTTCTATTATAAAATTCCATATAAATGAAATGGCATATTAGCAAAAAATACAACTTAATAAAATAAATACATTATTCAGCAGGTTGAACTTTACGATGACCCGGATGTACAGCACCAAATATTTTCATTATATTTTCATTATATTCGCCAGTTACATTTTGATCTAACATTGCTTTACTTAGACCATGAAAATGAGGTGTCAAAAGAATGATCAAAAATATCAGCATATAGATTAGAGTTATAATACCACAATAAAAAGGCCTCTTAACTGAAAATCCAATGGTCCAATACAAAAATATGATAACAATGAGTCCCATATGAGCATGGACACCTAAGAGACAGGCACGCTTCTCATTGCTGCGTCCAGCTTTCCAAAGAGTCAGTGGTACTGCCAATAAAATTTGTACCACCAATGGTAACCACAGAATTATGATAAATTTTGATGATAAATTTTCATAGTTTTTGTAAAAAATTGTCAGCATGACATAGACCTGAACATAGGCATGCAAAATGGTAGTAAACCAATTAGCACCACCCAAACGATAAATTAAAGCAGCATTCGTCAAGAGATAAAAATTGAATAAGTTTACGTCGAAAATATGCATTAGGAATAAATCGGCCACAATTAGACACACAGAAAATACATATGTTATCCATAGTGCCACAAATAATTCAATCTTTTTGGCCATATTTGAGAATTATCGATGAAACGGCTATAAAAACTAAAACTGAAATGATAATAGAATTGTATAAGAAAATATGAAATGATTTAAAACATTTAAGTAGTATGATTCAAAGTTTTCAAAATTAATTATTCAAAAATTAGAACTGATTGAAGAAATTAACAGTTTAAAGATTCATTCACAATGCTGGAATTTGCAACGCTGCAGATTGGAGTGTACTGAAAAAGAGATTTCATGATAAAAAAAAACCTATGTAAAAGCGAAGGATTTAGAACATGGGTTAAGTGCTGGAAACACTGTCAAATTGAGCCAAATCCAATACAATTTTGTTTTAATGTAACTTTAAGCAGCCTAATCTCAGCCATTTTTTTTAGCATTTTTAATTCGCACTTGTAACTACTTTTTATCTTTATCTTTAAAAATATTTATTTATTTATTTATTTATTTATTTATTTATACAACATGACCTAGTTTTATATTTAAAATACAGGATTGCAGTACATACATTACATTAAGGTAAGGCAGACATAAAAAACAATTATAACTATTACAATTATTATAAAAATTACAAAAATGAATAAATTGGATGGAAGATTATTCCAGAGACTAGAAGCATATAGGTAAAATTGCCATTCATATACAAGGTACCGATGAAAGGGACTTATGATTCCTCTACCTCTTTCCAATCGGAAAAGCATTGTTTCAGTTTAAATAGTTTTATGCAGATAGATAAGTACACGTATCTCCAAATAATTGTCGAACGAAACACCGTAAAGTTTTGTGAAAAAATTGGAGATATGGGCATGCTTTCCTAGACCATACATATATCTAATAATGTTATTGTAGACAAAGTTGAGCCCTCTTTTACTAATAGAATCGCAGTTTGCGAAGAGTTCGCATCCAGATATCAAATATGTCCTTGCAAGGAGAATTCTTATTTTTATAAGAGTGTACTATTGTGACGACCAAAGGGACCCTAATTTGACGTAGGCTTGTCCAACAAGTAGGTTTACATGATTTGTCCAAGGTACAACTGGATTAGTAGTTCTATTATGGATTATCATGCATTTAGACTTGTGTAAATTAAAGGCAAAGTCCATTTGCTGTTGCCCAAAGAAAAATTTTGTTTAAGACACGGTTTGGTTAAATGATATCTTCAGCTACAGATTGCATTGGATTGCATAAATGGAAAAAAGTAATGGTCCAAGGATAGAACCTTGAAGCACTCCTCTTGTGAGTCTTAATAGATTAGACCATAAATTATTTAGGTGCACTGCTTGCTATCGAACTGTTAGGTATGAAGATAAAAGCCTCGTCGAAGTATAGGAAAACTTAAAAAAGTGTACTGTGGTCAACCGTATCAAAAGCCTTCGAATGATCGAGAAGAACCAAAAGATTTAATTTTTTAAATTTTCATTCAACAAATTATTTTCCTTTATAAATGCACTCATTTGCATATGCAGAAGTTTCTCTGGCACCTTTGATAAGTAACACAAAATAGCTATAGGCCTGAACTCCGAGTTTGTTTTTGGCAGAGGAGCTATTAAAGGAGCTATTAACCTGAAAAAATTTTACTCAAAAAAATTTAAATTTTAAGCCAATTGAGCCAAATCCAATAAAATATTTTACTATTATTCTAACTTTGAGCAGCCATATCTTGTCCATATTTTACCACATCTGAACTATCTGAGGTACATTTTATTCAAACCGTCTTCCTTTCGTTATATGGAACAAATAGTTATTTTATTTGCATTAAAAGCGTTAGGCGTAAATAGCTTAAACAAAATCTGAATAAATAATTTTGAAAATTTGATCAAAGAAATTAATAATATAAAAAAATTAAACTTTTTCCAATAATCCAAACCTTTAAACTTTATGACTAAATTTCTCGAATGGATTTGGCTCAATTGGTTTCAGAAAAGCTCATAGAAAAGATTATTATAATCAATCTTATTTCAAGAAAAAACAAATAAAAAAGGCTTAAATTCGGCTGTGCCGAATCTTTGTATACCCTCCACCAATGTTCTCTATTGTTTTTGATACAAACAATGTAAAAAACTTTTGAAGTAAAGTTATGGAGGTGAAAAAAATTTTTTAGGTGAAAAACTTTTTTGGATGCGGAAACGAATTTTTTTACGTAAAAAAAATTTTGAGGTGAAAAAATTGTTTTAGGTTTGTTTTGTGGTGAAACAAAATTTTATTGTTAAAAAAATTTTAAGAGGTGAAAAATATTTGAGGTGAACAAAATATTATTAATTTCTCTGCGATTGGCGAAAAAATATAAGAAAATATATTATATACCAGTCGCTACTATGAAATTGTACTAAAATACACCAATTTGTATGGAAAATTTAGAGGTATCTTCATAACTTTTTAACCGCTGGACCGATTTTGCTCCTTTTCAATACCAAACTGTAAAATAATCTGGGTAAAAATAGGCACCTCCGCTAGCGTTTTCGAGTCGTGATCGCCATTTCAACAGACAGACGGACAGACAGACAGACAGGCAGACGTACATCGCTAAATCGACTTAAAATTGCATAAGGACCACGAATATATATACTTTATGGGGTCTTAGACCTATATTTCGACATGTTACAAACGAAATGACAAACTGATATACAATTAATGATTTAAAATTGAGTTGTCATAGGAGGAGAGTTGACCCCTTCCATCATTTCTTTTGGAACGAGTGCAAAGGAAATTCAGTTTTATTAATTGAAAGTATTAAAAATATTTATCTATAGTAATTTTTTATTTCGCCGATACTTGGTATCAAACTTGCGATCACAAGATTGCTATTCTAGTCCTCAACCGCTGAGCTATTTATTGATATGAATGTTGACTACTTTAAAAACACGACTTCGATACCCAGCAAAAAAAGTAGCAAAAAAGTAGCAAAGAAGAGAAAAATAAGCTGTGATTCCGGTGTTATAAAAATTTGGATCGGAACCAATGATTTTACATAGGGGTGTCATAGGGTGGAAGATTTCTTTTATGATCCTTTTTCATTGCATATAAAGCAATATCAACATTTTGGAAGTTGTTTAAAATGACTTCTTACAAATCAAAAAATTTGTACTATTAACTTCTTTGGATGTTCTGAAAAAGAGATTCGTAAAGAATAACATCCATTTTATTTTGCTGGGTTGCTATTTCGTTCGCCACCTCCCAGGAGACCATGCTACCTATCAATCCGGACGTGCTCAGGTTTATGGGGTGGAATCTTGTCTCCTTCAAAGTGGTTTTTAGCTTCTAACAATAAAATTAAATTATAGGTAGCTAATAACCTTATATCGACGTAAAAAAAAAAAAAAAAAACAACATAAAAATAATAATGAGAATAGAGAAAGAAACTAAAAAAAAATAGTTTTATTTTTACGATTTTAATTCACAAAGTAAAATTATCTAGATGTTTAAGTGACTGAAATCTTGAAAACGGACTCACAGTGTCCGGACAGAACTCATGAATTTTTGCGCTTAGGGTTGTCTTAATGGATCCACTTTTCATCGCCAGTTACAATGCGATGCAAAAAACCATTCCTTTTTTGGCGTTCAGGGAGCTGTTCCCAAGTAAAAATTACCTTTCGATGTAATGCGGTTTAAACCTGAATTGCAGACATTTTTTTTCTTTTGAATTAATCCCATGACTTTTAGGCGTTTGATGACTACCGACTCGTCCATGCCAAATGATCCTGACAACTCCTGAAGCGTTTGGCATTCGCCCACATAGAGCAATAATTAAAACTTTTTAGATTGACCCGGCTGTTTCTTGTCCTTGCGCTTAAAATCAGCACTTTTAACAAACCACTTCCGATACGACTGTTCAGATAAAGCACGCTCACCGTCAACTTCTATTAAGTTCGATGACCTTCGGCCGCAAGTTTCTTCATATTAATTTAATTAAGAAGAACTTTCTGCAAAGAACTTTATCTGGTTCGAAAATCAACATGTAAATATTTTTGTTAACATTGCAGCCAAATGACATAAACTGCTAAAGACGCTCATTCACAATAGGTTTTAGCGGCAAGACATTGAAAACTGGAATATTGGTTCATATAATTTACTTACCTTACTTTGTTTATGTTATTTACCTTACATCTTTTACATTATTTTTATTATTTACATTATTTACATTAATATACATAATTTATCTTATTTATATTTCATATTTTATATTGTGTATTTTCTTTATAATATTTACATTCTTTACATAGTTTTCTTACTTCCAAATTACACATGATTTATTTATTTTTTTCATTATACAGTAAATCCCTTATAATATTTAAACGCGATGTGTTTGATATTCTGTTTTATGTTGTGTTTGACAGGTTCTGCCTCTTCTATTATATATTCACAATCTCCCATTACCTTCTACCTGAAAATTTAACTGATACATTTATGTTGTTTCTTACATAAAGTTTGACTGTTGGTTAAATTAAAACCCGTTATACATTCAGTAAACGGGCCTTATATCTTAAATTACTTTATTCGAAATTCTTGCAATTCTCACTACATACAATAAATTTGTTTCTTTTTGTAACAATAATAACTAAGATTTTAAGAATTTAAAATCTGGTAAATTGTGAGTTAAATATTGAAACAAATCACTCAAACTTAAACTATAGTTATAAATGTCAAATTTAAATAGAAATATCTATGATTAATGTTTAACTTTGGTTGTTTTTAAAATAAGTTACCCGTCATACATTTGAAAACTGTTGAATTTCATTAAAAATCACATTTTGGAAGTTGTTAAAGAAACTGCCTTAGAAGAGGAAAATCTTTTATTAATTTTTAAAAATTAATGTAATATTTAATTTTAAACAAATTAATTATATATATAAAAAAAATTTAAAGATTCGCACAGTTTTCTTAACATCACTTTTAGAACAATAATTAATTGATATTTTGGATGTTGTTCAGAATTACAACTAAAAAAGTTGTATATTATATTATATGTATGTCAAAAGTAATTTTTATTTCGAAATATCAAATTTAATCCATTTAACATATTAATACATTTTTCAATCCGCTTAATAAGCCGATTCTTGTAATGTCGTATATTGCATAAACATCTTCTTTTTTTATGTTTCATACATCATCTATTTTATAACTAAAGGAATTATGTACTTCCTAAATAAATAATTGTGGTATAAACAAAGAAACCGTCAAATAACATTTAAAATGGGCCAACAATTGTATTTAGGTACGTATCTTCAAATACATTTTAAGTATTTGTACGAGCTTTTCATAAATCCCCTAATTAAATTAATTGTGTAAAATTTCAAAATATGTAAATTATCTCATTGTTGCAATTGTTGTTAAAATCATGACAATATTTTATAAACAACAACTAAAACAAAATTAATATTGGAAATTCGAACGACTACTGGTTTTTGTTTCCATTTTTGAAATAAACACAACAAAAAAAAAAAACAATCACCGGAATTCTGATCTGACCACCCAAAAACACCATAAATAAACAAATACGACCACCATAGTAAACATTTATCTGTAAGTATATTATTTATTTTTACAATTTGATCAATTTCATAATCCAACGTATCATGAAGCAAATATTGACAAACTTGTGATGCTGTCTTGTAAACAATTTGATGACCGCCACTGTACTTATTCCATCAATCCAAGTGACGTTGGGCATGATCGTACGAAGAATTTTTTTTTTTTTGGCGGGAGCTCACATTGAATTTTCTTTATATTAAATGTACTTGAAGTAATACAGGGTGGCCCAAAAACATTCACATTTTTTAATTAAATGTTTATGTGGACCATGTAAAGGCCCGACTTAAAACATGTCAAAAAAAATTATATTGATATTAAGAATTATAATTTAAAAATAACATACAACAAAACAAATAAAAATTCAAGAAATTTTAAAAATAATATGCAATTGTACGAATCTCAATTAATTCATTCAAGTAAAATATGGGTGTCGTGTAATTTAGGGGATAATTAAGTAATTTTTTAAGCAACTTGCCAACCTTGTACGAAAACTTAGGAATTACTTCTATCTTTCCTTGATAAGATAAATCGGCAATTGCAAATTCTTTCCCCAATATTTTCCTACATTTGCGAGGTGGCTCAAAAATCGAAGCAAGTTGGTCTCCAAAAATTAAAATCGGAGAAAGGAAAAATCTCATATTTTTTCTCTAGTGGACTTTCTTCTACAGGAAAAATGTAAGAAAGGCTTTAATGGCATTCTTTCTGAATTTTAGACAAATAAAGGAAAAAGTCTTCTGTATGTAAAAGCAAATCGGGATTCGACTGTACTAATTACCCGAAAATATCTACATTTTTGCAATGAAACTTTATTTGTTAACCACTAAACAACTTCATTGGAAAACCTCAAACACAAGACCATTTCGAACTGTCTAAATTTCTGATTGGTCAGACTCCCCTGCCCACAGCTCTGGTCGTGGATATTCATAAAGTATATAATTTTTTTGATTTCTTATTTATTTTTTTTTATTAACCAAAAAGCCACTGCAATCAATGAAACTTGTCTAATGTCTCATAATATTCCAAAATGTTTATTTATTTTTGTAAGTTGAGTATGATTTTCTTAAATTGACCGACAATGTTTATAAACAATTCTCTTTAAAGTGGTATAATTCAGAATTTTGCATTAAATGGTTTGAGAAAAAAATGGTTTTTAATTTCATTGTTTACACATTTTTTTCAAGTGGGTTTTAAAATGGTTTATTGATTTTCAATGTTGCGTACAATTCTAAATAATATTTTGTAATTATTTCGATGTTTAATATTATAATTATTTTTATCTTCATTGATAACAAAGCTTTAATACGCTTAGTGATAACGGCTAACGGTAATTCAAAATAACTAACGGTAATTTAAAATTGTTTCCTTATGATATTTTAAAGTTATCAATATATTAAGTTATTTCATTATGTTATTTTATATTACCGGGTTTTTCTATTCTATTCTATTCGTTAGATTATTTTAATGTTAATGGTATTTTAAATTATTTCTTTAAATCGGTAACGGTACTTTAGGGTTTGTGTTTCAGATGCCAGAATTTTATTTGAAAAAAAGGTGACATTCAAAACTTTTATGGGAAACAAAAATTTTGTATAGCTTAAAAATAATTACCGATTTTAATCCGTTTTTCTTCTTGTTTGGTGCAAGGAAAATACATATTTTTCTATTTTTTTTTTCCTTATAATTTGTTAAAATATATTTAAATCTTTTAAATTTTATAATTAATTTACAATTTTTTTTATGGCGTCTATTTTATAATTGTCAAACAAAAATGACAGCTAATCTGAAGTTTTATCTTAGCAACAATTGCCAACGAATATTGCCGAATAACTATCACGACATACATATATTGCCGGCAATAAATATATAGAAAATCGAGTGGTGCACACAAAAGATAACATAATTTTGACATTTGCTGCTATGTATGTCTATATTTATTACAGACTACCCAGGCAGAAAACAGCTGATTGAATCAAAATGGCGACTAGAAAATGAGCAAAAGGAAATCTCAAAATTACAGTGATACACAGAAAGGGAAAGATATACAAAAAAAAATATGTACAATACTATTTATATGAAGTTAACTTTTTCTATCTCATTTTGCAAATCACTGCAATGTCAAAATAACCATACGTTTCGAGAATTCTTGTTTGACATATATCATTGGTAACCTGTCTGTGTAGTGATATTCATCTTTAGTCTAGACGGCGTTTATCTCTTGCGCGGCAATAAAAATTTTGTGTATATTCCTTTTCGTAAATCTCTTTGTCACAAGCATACAAAAGCAACACTCGTTTAATTATTTTGAGGTTCACTCCAGGTCATGGATGTTGCGAATGGCTTAAAGTTATGACTTCCTCCGAAGCAACCTCTTAACGTTCTTTAACAACAGTTAAAACCAGCCTAGACAATGCACTCCGTTAAAATTTCACTGTAGAAAAACGAATGAAAAATATATTAAATTTTATAATTAAAAAAAATATTTAAAAAAATTATACCTGATAGCGAAATATGGAAAGCATAATTAAATTCAGCATGTTAAACTCTTCATATACATCATATATCTATTTAAAGGAGGATTTCGTTGCAGACCAGTGTAATCTAGAACTACTGATTTTCATCAAAAATCTAAAATCGAAACTCAGGCCGCTTACATCTTTTTTGGCGAGAAGTGCTTACTATTTTCTGGCTGATTTAATACATATTATTTCTTTGTTATTTCCCCCATAAAAAAAAACTAAGATCGAGTTTCAGTTAAAATATTTGTAAACACAATTATAAATTTGATTGAATTTGTACCAACTAAAGAATCAATTTC
Source organism: Eustalomyia histrio (assembly GCA_949748255.1). Lineage (NCBI taxonomy): Eukaryota > Metazoa > Arthropoda > Insecta > Diptera > Anthomyiidae > Eustalomyia > Eustalomyia histrio. The sequence continues at coordinate 114,299,165 of OX456526.1, read as the reverse complement.
AATTATTTTTTTAATCATATCAATTAAATTTTTGATAAAAAATCTTCAAAATTTTCAAATAAAGTTTAAATTATATCAATTAAAATTTTAAATAAAGTTCTAACCAAAAATCAATTAAAATTTGAATAAAATTTTTAATTGAAATTCCAGCAAAAATTTTTTGATTGAAATTATTGATTCAAATCACTTAAAATTTTAATTGAATTTTAATTTTTTTTATCAAATATACATATCATATATATGTACAACCCAGACAGGAAACAGCTGATTAAATCAAAATAGCGACTAGATAATGAGTAAAAGGAAAGATTAAAATTGGAGTGATACACAGAAAGAAATAGATATACAAAAAAAAATATGTTCCATACAATTTATATGCAATATATTTTTTCTATCTCATTTTGCAAATCACTGCAATGTCAAAATAACCATACAGTGCAGAATTCTTGTTTGACATATGTCATTGGTATCTTTTCTGTGTAGTATGCGATACATTTGTTACCGTGTAATTCATCAAAGCATTCAAACAACTGTTTTTTTTTTTTGTTTCCTAAAAAAACACGAACAAAATATAAAAGAAATTAAAAAATATTTTTTTAGAGCGGTCAATCAGTATGTATCAAATGGTCAAACTAGTTTTAAAATGTACTAGTTTTTATACCAGTAATTACAAAACTTGATCTCAAAATGATCATCCTGAACCAGTTGTGTACTAGTTTAATAGTATCGATGTAAACCTTTAAAAAAAATTTCCTTAAATAAAATACAAGTTTTGAAATTCTCATTTTGTTTACATTTGCTTTTAATAATAAAATCTAATTTTGAATATATTTTGTAAATGGAAGTGCAAATTAACTGGTACATAACTAGTGGCAAAGAGTCACTCCTGAACTAATTTAGTAAATATTTCATTAGTAGCAGTTTGGTCGGCTGATTATAAAAATATGCATAATCCCTGTTGCATGGTGTATATAAATATACGAGAACATAGATTTTTCTTTAATACTACTTGAATTAATTTTTTAACGTATTTTATACAAACTCATTAATTTTACTTAATTTTCACATGTTTTTTTTTTGTTTCTTAATTTGTTTTAATTTAATATTACTTTAAGTATAACTTTATAAAGGATGTCCCAAGAAGAACGCAATTTTTAAATTTTAAATAAAACACAGATATTTAAAAAAAATCGTTAAACTTTATTATATCGTAAAGTAGACAGAATGAGGTTATGTATGGAACAATATATCGTGCAGATGGCCGCCGCGGCTTTGCTGGCATGCACGCGATCTTTTAATGAAATTTTCAAAGACCGTTTTGCATGAATGCTGCGGTATTTCATTAATGCAGCGTCCAATTTCCTCTTTTAAGGCTTGAGTCGTCGTCGGCTTATTCGCGTAAACCATCGACTTCAAAAAACCCCAAAGAAAAAAATCTAATGGTGTTAAATCGCACGATCTAGGCGACCAGTTCTGATCTCCAAAACGCGAAATAACACGACCGGGAAATGACTGATGCAGCAATTGAATTGTTTCTCTGGCTGTATGACATGTGGCGCCGTCTTGTTGGAACCACATGCCCTCCATATTCATTTCTTCAATTCTAGGCAAGAAAAATCTGGTTATCATTTCACGATACCGAACACCATTGACTGTTTGCGCTTGACCTGCCTCATTTTCATAAAAAAAGGTCCAATGATTCCTCCAGCCCAAAAACCACACCACACAGTGACACGTTGAGGATGCATTTGTTCTCGTGAATCACTCGAAGATTTTTCTCACCCCAAATGCGACAATTCTGCCTATTGACAAAGCCAAGAAGATGAAAATGGGCCTCGTCACTGAAGATGATTTTATCGGCAAAATCAGCATTTTCATGTTGTCTCTCCAATACCCAATTAACGAACTCCCTTCGCTGTCCATGGTCAGCTGGCTTCAGTTCCTGAGTCAATTGAACTTTGTATGCATGAAGATGCAAATCTTTCGTCAAAATTCGCTGCAAAGTGGATTTGGAGACACCAATTTGCTGAGCTCGCTGTCGAATTGAGGTGGATGAAGTTTGAGCGACATCATCACGTACAGCTGCGACATTTTCGGTCGATCGACCTGGTCGATGGCGCGTTGTTGTCTTTACATCACTAACAGACCCAGTTTCGGCAAATTTATCCATTAATCTCTTTACAGTTGACTCTTTTGGAGCATTATTGTGACCCCAAATTGATCGCAATTTGCGAACTGTAGCCGCAAAATTTCACCATTTTGGTAAAACAATTTCACAATGAGAATGCGTTGTTCATTCGTGCAGCGCTCCAATTTTACTAACCTCGTACCTTCTACTAGCAAACAATAACAATTGTTCAAATGTCAAACAATGACACTTCGAATGTTGCCAGATTTAAAAATTGCGTTCTTCTTGGGACACCCTTTACTTATATCAAAATATAAAAACTATTTCATCAGATTTTTAAACCGGACTAGTGCAGTGCTGTTCATTTGATGGGGCAATTGTCCCCTGCTTACGATCTTGCTTTTAGTCGTCACTGAAACAGCGACGAGTGAACATGTGTAGCGGATGTATGCTGATTTTTTTTTCATTGCACTGAAAAAAATTAATAGCAATGTACGAAAAATATTTTGTGATACTACAAGATCTATAAAAATCTTTAATAGACTTAATAAAAAACCCCTTTTTTTTAAATTAAAGTTAAAATGTTTTCAAAAATTCGAGTCCAATCGTTCATTCATTTATTCCGATCAAATGTTTGTTTGTTTTTCCTTCCGAAAATTTCATTTTTTTAACAGAATAACAAAAGAAATCCAACATATTAAAGATATTTTATTAACATATTAAAGATATTTTAATATTAAAGATATTTTAATATTAAGATATTTTAATATTGATTAAAAAAATCTTCAACTTTTTGTTTTTATACAATAAAAAAGACACCCTAATGTATATATGTATTTCTTTTTTTCCTTTCAAAAATTTAATTTTTGTTAAATTTTTATTTCTTTAAAACAGTTTTACACAAAACATTAACAGTTTCATATTTTCAATAAAAAAATTAAAGTCATTCAGATACTAGCACTGCTATTAACCCATTGAACATTTCTTACAGTGCAATTCTCATTTTCTCACAAACACAACTACATTTTTATTTTTGTAATTTTAGCACTAGTCCAATACAATTTCCTTAATCTCTAGTAAAAATTACTGATATGGTACAATTAATTCTCTCTATCTCTCTCTTAGTAAATAGTACCGAACTAGTTTAAAACTGTCAGTTGAGTCCTTTGTTCCACCGAATTTTTTGTCCTGTTGCTAGTAATGCTAAACTACAACTAGTAATGTTAAACTAGTTCTTTGACTATTCCAAAGTGCTAGTTTGGAGACAATTGCCCCCAGCCCTATGACATCTCCATGTTAAATTCTACAGTTGTTTGTATGGAGAGGCGGTAGAACTCGTACTAGTTGTCTGTACTAGTAATTTTTGCTACTGGGAAATTAAAGGAACCAAAAATGGTTCGCGAATAGAATCATAAAACAAATTATTCAATCGAATCAAAATTGAATCATTATAAATAATATTCGTAATAAATTATTGATATTGTACAATATCAAACGGTAGGTATCTATGCACAGGTAGATATCTATTTCTTGAAATTACGGCCATAACTGTAATAAAAGTTAAGATATAAATCAAACAAAATAATATGAATTTTAGTATATCATATAAAGCGTTTTTTTTTCTCTGTATATGTTGTCAATAGTGTTTATTGTAAACTGGATTATTTTTTACACCAAATTCATTATCAATTAAAAATTTAATTGATGTGATTATACTTTTAATTGAAAATGAACAAAAAAAAAATTTTAATTGAAATTTTTTTGGCAATAATTTTTTTCTGTATAAGTTCATACTGGATCCCAAAATACGTTTTACTGATTTATAAAAAATTTAATGTGGTCATGATGGGAATCCAGCCAGCCGAGAACCCTACCCACTGAGCTATCGATACATATTATTTTTGATTGCTTTAAACTTAAGTGAATTTTTGCGCTTCGTTTTTTTCGTTAATGTTATTTAAACATACTTGCATTTCCCTTTTGCTTACAAAAAAAAACAAAGTTATGTATCTAAAAATAGATAGAAATATTGCAATTATTATTTCATTTATAAATCATATATTACGTAATCAATAATCGGAAACCTATTACTTTATGCTTAGAAATAATGCAAAAGGTAAAGAGCTATCATTACAAGGTAACGCACGAGTATATCGATTCTCTGAAATTCTGTATTTTTTCCCTAATAAAAATGTTTTTAAATGAAAAAATAAATGTTTTTCTTGTTTTTCTTTTGTTCTTTTGTTTTAATCATCGGATTTAAATAATTTTTTTTAATACAAAAAATTATAAATTTGGGGTTCGTTAGCCAGTAAAAATGTTTCAAAGGGTCCGTGTGGTTAAAGATAGCTTCTTTATATTATAATATGCTCTAACATTAGACATATATTTTAATAAACACATTTAAATTAAATTTTTTTTTTTTAATTTTCCCTTAGTGAATATAAACTTTGAATCTTTATTAAATCAAAATTAAACTATTATCAAGACGCACTTCTTTTTCAAGGACAACCACAAACAAAAAAATTCTAAATAAAATACAAAGGAAACATAATTTCCAATTCAATTTTTATTACAACCCAAAAAGAAAAAAAAACATTCATGGTATTTTATGGTAAACAAAACAAAGACAACAATTTGACCAGTGATAAGTAGATTAGAACTAAAATATTTGATAGTTTATAGAATTGGGTATACAATGTTACGAAATGTTCGAAAAAGCAAACTTAATACCCCATAGACTTTTTGGCAAAAATATAAAAAAAAAACCAAAAATAATCATATCTTAAGTTTGTATCTTATGAATGTGTGTTTTTTATTGATGGACAACAATGAATGAGAATGTACTACGTCTACATATGTTATGTATGTACATTTATCTAAGATTCTTTTTTTACACTCCTGTGCACAATTCAAATCATCCCAAAGGCGATTGCTGCCGTATTTCTTCTATTGGACATCCGTTTGTAATGTATCTTATGAGCCATTTATTGATAGCTTGATTTTGTTTTTTATTATACATTCTGCTATTTTGTCTTTTTATTTTTTTATTTTTTTTTGTTCGCCTCAAATATATAAAACTTTGGCGCTTAACATAATTTCCGTAATGACCAATACACATAATAAAAATTATGGTCTTATACTAAATTGTCTATGTGAATGCAGAGTTTAAAAATAATGCATTCTTTAACACTTCTTTTTTTTTTTGAGTGCACCCAGAGTTGTGCACATAAATGAAAATTAATTTAAAGAGTTTTAATTAGGCTAATAAGTTGGTGTATTGTGTTGGTAAATTTTCTGAGAAGGCGGTCAAAAATCTATGACTTTTGAAGTAGTTGATATTGTTTAAGATATCAGTCACACAAATCGAGTAATGATATCAGTTATAAAATTGGGGTTAAATTTATATACCGCCTGTTGTGTTAAATTAAATTAAAAAACTATTTTTATTTAAATTCAGTGCGGGTAACTTATTTAAGAAAAAAATCCAGACACTAACTTTTGGTCCATAGAAATTTGACATACAAACAGTGACAAAATAAGATAGTAAGAAATTTGTAAAGAATCTTCTAAGGACACCAATTTTTAGCATTTTCTTGTTTTTGCTTAAAATGCGTTTTCAAGAAAAGTCCATAGAAATTTGACATACAAACAGTGACAAAATAAGATAGTAAGAAATTTGTAAAGAATCTTCTAAGGACACCAATTTTTAGCATTTTCTTGTTTTTGCTTAAAATGCGTTTTCAAGAAAAGTTTTAGCTAAAATTTGTTTATCGATTTTTTAATTTTACTAAGGTATATTAGATTTCAGTATGTATATTTTAAATTTCAACAAAAATTAGTAAATATTCTGAAAAAATTCAGTAAATTGTAAAATAGAATTATTTAACCAAATAATAATTTTTTACTAAAAATCAGTACAAAAATAGAAAAAGGCGATTCAAAACCGTTTATAAACTTTTCTACTAACTTTTTTTCTGTCATAGAGTTATTTTAGAGTCATTTTAGACTCATTTTTGATATCACTTTAGAATCTTTTTTCTAGTCAAATGTTAATTATTGGTGAATTTTCCTATAGAAAATCCGCTTAAGGACTATTTTCTAAAAAAAAAACACTTCAGATTTGTAAACGATGCACAGAAAACTTTCACTTTTTCTGTACTTTTCAGATGCTATCTACATTTTCCTAAACCTTAAGATTTTGGTATTTTCTTATGGAAAACCCTTGAGGACTTTTCCTAAAAAAAAATCCTCAGATTCTGAATGAAAACCCATCAAATTCCAAGAACTTTTTTCAATAGAAAACATCTGCTATTGTGTGGAATTTCCATATAAAAACCTTCCGATCTTTTCCTTTAGAAAAGCCATCAGATTCTGGGGACTTATCCAAAAAGAAAACCCCACCATTTCCAAAGGACTTTTTTTTAGAAAAACCTCATAATCTGAGACTTCTTTTCTTTATTAGAACCCTGAGATTATGAGTACTTTTGTCTATAGAAACCCCATCAGAATCTGGGGATATTTTTGTATATGTAAAATCTCTATTATTCTTAGAACTTCCATAGAAAACATCTAAGGACTTTCCCCTATTGAAAACCCTCGGATTAATAAGACTTTTTTCTTTCAAAATCTGAGAAACTTTTTCCAGATTCTTAGGACTTTTTCTTCAAAAAAATACTCAGATTTCTAAAGATTTTTCCTTTAAATAATTCTGATTCTAGTGAGCTTTTTCCTAAAAAAAAACTCATATTTTTTTGACTTATTTGATTTTTAAAAACCATATAATCCAGAGCACTTTCCTGCTGAAAAACTCAGATCCCAAAGCTTTTTCAGATTTTTAGAATTCTTTCTTTAGAAAAACCTTAATATTCTGAGGACTTTCTAATATAGACAATTCCTCAGATTTTGAGTAATTTTTTCCATAACATAGAAAAACCTAAGATAAAAAAGAAAAGTAACACTTAGGAAATTCTTCCTAATAATCAATGTATTGCTTTTTTTGGAAAGGAGACAGCGGAGGGAATGAATGGCTTCATATATGACAACCCTGTGATTGTGCGAGATGATAAAGCTTAGAACAGTTGTACTATATAAAAGATGACGTGATCCACAACACTAAGAAAAAAAGTTGCTGCATCGTCGGCATCATATCTTCAGCAAATCTTGATCGATCTGCAAAATTAAAAAAAAAAAATCTTGTAAAATAAAGTTGTAATTAAAGTATGTATGTCGAGCAGGATATTTAAATTTTGAAAAATTCAGCAATTAATGGCAGATAAAAAAATATGCGTTTTATGTCATAAATTTTTCACTTAATTTATTTTTAAAATCTTTTTACCATAGAGAAAACGATTTCGAATATTTAAAAAAAAAAAATCTTAAAAAATATTAAAAACTGTATGCCGACCGTGTCGAAAAAAGTAATTTCGTAAGTGCGTTTTGCTTAGTCACGTACTACATTTATTATGTTTTGGATTGATATTTACAACAGCGCTGCCTTACCGACGTCCATTTGACAGATACTCATTTATTATCTATAGTTGAACTCCTCACGCTCATTACTATCCCATAAAAAATGTATTAATTTTTCGTCAATGCAAAATAAGTACGAAATCTAGCAAGTGTCATGCGGGCTTGAAGCAAGAAGTTTTTGATTTTTTATTTTATTGGTTTTGTAAGCTTACGTTTAATCTCACATTTCGGCTTCGCATTGTATGCCTTCCTTGTCGGTAATTAATTGTTTTTATTTATTTTATTATTGTACGACTGACCGTCACAAACAAAGGACAGCTACCTGTGCACACCAAACTCTCTTCGGGCTGTCACATTTTCTACCACAACTTTGAATCTATAAGAAATGTTTGCAATCGACTTTCACAGAAACAAGTCTAAAACTATAGAGATCAAAAATAGATCAAAAAAACGATTACCTTAAGTGTTATGGAAGGACTACGTTGCGATATGCATGAGGCATAGAAAACTCATATATTATTTTTATAAATTGATCGTTACGGTCACTGGGATCGAACCCGCAACCAACTCATCAACCTTTATAACTATCCACGTTAAGCATACAAAAAGTATTTTTTTAACTTTAGAGTTTTTTATGAGTTAACAGATAAAGTTAAGTCGAAAACACAGCTAGTGTTTCCTCAACTTACATTTTTTTATTATTTTATCTGTACCATAAATTCTTTGGAGGGTATAAAACGAATTCGATAAGCTAAATTTAATGCTTTTACTAATTTTTGAAAAGTTCTGTTGAGTTTTATTTAAGTCACATCTACACTGTAAAAAAAGGCTAAAATAGCTCTATTGTAAATAATTTAAATTATTCAATGGAAAGAGCACTTTCTCAGAATTTTATTTTATAAAAACCTGCACAAAAAAAAAAAGAACTCATTCTTTCTGGTATATCTGTGTATTGCATATGGTCGGTTTGGTCATATATTTGATGGTATTGTATTAAAGGTTTTTCAGGTTTTTTGTTCTACTTCCATATATTGAACCGAATCCGTTTAGTTATGGGTGCATGTATGAAGCAAAAAAATAGTCATCCCTCTTTTATGACTCCGGTGGCATCATATTCATTCATTCAATAGTATCTTAACTATTGTCATAATAAATAAAATCACTCTTTTTTTCCTTTTTATACTATTTATGTGTGTTGATAATTTAATGGATAGAAAATGTAATAAAATAACTTCCTTTATTTTTTCTTTATGTTACATGCATTTCAATTTGGAAATGTTTTTGTTTTTTAAGAAAACCATAAAATTAGTTTCTTTCAAAATGTTACTCAATTTTAACTTTTAGTCTGAAGATGTACAATGTGAAAATAATTTTATGACTAACTAGTTTAACATTTTTATAGAATCTTTAAGTTTAAGTTACAAAATTCCACTAAAACATCTGTTGATTTCATTATTAAAAGGTAAAACTTTGAATTCAATTTACCTGTTTTACTTTATTTTAGCAAAACACAATTTGCTTACTAAGCATTCAAATTTTATAAATCTTTATTTTTGCACAATATGGCATCACTAGTACAGCCCATGTCATAAGAAAGTGTACAAAGTTTTTATTTAAAGACCAGTGCCCAAATTCCATAAAACCATTATTGTTTGTTTTCGAAGTTAAAAATCTACCATATTACATACAAACTTTAAACCGATGTTACGAATTTGGTAACAAACAGTAATTTTCTATCTTATAGTTCAAAAGTTTGGTAAGTAACATCATTAAAATTAGAGAATATTGGGGTATTTGATAAAAAGCGAAAACGAACCGCTTTTTAATCTACAATATTTAGATTCATGAAAATAAATTTTATTTCCAATATTTATTACTCAGAACATTTAATTAGACTATAAAAATAATTCTTAATACATGGATCGTAAAATATTGAGCAATTTCAGTGCTCTATTCAATGATCTATTTCGTTTTCGATTTATATCACACGCCTGATCAACTTCGAAAGTGGACGATAATCTTCACTCGTCTGATAGGATCTGAGCACAATATTTTGTTCGCAGTTTTGATAAGAAATGGCTGTCAAATTACAGGCAAATTTAAAAAATTACCATATTATAGTTGAACTGGTTAATTAAACAAAAACATGACAATAAAAAGCAGAAACTGGATGTACCAGGCCAAACAGGCCAATTAAACTTTTCGTTGGGCGCCAATAAGAAGAAGTGTTGCTTTAATTCCAAAAGTAGAATGACAATATTTTATTTTACAATTTTATTTTATACAAAATTAAACTCAAAACTGATTTGATTAGTAATTTAGTGTAGTTTATAAGAGTTGCAAAGATGGGAATTCTATATTAATGTAGGAATACGATAAAATGGCATTTAATATACAAAACACTATTTTCGGGCATGGAAAATTCCTGTGTTAGATGAATGCATTAGGTGAGTATACAAAATCCACCTAAGTGTTTAAGCTGTGTGAGTACAATCAAATTTTTGGGCGTTTAAAATTTTCATGTTTTTTTCAATATACTAAAAATTCATCTCAGATAAATTCAGTCTGGGTACTCACAATGAAATTTTATGTGGTATAATAATTTTGTTTTTAGTTGACCAATTTGTTGTAATTTAATTAAATAATAATCAGGGTTGGCAGACAATACTGCTAAAATAAAGTTACCGAAATAATAGAAACTAGCGTTACCCTTACCGATAACCGCATTTGTTTCGGTTACCATCCAAGATAATAATCCGGCTCGAGGTTAACTTTGTTGTCCCCTGGACAGAATGAGGAATTTTTCGTAAAATATTTTAACTGGATATTTTCAGGTCATTTCAGTCCTTTTTTTAAGAAATACGAAAAAGTCCCTTAAAGTTGGAGTTGTATATGTTTAAATAAATTTATTCTGTAGATATAATATCTTGAGAAAGCTGAGTTATTTTTTACCTGAAGTTCTAAAAAAAAAAACAATGCAGATGTGCTTCTACGAAAAAAATTCTTGTTCTAAAGTAAAATTTTGCAAGAAATTGTTTCGTTGAGTGTTTTAACTCTTTATCTCATATTTTTAGGGATTTTTCAGTTTGGCATTTTTGTTAAGGGTAAATAAAATTATCCACAAAAGTGGTTTATAAAGGGTTAAAATTCTCATAAAATTTTCCTTCTGGAGGTAAGAACTAGTACATACGAAAATTTATCCGGTAGATGTAAAATCCGGATAAAACAGAATTGAAATTTATTCATAACATTTTCTCCAATAACAACATCTGATATCGAATTAATTTAAAACAATTTAAATACTATACAAATTGTGGATCTGATGGTATTCCCAGTTGTATATTGATTAACTGTTCTCATGCCCTAGCAATTTCTTTGAGCATACTTTTCAATTTATCCATCAAGCGTGGTTATTTTCCAAAATTCTGGAAAAAGTCTTATATCATTCCGTTATTTAAATCTGGTAATAAATCAAGATCGATTTCAAAACTCTTCGAGAAATGCTTAACCGATTGTCTTTGTCACCAAGTTTCTTCCATGATGTCGCCTTTTCAGCACGGTTTTCGGAAAGCCTGCTCAACTTCAACAAATCTAATATATACAACTTTTAAGATTGGTTAATCGTGGTTTCTTAAATGGACAACATACTGATGTTATTTATACTGATTTCAGTAAAGCGTTTTTATAAAGTAAACCATAATCTATTACTCAGAAAATTATATTTGATGGTCTTACCAGAAATCTGTCTAGTTGGTCTGAATCATATTTAAAAGATCGTAATCAAAAAGTCGTTTTTAGCAATTCTACTTCAAAGAATATTATAGTTAAATCTGAGGTGCCTCAAGGAAGCCATCTAGGTCCGATTCTATTTTCTTTATTCATTAATGATCTACCGTGTGTAATAAAATTCTCTAATATTCTTATGTGAAAATTTTTTTGAGCTATAGTAACTACTGTGATCAAATTTGGCTACAAAAAGATTTCAATAATTTTTATGGATGGTGTTGCGCAAATTTAATGGAGTTAAATTTAAAAAAAAATTAAGCACATGCACTTTTCTAGAAGATTTGGAGCTTTTGATCTTTATTCCTATGGCTGTTTCCAGTTGGAGCTAGTTAATTCTATCATAGATTTGGATATTCTATTAGATGCGAAATTACAGTTTGCTCAACATATTTTAATGGCTATTAACAAAGCTCGTGGAGTGTTGGACTTTATTAAAAGATGAGAAAAAGAATTTAATGACACCAAGGTTACCACAAAATTCTATACATCTTTGGTAAGACCAATTTTAGAATATGGTTCTGTTATTTGGGATCCGATTTAAAATATTCGCAGTGATAAAGTCGAATCAGTACAAAAACAGTTTCTCCTGTTCTGCTTAAGAAGTTCCTACCCTAATATTTCTAATATTCCATCTTTTTCAACTAGACTTGCTCAAATTAAACTGCCCACTTTGAAAAGCCGAAGAACAATGCTAAATGTTTCATTTTAATTACCTCTCAACGTTCTGTATATTAAAAATATTAAGTTATAACTTTGTTTTATATTTAAAATGTATCCTGTTTTATATCCCAGCAAAACCACTCATTACCAAATAATGGGTAAAGTAATATATAGCCATAGGAGCCGATGGATTACTTTACACCTTACTTCACTGATGAATTTTACAGGCGATGAGCCTCAAAGTAATGTATATACCCATTACTTTAGAGGTGATAATGTAAGGGGTTACTTATATGGTTACAAGAATGGAAAAAGTAATGTGTCTAAAAATAGATTTTTAAACAAGAGGATTTTTTTTTTCAAATTATTACAAACATTTTATTTTAAATTTTTGTAATTAAAAATAATGTGGTCAAGATGGGAATCGAACCAGAGAAATCTGGTTGCCAGCCAAGAACTCTACCCACTGAGCTATCGACGCATATAGTATTTGATTGCTTTAAACTTAAATGAATTGTTGCGCTTCGTTTTTTAGCTAGTGTTATCAAAACAAACATACATTACCCTTTTGCTTACAAAAAACACAAAGTAATGTATCTAAAAATAGATTTCCAAAAATATTTCAATTATTACTTTACATTTATAAATCGTACAAGGTGGCGCAAAAGTAATCCTCCTATCAGAAAATGCTATAAATTTTGCGATTGGCCCCTAATGTCAGTTCTGTTTTGACATTTGTGTAGTAAACACATGCGAAATACACGTTAATAAACAATGTTACGCTACACTGCTCTAGAACGCGGAATATTGGTGACTATTTATTTGAGCAATAATGAAGATGATTTTTCATCAAAAATAATCATGAGTGATGAGGCCCATATCCATCTTAGCGGGTACGTAAATAAGCAAAATTTACGCTTCTGAGGCACTGAAAATCCGCGTGTAACCCACGAAGAGCCATTACACCCGCTCAAAGTAACTGTATGGTGTGCTGTTTTCGCTGGAGGAGTCATCGGACCTTTTTTCTTCGAAGACGTCGCGGGCCAAACGGTTACTGTGAATGGTGAGCGCTACAGAGCAATGATCAACGAGTTCTTTTTGCCGCAACTTGATGAATTGGGATTGGAAAACATGTGGTTCCAACAGGACGGTGCAACGCCACACACTGCACGTGCCACAACCGATATGCTGAAGGATGCATTTCCCAGGCGCCTAATCTCCCGTTTTGGCGATTTGCACTGGCCAGCAAGATCGCCTGATTTGACCGCTCCAGACTTCTTTTTGTGGGGCTTTTTGAAGTCGCGGGTTTATATCAACAAGCCTCAGACTCTTACAGCTCTTAAAGACAATATCCGTCAAGAATGTGAGGACCTATCGCCGGAAGTTTTGGCCAAAGTGATGGAAAATGCCATAAAAAGGGATCAAATGACAATCAACTGTGGCGGCGGCCATTTACATGACATCATATTCTCGACTTGATGTAAAAAAAATTAAAAGACCAAATAAAATTAATCCACAAGAAGAATCAAAGTTTTTCATTTTTTTTTTAATTACAGCCAAAAAACATCGAAAGGTTATTTTTGCGCCACCCTGTATATTACGTAATCAATAATGAGTAACGAGCTATCATTACAAGGTAATGCATGAGCATATCGCACCCATTACCAAAGTTTTGCTGGGATACTCACTAGCACTATAATTTAAAAGATTTTCATCTTATTGTGCTAGATTATCTAATTAAAAAAAAAAATATAAATTAAAGAAAAAATTTCTCAACGATCAACACGCAATTATATCCCATTGCATATTCCATTTTATCGTCAAATGTACTCTGAGGATGATCCGTTAATAAAAATGCGTAACGATTTCAATGACATGATGATTTAATAGATTTTTCTTTCAATGTAAACACTATTGAACGTAATATTATTTGTTTTTAAAAACTTAAAATGTTTTGTATTATCAAATTGTTTTATATTCTTTTAGAATTTACTCCATAGACTTAATAATAATAAATAAATAATATATATTTATATTAATCAAAGAAGGTGTATTGTTGCACACACAAATAATTGCTACATCAATCTTACCTCTCTATGAGTCAAACAACTTGCAAACAAACTTAATTGCATCGATTATAAACACAGCATAAATAATGTAGATATTTTTGAAATTTGCTTTATTTTTTTATTATTTTTGGTTTTAAATATTTTTTATATTTTTTTTCTCTAATTTCTAAAAGACAATATTTTTACCACTATTACAAATAAGTACATTCACAAACTTTGTGTGTAAAATTTGAATTTATCTACCAAAATATTAATTTTAAGCATAATATGTTTAATTATAAGCATATTATTACATTTTATAAGTATTATTGTATATGAAATAGTGTATGAAACAATTTCACGTAGTATTTGTTTATATTTTTTTTTACTGACTATGCGTTATATTATAGAAAAATACCCATTTTATAGTAATAAATTTCATTTCATTTCATTTTTATTAAGTCAATGGAATATATAAAATTTCCTTACAGACTAGATTCAACATTTTCAAACAATTTTCAGAGTGTAGTTAAAGAAAAATGTTGCCGTTTAAATGTACTGTGTTTAACATGGAACAGTGTGTGTGTAAGTAAAACATAATTTCAATAGTTAGTTTTATGTACTGCCAGTTTATATGTCCATTTTCTTATTGATTACACTGTTTCCATCCACATATTTGCATTTGGTAAAATGATCTTTTTGTTTTCATTATTATTCTTCTATTTTTATCGCATTGTTCACCACATACATTTTTATTATATTTTTATTTACATATATTTTTTTCATAATATGTTTCTTAATTCATTTTTTTATTGAGCAATAGTTTGTTATTTTTTTATATGTATATGTCTTGGTTCATGTACACCACAATATTTAGAAATTTAACACTTCCTGCTTTAACTGGGACATATAAGTACTTTTCCAACGTTTGACTATACAATGTATTTTTAAGTGCTTTAGGTTATTTGAATATTAAGAATTCACATAATATTAATGTTGTTCTATTCTAAGAATTTATGAAATATAAACAAATACAAATTAATTTTAAATAAATATTCTTTCACAACAATTCATTTCTGATGGTAAAATATTTGAGAAGAACAACAAAATATGTACATGGAAATAAAATTAAACAAATATATTTTAATTCAAATACTTTCAATATCGTAAAAACAAAAAAAAAATAGATTTATTAAATTTTTAGATTTTAAATTTGAGATAAAATATTTAACTTACCCAGGGAGCTATTTTTCAAGACTTATGATTTTATATTGAACACACCAAAATATGTATGTAAAAATAAAATTAAACAAATATATTTAAAATCAAATATTTTCAATATCGTAAAAACAAAAAAAAAATAGTTTTATTAAGTTTTTAGATTTTAAATTTGAGATAAAATATTTAACTTACCCAGGGAGCTATTTTTCAAGACTTATGATTTTATATTGACCACACCAACCGGTATAATTTTTTTTTTTTCAAAAATCTATAAAAACATTAATGATTTATTTAAATTTTATAGCCGAAGACGAAAAGATTTTAAGCCGAAAAAGCGTTTCGGTGAAGCATTATAGGTGCAATCCGAGTAGAACTTGTAAATATTACCTTGCAGCATTTAGTATTTACTACATGGAGTGAAAAGTACGTAGCCTCACATATAGGTGGCGCGAAAAGTGTCAATATTTTTTGTTTATTCAGTAGGGCCGACTATTAGAAGAGTTGTGACAAAAATTCATGACATTTCATTAATTAGAAAAAAAGTTACCGTTATAAAAATGATGCTGCTTTTAAAGTTTGGGAAAAAAATGGGTTGCAGTTTTGTGTTTTGATTAAACATTGTTTTTTTGGTGTGAAAAAATACTGTCCAAACTAAAGAATGAATTGATAAACATTATGGTGAATCTTCGCCGTCATATTCAATGGTTAAAATGTGGTCTTCCGAACTCAAACATGGTCGTACGAGCACAAATCTAAATGAGGCAGTTACCGAAGAGAACGCAAGAAAAGTGCATCAAGTTGTATTGGATGATCGAAGAATTAAAGTGAATGAGATTTCTGACAACATAAAGATATTAACAGAGCGAGTTCGCCATATATTACATGAACAATTACATATGAAAAAGTTTTCTGCTCGATGGATGCCGCGATTTTTAACAGCTCAACAAAAACTGAAACGTTTTCATGATTCGAAGTATGCTTTGGAGTAAATATTACTGAATTTTTACGGCGAATTATAACAATGAATGAGACGTGGATTCATTATTATACACCAGAGACCAATAGATGGTCTGCGGAGTGCTTAGAAGAGTGCGACAGCCGACCACAGCGGCGAAAGACTCAACAATGGGCTGGTAAGATAATGACCAGTGTTTTTTGGAATGCTCGTAGTATAATATTTATTGATAACTTGAAGAAAGAAAAAAAAAAATTACTGCCAAGTACTATGTTGAGATATTGGACAGATTGGAGGAAGGAATTAAAAAACAAAACGGTCCCACTTATGCATTGGCTTATTCATCTACTTTGACTTCAGAAAAATTGAAGTCTTTATATACAAATTGCTTTCCCATCCCGGTTTTCTCCAGATCTGGCCCCCAGCGACTATTATTTGTTCCCAAACTTGACAAAATGGCTCTAGGGAACGATATTTTTCACAAATAAGGAAATCATACCAGAGACGGAAGCCAATTTTGAAGAGCTTGACCACTCGTATTTTTTCAAGGGTATCGAGATGTTAGAGGATCTTTAGAAGAAGTACAGTTCACTTAACGAAGGTTACGTTGAAGAATAAACTTAATTTTAAACCCAAAAAACTGTTTTTTCATTGTTTCGACACGGAGTTTTCACTCCATGTAGTATATACGAAGCTACCCTTTCCATAAGTTCATTATTAAATTTTAACTATTTTGTTTCAATTCCTTATTTGGTCTAATCTCTCTTACAATACAACATGAAAATACTAGTTAACCTTGTACAAATATTTGAAGATATAATTAAAATCTTATTTTTTTTGCTATGTACCTTTAAAGCTAACAAGGGATTTAACATTTAACACCTTAGTTCACCATAAAACCAACAATACCCACCCACTGTTGTAAACTAGAACTAGACGTGTTTAGCATTTAGAACAATTGTCACAATTAAATGTGACAAGCAAACACACATACATACTTACCAATAAAAAGGGTCATAATAAAATAAAAACTAGTAGCAAAAGAAGCCCAATCAAAAATATATGGAATGACCACAATGAACATGAACTAACTTCACTGGACTGAACTAAAGTGATGGGTATATTGATTAGATGGATAAAATTTGAGAAAAAAAAATAAAATAAACCTGGTCAATGTACAATGCACTTCGTTCGTTCTGTAACTGTAAATTTGTGGTCATACAAAGTGACATGTTTATATTCATACGAAAATACAAATTTGTAAAAAATTCCCTGCCAGCATTACAATACGAAAATATTTCCAAGTACTATTGCTTAGAGGAAAATTTTAATATCATAAAGGCCCATTCGCTATTATGGAGCACTTTATTCTGCTGAGTAGATTTTGTTCCTTTATCCTTTGCACTTACAAATTTTTCGTTTCATGCAGTCTCAATTTTAATAGACTCCACTCTGCAAAGTGCAGTACTCCGTCATTGGAGTACTTCACGGAAGTTTCCCCCTCCCGGAAGTAAATATAAATATTTCAAACTATAGTTGTGTTCTTGTTAAAAGCTAATGCTACGAGAGTCAAAGCCTGTAGAAGCCTGCCGGTATGATTTTGGAAAAAAAAATGTTTTTCATATAGAGAATAAAACATTAAAAATACTTTGGTCAATTGACACATAAACAAACCACTGACGAGTCCTTGGATCGGATGAAACTGCCGCAGTCTGCTAATTTCTTGTGTCTGATAAATTTTCCAAAAAAATGTTTTCTTCTTCTTCCTATACTTTAGAAAAATTCTTTGGTAATAAATTCTAATATTAATTACAGTTTCTTACAGTTACCTACGCTGATACATGTATTTCGCAAAAGATCTCTTCAGAACCCGAAAATTTCGATATATAATTAGATAATTTTTGGTCTTCAGATTTTAGTAACGTCATTGTGAACTTAACCACGTGTTTAGTTGCTAAGAAGACCAAAATGAAGCAAAATATACGTTTAAATAGGACTTTTGTTTAAGCTCTGCTTTCCTATGGAGGCTTTGGCTTTTACGAATCTTCGAATTTTGAAGAGATATATTGCCAGATCGAAATACATATATCAGCCCAGCTAAAACTAATTAGCTAGCTTTGTTGTTGTAACAGGTCAATTGAAAAGTCCAAGGCCTACCATACTAAAACACATTTTTTTGGCGAAATTCTTTTTTTTTATTCACATAGTTCCCTTCAAGGGTGATACATTGATTAAAGCAACCCTCCAACTTTTCGATACCATTGTTGTAGTACGATTTGTCCTTTGCCTCAGTTTCGGCGATAACCTCTTCATTCGACGAAAATTTCTTCCCAGCGAGCATTCTTTAAAGATCTGAGAACAGGAAATAGTCGCTGGGGGCCAGATCTGGAGAATACGGTGCATGTGGGAGCAATTCGAATCCAAATTCATGGATTTTCGCCTTCGTTTTCACATTTTACATTTTATTTATTTCATCTATCGGGCTTAGCCCTTACAGATTACATTTAAAATATATACATAATTACAAAAAATTTTAATTTTATTTACAATTTCAAATCAGCCATTCCATTAAATCATTGGAAACATTTTAACATCTGTACAAGATTATGGTTCTTCCTCATCTAACATGTTGGAAATTATCCTCTTAAACGGTTGTCTGCTAATATTGAAATCAATTCGGTTTGATACCGAATCATACAAGACAATACATCTAGATATCGGCTCGTACATTCCATAATTGGTTCTATGGAAAGGAACCACAAATAAATGATATTCTCTTAACGCTCTGGTCGGAGCGTGAAATGGCAAAATGGATAATAAAGGAGAGCAATCAATTTTGTTATCCATTAAGTCCTTTATAAAGGTAATGCTTTGGATCTTCCTACGAACCATTAACGATTGAATACCGAGCGTTTGCAAACGACTTCGGTAAATAGGCATATTTTCAAATGAATACTGCCTTTTTAAAGCAAATCTTGAAAAACGTTTTTGGATTCTTTCAATCCGGTTTATATCGATATCATAAAAAGGGTCCCAAATAACACTTAAGTATTCGAGATGAGACCTAACTAAGGATTCAAAAAGAATTTTAAGAGTATTAAAATTAAGGAACATTTTTGAATTCCTTTTTAAAAAACCAAATTGTGAATTGGATTTAGAGATAATATAATTTATATGATCTTTAAATGATAAAGTAGAATCAAAAAAAATACCTAAATCTTTTATTAAGTTTTGGCGTAAAAATTTGCTATTATTCTCACCTAAATAGTCAAAAGTAATAGGAAACTGTTTACGAGAATAACTAATTACTTTACATTTAGAAAAGTTTAGGAAAAGATGGTTAATATGACACCAACTTATTAAGGAAAAAATATCTCTCTGAAAGTTTAAACAATCAGCTAATGATGAAATGTTGTGGAAAAGTTTCAAGTCGTCAGCGTACAATAAACACTGACAGTTTTTGAAAACTTTAACGATATCATTTATGAATAACAAAAAAAGTAAAGGGCCCAAATGGCTACCCTGTGGAATTCCGGACTTTACATAGATCGGATCGGACAAAAAAGTTCCAATTTTAACAAAAAGAACTCTACCAGTTAGGTAAGAGTAAATCCAATTTAAAAAATTGGAATGAAAACCCATTTTTAAAAGTTTATTTATCAAAATTTGATGTTGAAGTTTATCGAATGCCTTTCCGAAATCGGTATAAAGAGCACCGACTTGAAAACCACTCTCAATTGAAGTGATACAAAAATGAGTAAATAACGTTAGATTAGTACAAGTTGATCTTCCATTAAAAAATCCATGTTGGTGAACCGTAATGTGGTTTTTAAGCTCCCAAAACAGCTTCTTGTTTATCATCTTATCGAAAATTTTTGGTATAATTGATAATTTTACTATAGGTCGGTAGTTAGACACCAAATCTCTACGACCTGATTTAAAAATCGGTGTGACGTAAGCAGATTTCCATTCATCTAAAAAATGTCCTTCTGCAAGCGACTGATTAAAGATGGTTGTTAATGCTATGCAAAGCGAGTATGCGCAGTTTTTTAAAAAAGTTGGAGGCATGAGATCAAATCCAGCACTCTTATTGGTATCCAGATGTATTAAAGATTCAAAAACATCAATTTTTTCCAGCTGCAAATGTCCAATATTTACTATATCTTCTACATTATTTAGATAATCGGAAGAGGTATTGGATATATCGATGTTCTCATAAACTGATGAAAAAAATTTCTCGAATAAAGATGCAACCTCTTGTTCACCACAGGCTATATTGTTTTCGAAATACAAAGTTCGAGGTATACCATTTGAATCCCTTTTACTATTAAAAAATACCCAAAAGTTTTTAGGGTTGTCTATTATACGAAATTCCATATTAGCAACGTATCTCTTATATAGAAACTTAGATAAAAATTCAAATTCACGTCTAAGGCGATTAAAATGGGCCTTGTCGCCAGATGAGTTTGTTGATTTATATTTTTTATGAGCTTTATTTCTTAAATTTCTTAGATGAAGCAATCTGCGATTATACCAAGGTAACTTCAAATTCTGCTTCTTCCTCTTAACCGGAACGTACAGGTGAAAACATTCATTTAATATTTGCTTGAAAGCCGCATACATATCAGTTAGATTACGACCATTCAAAATTTGAGACCAGGAAATAGAGTTGAAAAACGCGTTAATAGCATCATAATTAGCCAAATTAAAATCATAATATCTCTCGCGAACATCATCATTTATAGTAGAATCATAAAAGTTGAATTGAATCTGCAATGCCTTGTGATGTACTGACTCAGCTGTAAAGGGTATATCATATCTACTGACTTCACATTTAAAATAAACTGACTTGTTTTTGGTCAAAAGTGACCCACCCACTTTGCACATAGCTTTCCCATTCCCAAATATTCGTGAATGATATGATGTACACGTTCGGTTGATATCTTTAGAGTACCTGCTATTTCATTCAATTTAAATTTACGGTCATTCTGAACCATTTTGTGAATTTTATTAATGTTTTCGTCCGTAACAAACTCTTTTGGGCGTCCACTGCGTTCACCGTCTTCGGTGCTCTTTTCACCACGTCTAAACTTAGCATACTAATCCTTGATGATTGATTTTCCTCGTGCAGTGTCCGGAAACTTGTCATCAAGCCAAGTTTTTCCCTTCAAAAAGCAATATATTATCAACACGCGAAATTCCTTTTTTTCACAATAACAAAAGTAGCTTCATTCAAAATGCTATAATTCACAAACTAATGATCCGAAAGCTGTCAAATTTATACACGTCTCTTTTGAAGGTTAGGGCTAACTAAAAATCATATCGATTTAGGTCTAGTAGTGCCATCTATGTGTCAGCCCCGGGACTTCTCAATTGACCTGTTAAGTATACGGGGGTTGAAAGCTCGTTATAAATAAACAAAATAATAGTATATACTCGTACATAAGCTGCCTTTCCCTTGAAAGTAAAAACCATACGTCAGTCTAGCATCATTTCCGAAAAAAGAGACACGGAGAAGATTAGAAAATAAACAAAAACCTAAAAATAGAATGTTGTGTGTGTATATGTTGGTCACTTCTGAGTAAAAGGAAAAAACAGTAACAGCAAATTGATATGGACGGCAAACTGAGAATTAATTACATTGCATTGAAGGCCTTGATAAGGTGAGATAGAGATAAGATAGAAGCGGTCGCACTTTGGTAAAGTAACCTTTGTAAATTACAATAATATGCATGATCAATTCATACTTCCTAATAGTTGTTGAAAAAATTATCAACAATAAATATAATTTAATAAAAAATCACTGATCGATATATAGAATAAGACAGAAACTAGTTTAGTCTGATTTAAAAAATTAATAGCGATTATAACTTTTAACGGTTACAAAAACTGTACTCAACAGTTATGCTTACCAGATACCAGGTCGGAAGAACGACTTGCCTTTTGAGGCAATCCAATCATCGACTAATTTTTTGTTCATATGAATTGAACTTCTGCTCGGACAGGCCTTGTTTCATAGACCGGAACAAGTAGAAATAGTAAGGGGCGATGTCTGGAGAATACGGCGGGTGGGGTACGACTTCCCATGTCCAGGTAGGTCTTGACCGATCTTGCAACATGTGGCCGAGCGTTGCTATCCTGCAAAACAACTTTATCGTGCCGTTCTTCGTATTCCTGCCATTTTTGCTTCAGTGCTCGTATCAAAAGTATTATTTGAATCCGATATCGTTCCCTCGTGATCTTTTTATTCAGTTTGACCCAGTTCGTTGTAGATCACGCCGTAGGTCGTCGCACCGTATACAGAGAAAAATCTTCATTGCTTGAAAATTATTTCAAAATTATTTTAGGACTTTTTAAAGGGTGAGACTAATTACTATAAAATAGTATAATTATTCCTTAGTAAGTACTATGAATTTCAGAACCAACATGAATCAATTCTTATAACTAAAGCCTTTTTTAGTTAAGTCTATAATTACAACAACATATAAAAAATTATGAAATAGTAACTTTAATTATTCAACATGTTGAGAAAATATCAAAAAAAAATTAAACGTGATACTATAGAATCAAAACTTCTAGCTTTTATTACCACAGGAAAAAAAGTGTCAATATTGCAATTATAATAAGGATTTTTCCGAATGCAAGGTATCAGAATTGTTAAAAAACACATGTGAATACTTGAAGTATGAAGATTGCGTAAGTTTAAATTTAACCAACATATATCATTAATACTATTAGCAATTATTTATAAAAACGGTGCTGAGACATGCCGAAAACCTAGTGGCGAAGGCCTGAAGTGGCATATAATGTTTGTTCCAAGAGGAGTACACGACGCAATATTACTAAAGTTTGTATTATATGTAAATTGGATTTGATTCATAAGGTTTCTGGAAAACTTTGTAAAGTAAAATGTTAATATCGTTCTGCTAAAGAGTTCGAAATAGCAAATTGTGCTTTAGCCGTGTCTATTTTAAAATATTGGAATAAAATAATGCTATCCAGATGAAATAATCGTCGAGCAGACTGGTGCATCCATAAACAAAATAAAATTAACTTAATTTCAAAACTAAAGAAGTACAAAAACTTTTTCAACATATATTACATCTTTAGCCGAAGCAATTTTTTTTTGTGATTTTCAACCTCTTAGTAAATTGGCCACAAAAAATTAGATTCTTATACTCCTCCCGTGTACATTTCTTTGCTTGTAAAATATAGGTCTATATGCCTTTCAAATAATAAAAAAATTAAAATTATTTATTTTTTTCTTAATTTTATTTATTAATCATATTATTACAAATTATATGTTAATACCCTAACCGAGCATTAGCAACAAAGGCCTTCGGCTCGTTGTAGCGAAAACAGATCAGAGCCTCTGGTGGGAATTGAACCCACGACCCCCGCACTGATAAGCTAGCACGCTACCAACTAGCCTACCGGGGCGCTCGAAAAAATTAAAATTTGCTGGAGTTTATCTATTACAAGGACTTTAGAAATATACAGGGTATACAAAATAACTCTCATCGTGCCAATGACCTATTTGCCTAGCCACCTAGCCACTACAATAAAATTCTAAGCCACTATATATAGGAACTTTGTTTAATTTTTTGAAATATTTTGAATTTTTGAAGAGTGGGTATTTTGAGAGCATAAGTGTTTTACTCACATGATCGAGCGTAAGTACAAAAAAATCTTCGTGAGTATTGTAATTTTTGGTTTGTGATCGTGCGTAAGTGTGTGTCTTAAATTGCTCTCGTGCCCATCTCTAGTTCAGATATTATATTGTTACATACAATTTTGTAAGTTTACATAAAAAAATATAGAAGTTCTGGGGTTTTGGCCATTTTCTACAACTGTGCAATGCTGGGTGGTCAAAAAATGGTAAGCGTGTGTATCGACCTTTAAGTGAACTATGTTTAAGTGTGGTAACAAAGAGAGAACCCAACAGAAAATTGTTGTCAAAATGATTTTGTTCATTTAACAGCTCTGTTTTTATTTAGAACAATACAACACATACAACATTTAGTGGACCTTGTGAATACCTTTATTAAATCAATGATGTAGTAATCAAAAACAAATTTATTTTTCTAATTTCAAAGTAAAAAAGAGAATATTTGTGCATACATAACAGTGTCACATTGTCAGCTAAAGTCTTTTGGTGTGTGTGTGGGGTTAGAACGCCAATCGAATTTGTTACGTATTTAATGAAACGTAACAAAATGTGATGACGACAAGTGACCTGGACACACAAGACATTGCATACATAAATAATCCAAACCAAAATCTATGTACTAGCATGAAGAAAGAAAGTCACTTGAGGCATTTCTAAAAAACTCACCCCTCTTAATAATAAACTTCACACTCTTTAAACCCCTTCCACGTAAAAAAATCACAAATCCTTAAAGTTAAAAAAAAACGAAAGAATGTGACTCTTGTTAAATAACAGCAACAATATAAAATCCTACGTATAAAGATAATAAAGACGCTACACGTTCTACACGTTGATTGTGATTACTGCCCATCTTTACATTACATTGTTGTAACATCATGCTTTAGGATGATGGTGATGATGAGTCTGAATACTCACATGTGTGTACTTTGAATATAAACGAAATGTGGAAGGGGGATGCTTTGTTTTTTACCTAATGTCTTGTCTTGATTATTATCGACATCTTTGTTTTTTTTTTATTCAGTTCTCTTGTTGTTTTTATTTTATATTGATTGTCATTGTCAGTGTATGTATAAATTTCGTGCCTGTATTGTGTCTTTGTTTCCTTTAATTTAATCACATATAAATACTTTTTATGAGCCGCTGTGAGCCACTTTGTCAATCAATACATAGTGTACTCATACTTTGGAATTCTCGAGGGGAGTTAAATTTTATACACTTTTTTATACTTTAAGGCAATTTTCCAATTATCTTAATAACAGTTATGGTTTTTTATATTTTATTGCATTTGTATAACTTGTAACACATGACAAAAAGAGCCTATTTTTTCTGACCAATAACATCTTACCGCCAAAAGTTGTTACTCTATCCAAGGACTTTATTAAACTAAAGTCTAAAAACTAGTGCACAAGTTTTAGGCTTTCTTGCTTTGAGGCTTTTTGTAAGACTTTTGATTTTGTATTCTGCACATCCTATAGTTTGATAAAGGCCTTGCTCTATCGACAGGATAAGCACATGCACTACTTGCTAAAAGCAGGTAACTATTGAAATTTTCTTCCACTTATCACTTGTTTTCTAGGGCCAGAGGTTCAATTCTCGTTTTGTGAAACGGTGAAATGGAAAGTTTTTTCACGTTTTCATAGTACTTTTGATTCGCGTTCTGTGAAAAAATGTAAAGAAATTTTAAAACGTTTTCATATGAAAAAAAAGTGGAACGAAACAAGACTTGTTCACGATTGCACAGCACTGGCGATTCTTGTTTTGTGTAACAGTGCAAACAACTGTCAAAATATTTTCATATGAAAAAATTGTTTACACAGAATATTTATAAGTGAAATAAACATGAAGAAGGTTGTAAGAGGAAAGCGTGCCAGCGAAAGCCAAAAGGAGTATTTAATTAATTATTTAGAAAAGAATGTGGACATTGCAAACGATAAGTTAGTAGTCTAATTACCATAATCACGGTGAAAAATGGAAAAAGTATTGGAGGTTTATTTATTTATAGTTTATTTATATTCTTTATGGAATGTTTTTTTTTTCTTTAAGTAATATTTGACTTCATACTCGCACCAAATGTAGTTCACTTAAGCAAGACGATATAAATCCATGAAGTGCTCGTCGGTTGTCATCTCGAATGGATTTTGGCCATCACAAAGTATGCACTCTCAAAAAATTCCTATAAATTATTAAATTATTTACAGCAATGAAATGCTTGTAACATCATTGTCTTACCTTTGTTCATCCCGAATTATTT
The DNA here is from genome assembly GCA_949748255.1 of Eustalomyia histrio. Classification (NCBI taxonomy): domain Eukaryota; kingdom Metazoa; phylum Arthropoda; class Insecta; order Diptera; family Anthomyiidae; genus Eustalomyia; species Eustalomyia histrio. The sequence continues at coordinate 114,272,975 of OX456526.1, read as the reverse complement.
GAGTAATATTCAATAATACAATTAATCAGACATTTTTATATAATTATTTAAAATAAATTTTACGAACTTAATTCACTTTTGTTTACGTTTTTCTCTGTTTTGACATTTGCTTTAAATTTTGGATAACACAGTTACAAAAGTTTCATGGGTACAGTGCGAATGAAACATTTTTTTCATAATACATACGAGAATCGCAAATTATTTATTTGTGAAAAGTTCGAGTGAAAAGTGCGAGAATTGACCCTCTGAATGATTTTAAGTTAGCAAATTTTAGTAGTTTTCTTTGAAATATTATTTATGAGTATTTCGTGAGTAATCCAAAGGAGTCTAAACTTATTTTTGTTTTCCAGTAAGATACATATTTAATTTAACCTTTCATTGACAATTTTTGTAAATACAAATAACAATTTTTTTAAAAAGGCACCAACAATGGAAAGCTGAGAGCAGACTGAGAAAAGTATAATAGTCTGGATAGTGGACAGTTCTTGGCATTTCTCTTTATGTAAGTAGAAACTAAAGGAAATTACAAAGTGTCGCACATTCTTGCCCTCTGTCTAACCTAATTTTAAAGGAAACTCCGTACATACTTGACATAGATTGTTAAATATTAAAACTTTAGGAAATAAAATGAGATATTGCATCCATAGGTCCAAGAATGAGTAGGACTGTGGCACTGACAACTCAAACTGAAGCACAATGGGGATATGAGGAATGAATTGTCTGATTAACGGGGGAAACAATGGCTTCAAATTGGTCAAGTAAATGAAAAATTGGACATCTTAATTCCTCTGAGAAATTGTTCAGTAGGATCAACATCATCTTTAACGCGGATTGCTGTTAGAACTTTGGCAAAAAGTAGATACAGTGCAGAGTTAGATCTGTGAATGCCTACGACTGAAACAGTGACCTCTTAGACATCAAAATAGAAGTTTCTTAAAAGATGTAAACATATAAAGATAGGAATATCAGCTCAGAATTTGGAAAGTAAAGGGTGGTTAAGTTTTAAGGGCCGATGTTGGATGTGAACCATACCTAAACGTCAAGTTTTTTCTGCATTTCATTTGACATTTCTCAATTTCAGACTAACTCAATTTGAACCATGGAAAGATACACAATCGAGCAACGCGTTAAAGTTATTCAGGCTTATTATGAAAATGGGCGTTCAGGCACTTCGTGATCGGGAAAATCGTGGGCAAATTTCAGCAAACCGGGTCTGTGAAAACACCTGTGCATGCTCGCCCAGGAAAACATTGCTGTTGTTCGCCGTAGGGTGTCATGTGGTCGACCAAGCATTTACCGTGAATGGTGTTAGCTATCGCGAGATGATAACGAACTTATTGTGGCCAGGAATTGAGGATATGACCCTGGACGATATGTGGTCTCAAAAGGACGGTGCCACTTGCCACACAGCTAACGGAACAATGGCTCTTTTGCGCGACAATTTCAATGGCCGCGTTATCTCACGTAGTGGCGATGTCAATTGGACGCCAAGATCATGTGATTTGACACGGTTGGACTTCTTTCTTTGGGGTTGTTTGAAAGAAAAGGTGTACGTCGATAAGCCAGCAACAATTAAAGAGCTGAAGGATGAGATAATTCGGCACATTAACGGCATAGAACCTCAATTATGCCTCAGCGTCATCGAAAATTTGGACCATCGGATGGAGGTGCGCCGCCGAGGTCGCGGCGCCCATTTTACGCTTAAAAATTTTTTTAAAAGTATGGGAGGTTTAAAAATGTCTTCTTCATATTATAAACAAACCTCTTCATGCTGATCTGCAATAAAATATATGTGTTATTTGATCTATGTAACTTTCCTAACTTTTTAATTTAATTGGCTTCCAAATAAATGTTAACATCTTAAACTCTCCAAAAAAAAAACATCTGTAATGAATTACATCAGAAATATTTACAAACTCCCACTCCACCTCAAATATGTGATACATATGACCAGTATAGAATTCGTAAGAAAAAAACACAAGACAGTTAATTTAATGATAATAAAGAGATCGAGAGATACAAATACATTTACAGATACCAAAAAACCATTTAACATTTAACGATACGCATACATTGGTTACGCATAAATTATGTTATGAAAACCTTTCTAGGACATAAATGAATTGATATGCGTGGTAATTTTCTGAAAGTACGAAAACAAGACCCGCAACAACAATAACGTTAACAGATATAATGGAAATAAAGGAAATTAAGCAATTTTCTCGGTAAAAGACAATAGCAACAACAATGAAATAAGGAAACTACCAAATTTTCGATTTTACGCTTTTGATTTTTGAAAGCCAAACAAGCAATGTAAAGTCATTATATGGAGTAGATTGAATCAAATGAAAACATGTATGTATGTGTGTCTGTATGTTATGAAATGAATACCAAATATTGATGCCACCATTACTTCACATAATATACTACCTATTTTATAGAATCATATTTTGGAGGAGGAATATTTTTGCAACAATTAATAAGTTTGTCTGTGCTCTGTTTGTTTCACAAGCACACACACACACTTACTCACAGTTTTTAAGTGGCAGGATGTTTGTTTATTTGAGGGAGAATTTATGTGTGTGTATGAGTATCGGAAAACATCCATTTATAATTGTGTGAATTACTACAAGTTGGCCAAACCTTTTGAGAATACGAGTGCCATAATAAATTTTTTAATAAAACGCTCCTCCGATAATATTGGGACCTTGAATTAATTATGAGCGTTTTACACAACAGACCGCCATTAGTACGTATATGAACCAATATTCTACTTTATTTGTGAATGGAGCATTTGGCAGCTTATGTTGAAACGTAAACAACAATACTAAATATTGCCTCGAATATCTTAAATTTCGTACCAGATAAAGTGTTTTTACAGAAGTTCTTCTTTAATACTTTAATATGAAGCAAAGTGTGGCGAGCATCTTCGAAACTTAGTGGCACTTTACGGCGAGCATGCTCCATATGAACAGACATGTCGGAGGTGGCTTGGTCGCTTTAAAAGTGGTGATTTTGAGCTCAAGGACAAGGGAAGACAAGGTCAACGAATGTCAATGCTTTAGGAGTTGTCAGAATCATTGGGAGTGGATAATTTTATAGTCAGGAAACTAGGTTGTTTACGAGTCGAAGCCGCGTGACATCGAAAGGCGATCTTTCGCCTGTGAACAGCTCCTCGAACGCCAAAATAGGAAAGTTTTTTTGCATTGATTTGTGAGTGGCGATGAAATGTGGATCCATTACGTCAACACCACGAGCAAAAAATCATGGGTTTGTCCGGTCAGCCATGAACATCATTTGCAAGGCCGAATATTTGTGGTATGAAGCATATGCTCCGTCGGAGGAGGACATTACCCACCCTGCGAAAAATGTGGTCAGTTGGGAATTAGGACCTGTTTCATGATAGGTGGTTCCGAAAACATATATCATGAGGACCGGTTCCTAAAGTACCAACCACGCGACCTGTTTAAAAGTCATGACATGTTCTTTTGCGTTGGTTCTGTAATATGTTCTTTGGGGTTGGTTGTGTGACATGTTCTTTTATACCAGTCCTATGACAAGTCACAGAGGGCAATTAACCCACTTCTAGGACAAGCCCATGTAAAAGTGATCGGTCCTTTTCATATAAAAAACCGGTCCCGTGACCGCGCACTATTACAAGGATCCGGTCCCTTTTCCCTCAGGAGGCTTTGGGATTATGTCCGCAAAACTTTCGGTCATAATGTCAATAGCTATTATGTCCGTTTTTATTGGGATTATATTCGAAGACTGGCTTATACCCATTTTTTATCTGCTCGACTAAAAGTTAATTTAACTTTTGTGAAATGTGAAACTTGACTAAAGATTACTGTAAGTACGATTATTCCAAAAATTATTCTAGTTGTTGTCGTTAATTCATGTTCATCTTTATATTTTATTTATTATTATGGTTACCAGATTAATAAAATATCCCTGAAGATGTTGGGAATCTCCAATGAAACGTCGTATAAATAAGAAAATAAATAACCTTTTATTTACTTTATAAATATACCTGACCTTAAAAGCCATACTTTAGATTATTCTAAGACATTTAATTTAACTTTTACACTCACAATATATTTTCCTTTACCGAAATACGTAGACTTTGTTTTGAAATGAAGAATCAATTGAAATTCTTAGAAATATATTTTTTAACTATTTGAAGTAGGAGTTGATATTTTCTGTTGAATGTAAAATTGTATGTTTTCTGTTTCTAAAAATAGAAATTCATATAATTCCTCTTTATTTTACAAAATTATTTCAATAAAAATTACAGAATATTATTCAAATATAAAATAAAAAATATACGTGCATCTGTGTGTGTTGTGTTTTGTACAATTTCATACAAATAAAAAAAAAATCAATTTGAAAAACAAACCACAAAAATCCTTTTTTTCTACATTTTGTCAGTTAAAAATTGATGGTTATTTTAAGCGACTTTCGATTGCTTTTACTACTTTTGTCGATTAATAAACAATGATTGTAAATAAACAACAAAATGGGCTGCCTATAATGGAAAATCAGTAGTCCTCATTTTAATAGTATTTTCTATTTATTTAATATGTATTTTAGATTATTTTTAACGAAATAATATTGTGAGAGTATATCTAAACGACTCTATGTTTGTTTTTTAGAATTTTATATCTATTTCTATAACTACTTTCAAAGAAAACGACTATCACTATTTACCTGACTTTTCTTTATTTTTTGTAAACATATACAATTTGCATATTTGGGGCTGCCTTTGTACAAAATCTGTTTTCGTATATGGACTACACGGGAACTCGAAATAGAGCAATTATATTACTACCTTTACTTACAAACTCATAATTTATTTGTTAGCTTTTGTTGTTTTTAATATTTAATCAAAATAAAAATTCTAAAATTTCAAATATTTTTATGACAAATATTTTTGTTTGCATTTAAAAGAGAAACGCCAATAATTTCTAAGACTTGGCAGCATTTTCATACATTCTTATTTTTAAGTACCTATATGTATAACTACTTAGCAAGTCTATATCTACTTAAATTTGTATGGAATATTTATATAAAATTCGAAAAAAAACAAACCCTTCTGTATTTGTACTGCTAATTGACCAAAACTAAAAAACATTCACAATGTCATATAAAAATTAACGTTAAAAGGCTGACGCAAAAATGTGTTGCGCTGTTGACAATTTTTTTTGATACCGCCAACATTTTGCATGCTCATCTTAAGCCGGATTACAATTGGCATCACCTTTTTTAATTTTTTTTATTTTAAACTGGCAAAGTTAATATTTTATACGTTAAGTTAAACCTTTACTGTCAAAAAATGCATATGTAAGCAATGAAGATTAAAATGTTTATTAACTTTAATCAAGTAGATCAATTTCGCTCTCTACAAGTCGATGTTGGGCATAAGCCATACAAGTGAGGTCTGCGGTGTGGTTCGGTCCAATGTAAAAAAATAGGTTGGTCAAATTTAGAAACACGTAGAAAAAACTAATAAACGCATTTTTAACGGGCCTTTGTAATGTTTAGAGTAGGTAATAATGGCATAGATAATGGAGGCTAAGCAGTATTTTTTTTACAAAGCTTGCAATAAAATATTTATATATACATATGTTTTAAAATATTTTCTCAAACTACCGTGCCATAGGTTGCTTCTCACTGCAAATCAAATATTTGCAAAAGCGTACGTAGGAATATATTAATATATGCATTGTATACGCATTTTTCAATTAAAATGTTTCAATAACTGAGCAACTAACAACAACAAAAATAGCATGGAAATAATTTAATTAACAATTCATTTATAATTTTAATATTATAATTTAATTAATGTAATTGATAATGTTTAAAAAGTGTTTTCAAATAAAAGAAAAATTTTACAAACAAAAAAAATAAAGTTGCTAAATTGAAATTGAATTCAAAAAAGCAGGAATTATTTTGCAAATATCAGCAAAAATCGTATGATTGGTTTTGATTTTGATTTTAATTTCAGTTTTTATTTTTTATAAATTTTTATAATAATTTCTTTACAAAATAATAACAACTATAATGAGGTTATAAGAAATATATGTTGGTATATAAAAAAAATATATTAAAAAAAAACTTACGTGTGCAAATTTAAACTAAATTGTTGGTTTTTATTCATTATTGTATTGGATTTCATTTCAAATTTTTTTTCTGCATTATATTATAAACAGGTTAATGAACGCAAATTTGCTTAGGTTAACAATATTTTGTAATCAATATATTAATTTAAATTATTTTTATTTAAATTTTTTAAATTAATATTTGAGACTAGTAATGAAATAAAAAACAACATTGGAGTAAAGCTTGATTCACACGCTAACCATTCCTGTTAAACCATATCTACCATTTCCAAGTATTAAGAATCTGAATGGTGATATTTAGAAAAAAATTTATACAAATTTTGACAACTTGTATGACCAATACTAGAATATTGCGAGTAAATTGCCCTTAGCCATAATAATTTTAAAGTTGGAAATTCTAGTTCATTTTGCTTGTGAACTAGTTTAATTTCAATTAATCTTTTCTGATTTATTTTCATTTAATTTGGAATTCTCAAACAAATCATGGACCAATGTTATCTTATATAAAAAAATATAAATTTAAAACAAGTGAACTGAAATAATGTTTATGCGGCAAGCTATTACAGTTGACTTTTAACATTCCATATGAATTTGACATAAGCCAACTTTTAGTGTTAACGGTTAACGTTAATTTCGTAAAATTTTTATGGGAATGATAAAAACCAACGTTGATAGCATCCCAGCTAATATAAACAAAAATCAAAATTTAACGATAAAAATTTAACACTTCCAGCTTAAACCAATATTTAAAAAAAAGCATTACAGCTTAACTCTTAAATTTAGAGCTTAAACTATTTGGAATACTGCACACACAGCTCTCGCCACAATGGACATTTTGAAGGAGGCGTTTATGGGTGGCCTAATGTCTCTTTTAGAAAATTTCACTTGGCCAGCAAGATCGCCCTATTGAACCGCTGCACACTGTAAGGTTTTAACATTTTAGCTTCTCAAAATCCAATTTTTTGTATGTTTTTTTTAAAGAATTTTTACTAGAATTGATTGATAACAATCCCAACTACATATAATTGCATTTGGAATTAAAAAAATTAACAGCGTTATGAAGTAACAGCACCTTAAACTTCACTGTAATTGCAGACTATTGCTAGACATAAGCAAGTTAAGGCGCGTAGGCCAACTTTGAATGGTTGTAACTTTTTTATAAAAAGCAATATCTTCATGAAATTTTTTTAACAGAATTAATCAATTGTAAAACACGTGATCAGAATAAAAGTTTGAAGGTTTTTAAATATATCTCTTTTTAGAAGTTATTTTGAAATTTTTTTTTTTCATTGGACATAAAAATATATCCACAAGCAAGCACAAGTAGTCGCATTATTTGCATCAGATTACCTATTTTGTCTTCTTTCTGAATCAACCAAAAAAATCTGCCCCAACTTGTTTAGCTCCTTGCAGAAAAAAATTAAAAATGTCTGCGTGTATTTGAATTTATTTTAGGAAATATTAGTACTGGTTCAAAACAAACTCTTAATTTGCAAGAAATAAAAATTTTTTCTCAAAAAATTTGCGCACAAATAAACTTAAAATGGCAGATATCGAAAAGAACAAAACTTCGATTTTTGAAAACAAATACTGGTTGGTTGACTCTAGAAATTGATTTATCACAATTTATTTGTGATAAAACCATTTCTTCTTCGGTTTCTACTAGTGGAAGGCCAGAGAAAAAATTCCTCAGAAAAAACAAGAAAAAGGCAAGCAAGAGAACTTTTGAATACGGTTGATCATAATCAGTTATTTATGGCAGCCGAAATGAAAATGCACTTAGATGGCAAACGAACACCGGCCTCAATTGTTCGTGAGCTTATAACTGCTTCTCAAAAAAGGGGAACACTTTTACAAAAAAGTGGAATTGTTTCAGATAAGCCCATGAGCCTTTCTGCTGATCAAGCATTAGCAATGATAATAGATATCGGTTTATCTACACTCTAAAAAATGTTTGTAAATTTACTACAATAAAATGGGTAAAGTTTTATGTAATATTACGAAAATTCGGAAAATACAAACACCAAATGCGTAAAACTGTTTTGTTAACACTTTCATATACAATAATACACACAAAAAGTATTTTTAGACATAATATGTTTACAATAAAATACTTTGTGCCTAAAATTAGTATTATTTTATTAAATTAAAATTTTACGCACAAATTTTGTAATTATATTACATTAGAATGGTAATAAATATCTTGACATTTTAAAATTGGAAAATATAAAAAATTAAAAGGTATAATAAAATCATTTATCCAAACAAAAAAAAAAAAAAAACTGAAGTACAATTTTAAAAAACATGATCCACATATTTGCGAGACAACAACAGCCAACTTTGTAAGTGCACGGATGTATTAAATCTATATTTTTGCAAAGGTTGCTCTTTATAATGGAGGAGAGGATACAAATCAAGCCGCATACTTTAAATTGAAGGTGACCATTATTGCACATGCCCATTAGAATAAATGATGTAAATATTGCTCAATGCATTCTGTATTATATTTTTAATTAATAATTAATAAATCATAAATGCATGAAATAAAAATAAATTTTTTGTCTTATAAATCAAATGTTTTTGTTCAGTTTAATTTAAAGCATTGCGTTGGTAAATAAACGCATTTTTTGTTATTTTCACGCATTTAGAAATGCATTTTTAGGCATTTCATGTGTATATTTACACATCAAATAGATTTTTTACGCACAATTTTAGTAAATTTGCGAATTATCTTTCAAATTTCATTTAATTTTTACGCACTTTCGATGTAAAATTACCCATTATGAGTGCACCAACTTACGTATAATGTGTGTACTTTTTTTCGATTACGCACGCAGAGTAAAATTACCCCTTTTATAGTAGGAGTACAGTTTCCTACTATAAGTTGGGTAAATTTCACCAGAAATTAATTAGAGTGTACACATGGCTACCAATTGTTGAGACAACATACGTCGTCTATTAACTCTAAAATGTTTCCCTGTTATGATTCTATACAAATTTCCAAGCGTGCATGTTATCCAAATGGAATATCTGTAACAGAATCATTCGCGAATGTCAGCCTCCAATCACTTTTTGACCATACAGTCTTAAGACTTTATTTGGCCTTGAAGGATACATTTTTTTGATAGAAGATGATTTTAATGAGGTGACTTTTAAGATCAAATGACGGTGCTGACCATAATCGTTACAAGCAATCATTTTCTCAAGAAAATATTTCTGACGAGAGTTTGTTTAGCATATCTATGGTCCCACTTGAAATGTCTTTAGAAAATATTGGTTACAACCAAAAAACAATAATTTGGAAAAATCCTGCACCATCGTCAACTAGATATTGTCGGCCTATAAAATTCGTATTTGCAAAAGAGACAAAAGACCTTATTTTGAATGAAGTTAAACAAATAGAAAATCAAATTTTGTCTCTTTTGCCAACTATAGTTACTGTTGAGCATAAGAAATTTAAAGTCACAGCCAAGCTAGTTTTGTGTATGATTGATGGAAAAGTGTGCAGATTAGATATAAAAAAATGGCAAATACGAGGAGCTGATAACAAAGCAAAATTATTAGAAAGAAAGAAATATATACAAAACCGATTCAAAAATGAAACAGGATTGTTGGTGGATACTGCCAGACGTTTTTTTTTTTTTGAGATGCCTAGAAGTCGTCAAATATTACTGGTATTGATTTGGAGCTGGTAGAACGTTTTCATGTTATTCTTGAGTGCCTGGGATGTGGCTATTAAATAAACTCTGTTGCTTTTGAAAATTATACAATTGAAACAAGAAATCTATATTTGGAAAAATACCCATGGTACTATATGCCAGTGACGGTACACAAAATACTTTTCCATGCTAAAATAATAATAGTTGTATTTTACCTATTGGCCAGCTTTCGGAAGAAGCCCAAGAGGCACGAAATAAGGATTGCAGAAATTACCGTGAAAACTTTACACGCAAAACATCCAGAGAGGACACAAATACGGATTTGATTAACAGGCTCTTAATATCGTCAGATCCATTCATCTCTAGTTTGCGAAAACCCCCAAAAACTAAAAAAGGAATTTTAACGCCCACAATTTTGGATTTGCTGCAAGACCCGGATGTTTATATTGCAGAAGAATGATATGAAACATATATATATATATGTACTTTTCTTATTCTTATAATAATTTATTTATATTTTTTATTTTTAATAAACTTTGTACTGTATTTTTTTGAATTGAATTGAAAATAAAAAAAAAATCTTTTTTAAAAAAATAACTTTTTTATTTTTTAAGGTACACATATCGTAACTTTAAATGCACAAGGACGTTAGTAACATTGGTATTTTTTTAATGGTTATAATGTTTTTTCTATTGAAAGTATTCATTTTTTTTTGTTAATTAATCCGTTTGCATTTTAGGTAACGAGATATGCATGGGTAATGTGTTGTTTGATTAAAACAAGGGTATTGCAATTTTCCCCAATTGTCCTACTCAAGATAAGGCAATCTTGCTATTAATTATAAACCAATTAAAAAAAATTATATTTTATCTATTATGGGAAGTGGGCGTGGCAATTGTCCAATTCCACCCACTTTTCTACAGAAGTTGTGTTGTTAGTCATATATTACTTGTACAAAATTGCGTGACTGTACCTTTATTTGTTAAAGAAATATGCAATTTTGATCAGCTAGAATGTTAAAACCTCACACTGTGCGCTGCAGACCTTTTTCTTTTGGGTTTTTTGAAGCCACGCGACTATTTGCAAGCTCTCAAAAAGAATTTGTCGCCCAAATTTTTCTTCAGATCGATGAAAATTCCTAAAAAAGGGTTCGAAAGATTATCAATACTGGTTGCGCCCATTTGACGGTTACAATCATCAAAAATTTATGGTAAAAATTTAAAGGTCCAAATAATCTTCAAACACAATTTTAAATTTTCGTTTCGTTTTAAATATATTTAAAGAGCAATGTTGTTGGGCTATCCTGTAATTCTAAGCGAATCTTCATATGCATGTCGAGCTGCCTTTCTGCTGAAATGACCATCAAGGTGCGAAGACGCAATTGCTAATTATCCTCCCGAACAGTTTGGTATTGCAAATGAGTAAAATCGGTCCAACAGTAAAAAATTGTGTATTTTAGTACAATTGGATACACATATTTTCATATTTCTTATTTTTCACCAGACGCCAAGAGGTGAATAATATTTCATTCTCACCTAAAAAATTATTTTTTATCTAAAAATTTTATTCACCAGAAACATTTTTTCAACTCCAAAAAACAAATTTTTAACCACAAAAATTACTGGAGAATACAAAAAAAAACGGTAAAGCCGAATATAATGATTTTACCTACTTTTACTTACATATACATTTGTTAGATTTATTAAAATTTTATTACTGAATATTTATTCAAAACAGCTATCTCATAAAATAAATTTTAATTAAACTTCGGTTAATTTGAACTAAATTTAGTTTATATTAAAAAATTTCAATACTTTCAGTCTTTTCATATGTAACAATACGTTTCATAAATTCATCCAGTAAATTTTTATATTACAGTCATAAATCTCTCAAATTATTTTCAAGATTTCTCTCTTCCATAAACATTTGATTGTCCTTTAATTTACCATAAAATTTTTAAAATAATTTTAAAGTTTTGTCTTTGTCCTGTCATAAAAAAAAAGATCTAAAAATCTTTAACAAAGTTGTTTTAAAACATATTGAGCGTATAAAATTGTAACAAATTTTTTATTAGAGTTTTTTCCAGAAATTTTTCTACAAAAAAGGAAAGAAAATACAAAATGTTGTTATGCCCTCAATGGCACGTGTCGATGATTGAATTCAGATATGAAAAGTGTGAAAAATTTTATATTTTAAAAAAGAAATAAATTCCAACCATCGTATTAAGACTCTAATATTGTTACTTAAAGTAACATTTTCTGCTGGTACTCAGGAATAAAAAAGTGACAAAATTTTAATTCGTGCGGAAATATTGGAAATTTTTTCTTTTTTTTTTTTTTCTTTGAAAAATCTATGTAGAAAAAAGGAGTAACAAATATTTTTCACATGTCTGAGTATATATAATACTTGTAATACATTGTTACACACATGATTGAAATGATTAAGGTTTTTTTTAAGCAGGAATCTTTGAGGTTTGATTTTTTATATATTTTATTAGACTAATAAAAAAATAAAGAAAGGTTAAAGGGGAAATGAGGGTGAAATTCCAAAAATACTAAAGTTATCGATTTGCAATGATGTTAATAATTTTAATCATACCTGGTTAAAAAACTTTACTTGAACCAAAGTTGCGATTTTTAATTTTATGAATATTTTTTTCACAATACCACAATTTAAGCCCTAGTTTGTCCAAAAATTTGAGAAAAAAGAATTACTAAAACAATTAAATTTTGCAACTTCTAACGCTGGTGGCTTGCTTTGAGTACCGTTAAAAAATTTTTGTCGTTATTTTTTCCATATTAAAATTTCATTTAAAATCCGATCTATTTACTTTTAATTTTTGCTATGATTTTAAAAACTTACAAATCTTTAAAAACAAATGATTATTTAGTTAAAAAAACATTTGAATTTTAAAAAATAAATGATTATTCATTTATTTGGAATTGAATTTATCATAATTACAACGAAATTAAAGAATCCTTAAATTGAATTTAATTTCCAACAAATTGAAAAAATAAATAAAACTAAAATACCAGTAGATTTTTAGTTTGAAATAAATATTTCTTTGGAGAATAAATTAATGTTCTCTTAATTTCAACTTAACTGAAAACTTTACATTGTAGATTTTTTGTTGATCTGTATACATTTTAAATGAGATGTTATTAGACTCTAGCCAAATGGAATGCATTTTCTGGTCAGCTGCGACCTTTATGAACATTCTTCGTTCCTTTAAAGTGTCAATTGTAAATAAAGGATGTTTTTTAGAGGTGTTGAACTTTTATTTCAAATAAAACACCCAAAGACTTACAATGATTATCTTTTTTAATTTTTATTTGATAACTTATTATTTAGGAAAAAAATCGGACACATTAAAACTATATTCATTTTAAAAACTTTACCGAATAAATCCATTGAAGACATCTAGTAACATTTGAAAAATTATTTCTACCATGGTGATGGAAATTTTACATTCGAACAAGTTAAATGACATTTTGGTGTAGATAATAACACAACGCGCCAAATTTTGGCCTTCGCTTCGTTAAAACTCAGCGAGGCCATAGATATAATGTTGGGTGTAAATCCGTATGTAGTTTAATTGACTAATTAAATAATATTAGGATTGCTTTTTTGAATTATATATAAATATTCAATACAAACTTAAGTATTTATACAGAATTGCTTAGTAGTTATAGATATAGCTACTTAAAAATGTATAAAAATGCTGCCAAGTCTTAGGCATTCTTGGCTTTTCTCTTTTAAATGTAAACAAAAATATTTGTCATAAAAATATTGAATTTGAATTTCTAGTATTTTTAATTTGATAAAATATTAAAAACAACAAAAGCTAACAAATAAATTATGTGTTATTTAGTATAGGTAGGACAGGGCTCTACTTCGCGTTCCGGCGAAGTTTATATTCGAAAACCGCTTTCGTACATCTTCAAATTGTATTTGTTTAGGTTATAGATATAGCAACAAAGGCTTTTTGCTCGCTGTAGCGAAAGCAGACCAGAGCCTCTGGTGGGAATCGAACCCACGACCCCCGCACTGATAAGCTAGCACGCTACCAACTAGCCTACCGGGGCGCCAAAAAAAATCGAAAAAAAAACAAATCTATTATAGATTGGAAAATTTGGCCCCTGTTATATTTTGTTCTCAAGATTTGGGGACAAAAGGTTAAAATTTTTGTGCAGAATATCAGAAATTTTTGTTGTTATATGGGACTTTAAATCACATCCCCAAATTTGAAGAAAATCGGACCTAGTCCCATATGAAACCACCTCTATTTATTTGATTAAATAAACTTTTATCAAATCAAGGTATAAATAATTTTCATAAAATATGATAGTAAATTAATATTAACCAAATTAAATTTAGTTAGAGTCGGTCCAAATTCAGACCCATAAAAAGCTCCAATTTGAATTATGTATTTAGATACACAAAACCCTAGATATATGATGGAGTTTGGGTTGTGAAAGTTATATGGGACCGTTAATCATGCCTCTAAATTTAAGGAAAATCGGACCCTATTTGGACCTAGTCCCCATAGAAACCACTCTTCCCGAATCTCTATATTTTCCGCCCGGTTCATGGAAAAAGGATCGCCGCCCTTCCCAGAATTTGGACCACTCCCCGAAATTTGACTCCCGAAATTGGAAATTTGATCCGAAGGGACTATCATATAAATATGTATATAGTCTGAATTGACGACTTTAACCTTTTCACTAATTTCAATTTATTTTCTAATTTAAGTCAGGGGAAAATCTTATATCATATCATATATATTGAAAACTTCATAAACATGATGGAAAACTTCAAAGATTTTCGTCACTTAATAAATGTGATGAAGTTGTTTCAAAAAAATTCAAATTGCTGAATTCATATTTATGAAATCTTTTTTAAATACGCTTAATAATTTAAAAAAAAAAATATTAAGTAGTTTTATAAAGAAATTTGCTCAAACAACTGACGCAGGAGGACCTGTTACAGCAATAACACAAAAGTAAAAATAAGTTGCATTGTGTTAGAAATTGATGTTCTCTGCGTGAACCAAATTTGTATCTGAACCGAAAGGTGACGTCAATACAAAGGTTTTTAACTCATGAACTAATACACATACAATAACCATATATACTATAGTTCATGAGTTATAGGCATTCTTCCAGCTGGCATTTGGAAGATTATTTGACGAGCGCGGTCACTTCGCGACTCTTTTTTTATCGTCCATACAATTGTTGAAGTATAATTATATTTTTCCCTTCCAAATGATTCTTTACGAGTCATTTTGGCGATTGTTGGAAGAGTGAATCGTCGTTATTGCATTTTGGAGAGCATTGGAAGATTGTTAGTAGTCAACTATTGTATTTTATTCTTTTAGGTCATATTTCTGCGAAACATTTAGACGATTGTTTCAAGACTCATTAAAACAATTGTTTCAAGGCTCGTTTGTAGCAGGAATAAAAAAGTCGTACACGAGTCTTTTCAGCGCATCATAGACGGCTCATATGGAAGAGTCGCCGCGAAACACTAGACAGGGTAGAAAAATATAATGGAATAGGTAACGAGGGAAATAAAACAGTAGACAAAAGAAACAAATTTAATGGAAAGGGAACGAGTAGAATTGAAACATTAGACAAGGAGAACGAAATGGAATGTAAAGGGGAACAAGTGATATTAAAATAGCACTGGGAACGTCCAATTTTAATGACATATAAACAAGAAATTCAAGACTTTAAATTAAAACAAATTTATTTTAAGATTAAAATCTTTAGAAAAAAGAGAAATATTTTCTTCCCAACATATTCCGATATTTAAAACTACCGATAACGGTAGTCATAACTCGAAAAAATACTCGTAGCCACAGATTATTTATCAGTTTTTTCCAAAACTAAGTGTCTGAAAATAGATTTTCACTTAATTATTAAAAAACCAAGAATTTAAAAAAAAATCGATTGAGTTTCAGTAAGTCTTTATAACACAACGTTCTCCTTACGTTTAATTAAATACAACAAAAAATAAAGATTTCTGGACAATTAAAGAAAAAACAAAAATTACTTTGTACGAATTCATCATTTGAAATTGATGATGCAGAGCTAAAATGCAAGCCTCCGGTAAGTAGCCGCTGAGCCGCCGATAATATCGGCTACAACCGCTTGGCTTAATGAGCACACGAATTTAACTTTTTTTTAATTATCATCCAAATTTTAATGACTGTTGAATTACACTGGTAAGTCTCTTTCTAAGCTTACTAGCCCTTTAGGAGACTTTGAAATTGACAGAGAAGTATTATTCAAGGGAAACAACAAGCAATACTTAACAAAGATTCCACATATTCTTATCCCGAATAAAACAATTTTTGGTAAAAGAAATACACGTTAATCGGACTATTCGGTTGTTACAATATTCTTTCATTTTGACACCTTTCATTCTAATAAATTAATATTACCATAATGTCATTATTACATCCACCCTGCTTCAAAAGTTTTACAACACACAAAACATCAATAATAAAATCCAATAAATGTTGTGGTTAATGGTCAATTCCTTTACTTAAATTGTAGATATTGTTGTGGTAAATGAATTAATTGTTAATTTCCCTTTTATAACAAATTGTACTATATTGTTTTTAGAATTTACTATTAACTGATAGACATAACAATTCATTTGGTAAATATAGTATTATGTATGTACAATAAATACATACAATTCATGTACGGAACAAGAGAAATTGGTTACTAAACGCATTAAAAGATTAACACACTGAGATACATTGACATGTGGGGTAATACGATGTGTTATACCATCAAAACGTTCACAACAACATGAACATGAACAACGTATACAATATGACCAAGTTAACGAACAAATGACTTAATGACCCTCATTATTGGTAACAATGAGAAAAAAAAAACATGTAATAAACAGATATACCAAATGGAGGTGGAGATGGGTAAGGAATATTGTTGTATAAAGGGGGGTGGGCAACCTCAGGAGGAGAATTTGGTGCAGCAATTAGATTTCAACGCCAACAGGTAAATTTTATTGGCACCAAAAGGGTGTTGATAATAAAGCATTAAAAGGTGTTTTAATGTTTTTTTATTGACATAAAACAATATGATTAAATGCATATTAAACCAAAACGGACATGGGACAAAAAGGATGTTATTTGTTTAACATAATTACGATAAGGATACAAATGCGTTAAGAGAGAGCAAGTAAGTTAAAAGTGTTTTATTCCTCTTATCCTATCATGTCAGCTCGTATCTTAAGCACGTTGTATCAAGTCGTTCTGTAAGAGAGCGTATAACATAACATCACTGTTGCTATCGACTTCCTTGTTGTTGATCTTCAACTTGGCCGTTTTTCAATATATTTTTGCCCAAAATATGTTTGGTGGAAACTAAGCATTAGATTAAAATTTAACCTTAAATCTCATAATGAAATCGGAAGCATTCTGACAAAACCCTGTGTGTACGCTTATTTGCTCGTTGCTAAAAGTAAATACGGTTATCTAACTGTATTAAAACTTTACACTTGCTTACCACAACAGCTACTTTTGTTAGCAGAAACATCGATCCCATAGATTTGACAGCGACTTGATGGTCAAAATTAGCACTAACACTTGTCATAGAGAAGATATTGCATTCCAACCAGTCAGCCACTAGCGGTGAATTAACTTTAGAGCGCAGTCTTGAAGCCATATAGGCAACACTCATTAGAATAATCTCCTGTTGTAGGATCACGCTGTGGCCTCAATTGTTACATATCCACTGACATAACTGCTTACCTATTATAAACAAAGGCAAATGGTGGTCACCAAAAACAACTCTATACAAGATATTTGGGCGTACTGATGTGTAGGTCTGGCCTAGTAAAGAAATCATATATAACTTTTTCTTCTTTCCTCGACATCGTTAAGGCATCACTCCGGTGATATCTCTTACAATGCAGTGCTTTGTGTTGAATTCAGAAAAGTAATTAGCACGTAATTACTTCCATATTCTTATAAACGAATTTTCTCGGTAAAGGCCTTTTCACACAACGAAGTACACCACTCTGCCCGATAATCCAATGAGCTAATACAGATGGATACCCTACTTTGTACACCGCCTAAGTTCTTCAAAGTAGACATTGAAGCCCATGCCCATATGTGGAAGTTATATTCCATATTTGGTCGGATATAAGCCTCAATAGATTTTCTCACTTCAAATCTACTTCCAAATTAAGAAGTTGTGTACTCGTATGTGCATGAGCCCGGACTTTGCCCCAACGAGCACTATTTCAATATCCGGTTTTAAGATTATGTCTTCGGTCATAGTCCGAATTTCCAGTGTGGGAATTATGTCTGTAGTTAAAGTTGTCTTTTGTCACAGATTGATGTTTCTCTGTTAATGATTTTAAGATATTAATTTTAAGTAACAAAATTGACCATTCGTGTTGTATTACACTGTTAAAAAAGATTTGATTTCGCACACAAAAATAGTCAAAAATATAATTCACATTGGATAATTATAACTTATCAATTATATTTTCTTACCCAATTTGATATGTTGCGCAATATATTTGTTAGTGGCGACAGTAATTTGGAATATATCATGGAAATTCGTTAGGATCAGTGTATTTATATTGTCTTTGAAAAACATTTAATTACACAAATTTGGTTATTGCTGAGATACAGCATGATGGTTTAGGTGGCAATAAGCTCAGTTGACACTGTGATCTCTATGTAGGGTTGCATTCTGTGATCTCTATGTAGGGTTGCATTTGGAATTGATTGTGATAAAAGCAATTATTTTCTTGAGTATGGAGTTGCAGTTATCCAAAGGTAGGAATTGATCCAGATGGAATTTTCAATGAGTTTTATCTAAGAAAATTGTATCCAGTGTTATATGGGTGTGGGCGTCCGTGATCCCAGTTTTCAACGTGCTCGTCCTATGGGCAAATACCCATTCATATATCAGGCGGAGATCTTCGATATCAATGTTTGTGCGTTCGAGTGTCTTAAGAGAGGCATTAATTTTTATTCTGGGTATATCGGCGGGGTATATCAGAGAAACACTTGAAGTGAAGAGATTCTTCACCCCACCTAGTATAAACACCAGGAGACTTCTTTCCATGAGCAAGAAGGATTTTAACAGATTTTTTCACTGGACACTGTAATATTTGGCACCATTTAAAGACTAGTCGTCTGTCTGATACGGACACTTGTAGGTTCTGTGAATTGAACGTTGAGAGAGCGGAACATATACCCTACGTATATCGTAAGCTTCGAGCAGGAAATTAAAATTCCTTGGTTAATATACACTATCCCCACAGGAAATTTGAAAATCTATACCTGCATTGGAAGCCTGCATATTTAGGGCAAAATGAGGCTGCATAAAATATAATTTTTTGGTCGCGGTGCATAGGGCCTTTTTTTATCTAATTGTAACCAGTGAGATATGTCTTTAAGACTTTTCAGCCTGACCATGGCTGAGTCTAATACTTTAGCGGTCAGCTAATTTTAAATTCCATCAGGCTCTGATGAGTACACCGCCCAAAAAATATTCACAACGAAAACTAACATATCGCTCATTTGCGATAAGACCGGCACAACACAAAAAACACGACATCAAAAAATGTTATTGATATCTATTTCTTTCGCTGAGTGGCGACCAACTTAAATCTTGAAATACATTTATTTCGGAATTGTTTTTTTTTTTTTTTAGTTTTGCCGATCTTCTCGCAAATGAGCGATATTATACGTTCTGTGAAACTGTAAATAAACAAATATTCTATGCATTTTCTGTTGTTCTAAAATTCTCTTCTCTGTTATACCAAATGCCTTTAACTAAAGTGTGTTAACACTTTTTTGTAATGTATAGTTAATATAGATTTCTATCTAGAAAATTTTATTCAAACACTAATGCAATTTACTGACCACATACACTGTACAAGCATAGATAAGACTATAAAGAATATTATCATTCATAAAACAAAATTCAACCCCATGCACATAGCACAGATATAAACTCTAAATTAAGGAAGATTCTCTGTGGCCAACAACCTAAAAAAATATAAATATTAAATTAAATATTATGTATGTTGACCACACATTGTTAAACAAATTGTCGTAACAAATTTTTAAGATAAAAATTTATTATATAAAAATATGGTAACGTATGTAAGTGTATGTTCCAAGGGATGAATTGTCTATTAAAGGGGTCAAATTTTGAACATGATATTTTTATGCTTTAACACATACATATGACTGCACTAGTACTTACTCGTGTCTTTATGGTGTATGCTGGGAAGGGATTCAATATAAATGACGAACTTGTTCATCGACTGCTGTCTGACCATCATTATTGCTGCTTTTGGTATCGTACTAACTTTACTTATCTTTGAGCTTGATTTAGTTTAAATATTATTAGCAGCAGAAGCATGAGTTTGATTATGTTTGCTCATTTATATAATTTATGTCTATTCTCACATTAACTTCTGAGATGGCAGATAAAGAAGATATGCAGTGGCGTATTCATATAATTTCCTCTCACACCTATGAATATGAAGAGTGAAAATTTTAAATTGCCTTAGTTTTCCAAGTCATCTAGTTGGCTTGGAGAAATCTTAAGCCGTCATCAAACAATATACATCCTAAATGTGTGTGCCATCGCATGTTGTAGTATTGGGTATCAACACTATACAGGCGCAAACTGGCAAAAAGAACTAAGTCCGCATTCCGTTTATCGGATCTAGTTCCCTGAAATCGGTTTTAGTTCTATAAGCACCAGTTCTAGTTTTTAAAAGAGAAGCGGAATAAACTTATTGCAAAAGTATTTCCTAACACTTACAACATCGAGAAACTCAAGTTAAATATGCATATCCTAGATTTCTAATACCACCACAATACACTGCTATTTTAGGGAGTATTCAATGATTGCAAAAAATTTTGCAAAAATTTAGAAAAAACATCACATTAGTTAAAAATTCTTATAGAGATCCGTTTGTAAAGTTTTACTGAATAGAATCCTAAACCTCATAGAATATCTCATTTTTCTCTAATTTTAACAGTCCACAAACTGTTCACGATCCCTGAAATATAGTTCGTATTCCAATGAAGTTGTGTACTGTACATTTCATGAAGAATGGTATTGTGTCCTCAGAAAATTTTCGTTTTTCTACTATATTTTCCTTAATATAACAGTTGCACTAAACGTCATATATCAGTTAATTCCATTGGATATGTTAGGTAAGCAGTCCGCGGTCGTTTGGCCAAAATCTATATCATATCATAATCATGGTTCTAATCATGGTCCTAAGGAAGAATAACATACCAATGAGTGTTTACTTTATCCACAGTCCTTCCAAGAATGTTTGGACGGGGAAGATACCGGAAGACGTGGCAATAATTTGTATACAGACCTAAGACTTTGTTAAAATTGAAACTTACTCAAATGAGATGGAATTTAGTGTTCGGATAAATGGTATGCAATATTTTTTCCACAACATGAGATGAATAATAAGAACAGCCCAAAATTATCCCACATGTTAAATTGAGATGACTCAAGGATTTTAATATTAGACTCGTATATATTCCAAGCCACTGAGAAAATGCGAGGACTTATAAAGCCAATGTCCTTGCAAGAATGGAGTCATAGTTGGGATTAAAACTTTAAGGCATTGTGTATTCATATAATTGCCAATGCTTTGGAACATTCAATGCCTCAATGTTTTTCCCCATATATGAATGGAATCTACCTTATAGTTTCCTACGGAACTTATTACACCTCTAGAAAACTTGCTGGCACATGTTGGTTATCGACATAACGCTGTGGATAGGACTAATCCTAGATGGGCTAATGTACCCACAAGTAGAGAAGCAAGACGGCGTCTAAACGCTTAATAACATTCGGCTCGCATTTTTTATCCAACTCAAATAAGACCTGCTGCGCTCCCGCTTCTTTAGAGGAGATTTTAAGATTTACAAGCGAATGTATGTATTAAGAGGAGAAAGAGCACAGTGTAAAGGGTTTCGTTGGTCCTTTACGGGTCTATCTGTGTGTGCTGGTATTCTCAGGGTCGCTTTAACCTAGTCTAACATAACCTAGTTTAACATAATCTAGACGTAGTACATTTTTTTGGCTGGTGATCATATCTTTGTGTGTGCTGTGGATTCACTGAGGATTCTACCAGTCAATATTAAATCAATGCTAATTATTAGGTTGTATCTCACTCCTTATTTTTGAAATTGCCTCCAACTATACTCACCAAAAAAAGTCTGTAATGACAACTGAAAATTCTGTTGTTATTACGGAAAATTTTACTAATTTGAGCTTAGCTAAATTTTTTGCTAATCTTAGCAACACATGTCTTTTAAAATTAGTTACCGCTACTAAATTTTAGTAAACTTTTTCTAAAGTGGAATTTAAGATCGGATTGCTAAAATCAGCAAAAAAATTTACTTTATATTAAAAAAAAATATCGCATATAAAAAATTAGTAAACCCTACAAAATTTTAGTGAATTGCTGTAAACTGCAATTTAACTAAATATTAGTGATAACAGGAAAGTTAATAACCGCTGAAATTCTGTACAAAATTAATTCAAATAAAAAAGTTCTAATTAACAAAAAATTTTGTTAAATTATAGTGAACTAAATTTAATGAATTTGTCAAATATAGAATAATTTAAATTTATAAAAAAAATATTAAAAATATACAAATTAACTGTAATATTTTTTAATACACTTGTTGCACTTTAAAGCTGCTAATTTATTTTAAAATTGCTTTACGAATTCGAATATATGTATTTATGTTTTTTTATCGAACATTTTTTATTACATTTTTATTATTTTAGACAAAATTAAATAAAAAAAATCAAAGGCTAAAAAATAGTAAAAACATAAAAGAATTTATCATTTTGTATTAATTTGCTAATTTTTGTTTTGAATATTTTGAATATTTTTAGTAAATTTTTTGGATATTAAGGTCAAATTTCAATTGTTTTAAGGGCTGATTTTTAGAACTAAAAAAGTTTCTAGTGCTATTATCTGCTGTGAAAAGTATCTTCACTTTCGATCCCTTTTCTCAACCTATGTAACATTTTACGGCAATTTAAGTTTGTAGGTGTAAGTTTTAATTAGAAATAACATTTCCTTCAATATCCATTTTTTAGAAAAATGGTTTTCAAAAATTTGTAAAATAATTTCTGAAGTTAGCAACAAAAATTTGTAAATATTCTGTAAAAGTTCTGTAATTTGTAAAATCTGAATAGCAAAAAAGTTTACTAAATAATAATTTTTAACTAAAAATCAGTACAAAAATAGTTATGTAGGATTTTAAACCGTTTACAAATTTTCCTACTAACTTTTTTTTCTGAGTGTAAGTGGCAATTCGCTTTTTGTGGAATTTATTTTAAATAGTTAATAACTATCAATAGTTTCAGAAGACCCTACTCTTGTTATTAGAGATTAATAAACAGAGCTAGAGTTCGTAAATTTATTTCATCTTAACTGATTTATAATTTAGTAAAATTGTCATGATTTTAAACCGAACGAAGAGCATCTACTTTTTATTACAAAAAAAATTTAATAGGTAAAATGTCGTTCTATTAGCGGTTACCAAAAGGGTGAACCTCCATTGCTAGATCAAAGTTTACAGTACTTTGACTATCCAAAATGGTAAATTTGCGACATATTAAAGAAATCCCAACTAAACCCAAGGATAAATTTTAAAATGTTTAACATAAATTTCTTATTTGTGCGAATAGCAAAATAAATCATTTTGAACGCCACTGTCCCTTCCTGGTAATTTTTATGAATAATATCTAAAGGTCAACAAGACAAGTACTAAATGTTCAAACAAGTGAAATAGTAAAAGAAAGGAAAAAAATAGTAACAAATATGGATAACGATAGCCAACATGTACGTGTTAACAAATATTTAAAGGGTGTTACCAGTATGTTAGAATAGTCAAATATATGAACGTGTTAAAAAATAAAACGTTTTATGAGGGATGTTAAACATAACATAAAGATTATCTTTAGTAAAAAGTCTCATTTGACATTTAAAGACTAAAAATAATTCTGGTATAAAGGAGTTTAAGTAAGTTAAATGACAAAAGTGGTGTAAAAGATTAAAATTTATAAAACTTTAATTTTTTAAAATATCATAGTCATTATAGATAAATATAATAACGATTTTCAAATATAGATGACCATATATAAAATCTTTTAAATACGTATGTACTTACACACTGACATGTATGTATGTATTAATTTTAACACATCCTTTGTAAACGTTTTTTTGTTTTTTCTTTCAATGAATGATTAATAAACCGATTGAAACTTTTTGTTACACCCATTCTTTTTGTTTATTGAAGTACAATTTCTTAAGGATTAATTATCAAACTTAAGTACATTATTTTCGAATATAAAAGAGTTGGAGTTACTTGGCATTAAGTGGACTCATTAGCCTAATGAGTTTCGGCATGAATATACAAAACTAACAGATAAAACTTAAACTACAGTGTACGCGTTATTAGTAAATAACTAAGGGATGCTAAAATATGTTTAGTTTTCATTAAACTTTCTTTAGTGAAAGATAAAGTTAGATCATCGGAAATAACAAGTAACTTTGATTTTATACAAATGTGACAAACAACTAAACAATAACTATCGCGGACGTTATTCACATTTCGGTTTTGTCCAAACATATTTTGATAATATAAATATTACCCTGCCTTTACACATGGAAGTAGTGGCATGCAAGTGTTGTATGCGTATTATCAACGAAAAATTCTGCAAAATAGTCGAATCTCTTGCCATTTGTTTTTGTGTTTACACATACAAGTGTCAAAAAGAGTTACCGAGTTGATCATATAGGCACATTTTTAGGGAAACGTGAAACATTTATTATTAGTATTATATTAATAATATTAATGCTCTTTAATTAACAAACTTGCGTTTTTATAAGCATTTCAAGAAATAAATTATTATAATGCATTCAACAAGTTAATACTTTAAATTACAATTTTACAGTAATCCAGTAATTTTGCATTAATCTCTTAAGAAGGTAACATTATTTATCGTTTTGACATTTAGTGGCATGCAAATGCCAAATTTTACTCACATGCAAATTTTGCTGCCACTGGAGCTGCCATTGCGAAAAATGTGAGTGTATTAGTAAAAAGTCGTGAGTGTTCTAAAGCATCCTGTTTAAGTTTGGAGGAAAAGTGCTAATAGGTCAAACTCCATAAAAGAAGAACCGGTGGTAGAACATAAATTTGTGTTCTGGAATCAGTTCTTAGAGTTGAAATTTTTTTTACTGGACAATCAACTTCAATATTTTGAAGTGGTTACAAAAGTAAGTTCATGAGCGAGGTTTATATATCCTCCTTTGTGGAATCTTTTGAATAACACTGTAATACAATTTCAAACATTTTCCAAAATTACGGGGTTCCGACGATTGATTCTTGTTAAGGAGACCAAGAAAAAATATACGTTTTTCGGCATTTTGATAGTTTACATCGGAATTGCATTTTAGAGGCGGTCAAAGTTTCCCAGCTCGAGCCTGTTCTTGCAGCATGTCGGTATATAAAACCATGTTTTCTTTACATCTGAGGTGTAGGGTATGTTCATCAACTTTGCAGACAGTGGTATGGAAAATATTTTTGTAGAACATATTAACCCTCTTACTCCCCCTCATAACGGCATTTTATGGCTTTATTCTAACAAATTGTAAAAAACACCCCGAAAAAGGGGAAGGGCGGGATGAAATGTTCTACAAAAATGTTGGCCGTAAATTTATACTATATATGACAGAGCACACTAAAGCCCAAAACTTATCACAAATACCAAAAACCAGACAAATTCAAGATTGCCCATCAAATTTCAAGTCAGATTTTGGGATGACCTAAATAGTATGTAGGTGATCCCAAAATCTGACCTTTAATATGTTGGTCAGCCCAAAATTTGACTAGAAATCTGATGAGCAGTCTTAAATTTGATTGGTTTTTGGTGTTTGTGTTAAGTTTTGGGTTTTGGTGTCTTCTGGCATACATAGTAGAATTTTATGGCCAACATTTTTGTAGAACATTTCATCCCCGCCCTTCCCCTTTTTCGGGGTGTTTTTTACAATTTGTTAAAATAAAGCCAAAAAATGTCATTATGAGGGGGAGCAAGAGGGTTAATATGTTCTACATAAATATTTGTCAAATGTAAAGAAAACATAGTTTTATATACCGATATGCTGCAAGAACAGGCCAGAGCTGGGAAATTTTTACCGCCTCTAAAATGCAATTCCGATGTAAACTATCAAAACGCCGAAACACGTATATTTTTTTTTTTTTGTCTCCTTAAAAGAATCAATTATCGGAACCCCGTATTTTTTTTTTTTTTTTTTGTTGAACACTGTAATTGAAATATAGAGTATGCGTTTGCAAAACTATCTTACAAAATACAACCCGGAGAAGTATTGTCCTTAAGTTGCACGGAGTTACTCTTGGAACGAATAATACCCCATTTTTACTGAACTCCAAAACACGTATTTTCGTCTATACAAATTTTAAATTTCACGAAAGACATTACGGCAACATAATACTCTTTCCGCTAAAACCTACTTTAATATTAAGAAAAGTGCGGCCGGGTCAACCCAAAAAGTTTGAAAACTAAGAATTTGAATCCTTGCTCTATGTGAAGGAATGCCAAACGCTTCAGGAATTGTCAGAATCATTAGAAGTTAGCAAACGCCTAAAAGCCATGGATTGTCATACGAGTCGAAGCTGCTCAACTTCGAAAGGCGATTTTTTGCTCGTCGAACTCATTGCGAATGGCGATGAAAAGTGGATCCAATGGACAGACATCAACATCCTTCGTAAAGCTAGAATACGAAGGAAGATACGGCAAAGTGATTCTGCACCATCATAACGCTCGGCCACTTGTTTCAAAACCGATCAAGACCTACTTGTAAACGCCGAAAAGCGAAATCCTACCCCAAGCGCCATATTTTCCAGACATGGCTTCTTCCGACTACCACTTGCTCAGGTCGATGAAACATGGCACGAAATTTTGTCTTTTTTTAATGCACACCAAAAAATAAATATATTTTAACCTCTACCCTACCCTGACAATCATTTGGTAATTTGTCATATTGATTTCATGCATAACAACAAAAAAAAGCGTTTATAAACTTTCCGCATTAAAAGGATTTTAATAAACTACGCTGCTCTTCATATTTCTTCCCCCTTTCTTAAATTTTAAATGTACATACTTGTACGAGTGAAAAAAATAAAGGCGACATTTAAAGATTCCTTCCAACATTTGACAATAATTTTTTATAATTTTACAATTTAAGAAAATATGTTCGAAAGAAAACTACAAGAATTTTGAGAAATCCATAAATTTTAAAAAATAACAGCAACAATAACAAAAAGTCTATTAAATAGAAAACAAAAGAGGAAAACATATTTTTACGAAAATAAAAAGGCACATAAATAAAAGGGGTTAAATGTTTTCACACAAATACTATACTTTTACAGATTTGTATGTATTATTATGATTAAAAAGGGATTAATTGATAAGTTACTAAAATATTTTGACTTTAAAGGTTTTTTTTTCTGATTCAAAGCATTTTTGCAAATTGCAAGATTAGAGAAGTGCAAAATTTTAGCACTTCCGATTGGGATATCTTTTTTTCGTTTGGAAAATCGATTGAAAATTTTATTTGTATTTATAAGGGAAAAATTATTTTAAAGGCTAAAACATAATTAGCTTAAGTATCTTAAGTTTTATTTTGATATAAAACGAAAAATTATAAATACAAATTTTCAATTTTGAAAAATTTGTGTTTTCACTCAGGAAATTCTTCATATACATGCTATTTATATAAGCACTGGCAGGTACCCTGCCGGAAAAAAGGGTCAGTTGGGAACTGGGACATGTCCCGTGATAGGTGAAAACTGGACCGTTTCCGAAACAGGTTCCTAAGTACTTACCACGTGACCATGACTGGTCTAACATGATATGTTAGACCAGTCATGTGATATATCACAGAGGACAATTGACCCCCTCTTAGAACAAGCCCAAGGGCTCCGTTTCATGTAAAAAAGGCGGTCCCGTGACCGGTCCCTATCTCAATGAACCGTTGACGTGACGTTCTGGGATAGGTCCCTTTGCCGCTGGGTATTTATTGCTTGAAATTACGGGCAAAATTAATGTGTTGCCTGCTTTGGAAAGTTGCTAGAGGGGAGATGAGAGGTAGTGAAAGATAAGGAGCTTCTAAATATGGCAACAATGTAATTGCGAGAGATGTTAAATCTTAGTGCAGCTGTTGCCCGGATTTAATGGAGAGTTTTCGCAATTGTTGAAGCTTTTTAGTTCATATCTCTTCTATGTTATTTTACTTCGGTAGGGTAAAGTTCTATGGGAATAGGTTGCGATATGTATGGGAAATGGAAAACTCATACATATTATTTCTTTAAATTGATTTTGCTGTCACTAGGTATCTAACCCGCATCCTTCTGTATAACAGTTATGTGTAACAGCCCAAGGTGGAGCAAACCCAGGGAAAGGGGGCGCTTAACATAATCTATCGCTTAGCTTGTGCGTGAATAACTGGTACGAGCAAGACGTGTCCGACTAACGTCTTTGGTGCCATGTTTAATATACAACCACTACATATCTCGGTAACTGAGGACGCCTATATGGGTGTTCTGCGTCTCCTGGAATTGGGTAATATCAAGGGAGGTCACCTGCCGGGCCACATGACGATAGAGGTGTTGACGACCCACTGGCCAAGGTCACGGACAAGATGTTGGCAAATTAATAGCAGGAATTATGAAGTGATCATCGTCGAGAGGCGCATTTGGACCAGCAAATCTTGGTAGCTTGAACTGGCATCACAGCAATGGTTCACTGACAGCTCGAAGCAGATCAATGGGGATACGGGTGCGGGCATTTAAGCACCTAATTTTCAATGAGCCCTTCTTATATTCCAGGCGGATATATTTGCCATTTATGTATGTGACACTCCGGTCTTAGAAGGGCCACTAATTTATATTCTTTCAATCAAGAGGCACCAAGGGCATTATTATCCTATAACGTGTTGTCTTGGACTGCATTGAATCTTAATAGGCATTGAAAATTAATAGGCTCGGTGGATCCAATTAATTATTTTTAATCTGGGTTCCTTGGACAGGTTGGCCAACTGCGAGGCTCGTCATCACTTTTTTAGCCCTCAACCTTTCTGTGGGGTACCTGCGGGGTATATCAGACAAAAACTTAGGATTTGGAGCGAATCCAAGAATATTGAGTGCTGGAATGCTACCATTGCCCAGCGCAAAGCTTTATGTTCAGATTCATCGTTTCATCTAGTAGAAACTCCAGGAGGCTTCTTTCTCTGAACAGGAACGACTTAAGGAACTTAAGAGGATTTTCCACTGGACACTGTAATCTCAGATACCATTTAGGAACTACAGGTCTGTCTGCTTTGGATACTTGTAGGCTCTGTAAATTAGACGCTGAGACAGCGGAGCATATACACTATCCTCTTTGTAAATTTTGAAATCTGTGTCTAGTAGGATGATTGGATTCATTGGAAGCCTCAATATTTAGGGCAAAATGAGCTGAACAAAAGATCGATTTTTGATCGCGGTGCATTTTTAATCTAATCCAACAGTCCAACGCGCTAACCATTACACAACCACAATTATGTATATACCTTAAGTTTTTTTTTTAAGAATGTTGTTCATAAATATAGTTTTTTACACCAAATTGTTACCGAAGAGTAATTCATACTTAATTTTCCTTTCGAGAAGTACCTGAAATTATTTTTCTTGTAAAAACATGATTATTTATAGGATTCTGTAATTTATCATTTTATATACTGAAAAAATCATCAACGCATACGTTATGCAGTGTAACGGTAGTTTAGTTTAAAAGATTGCCTAAGATTGTGGGTTTATTATGAAGACATCCATAAAGTATGAAAAATATATACGACTACTAAGGGGGTATTTGTCTTTAACACTTGATTTAACATTGCTACGTTTAAGCTAAATATACTCACATATACACATACGCACATATCCTTAAACAACTTACCAAACTCATACAGCCATAGAAATCATACTTATTTAGGCAAAACACTTTTGCTTCAAACCAAAGGACCGTTTGTTGTACAAAAAAAAAAAATATATAAAAAACCAAATTGTTACAAAGAAACGTGTCTTTTGTGCGTGGAATATGAATCTTAATAGATTTAGATAAGCATCTATACAACATATGTAAGTATTTATTCCACACCATACCAAACCATTCTTATTTCTCCGTATTTTTTATCAATGCTGTATCTTAAAAAAGGAAAAATGTTATAATTCCGATGGAATAAATGAAGTTTATGTTCAAGCATATCAAAGAAAAAGAAAAATAATAAAAAGAAAATTGACAAGTCATTTAAGAAAAGTTTAAAAAGAAAACATATTTCTCTCTTGTGCTTTGCGGATTTAAAAAAATATTCATTAATATTTTTTTAATACATATCAAAATATTTTTATGGTTTAAAAGTATTGTATAAAGTGTGTAAATACTTTTGTTTAATGATTTTTTTCTATTTTAATCTTAATGGGAATTTCTTTAATACTTTCTTTGAAGATTTCCTTCAAATGATTTTTTGGTATTAAACTGAAATATTTTTATTTTGTTTGGACACTGAAAATTCAATAAGTGTGGAAAATGTATAAAAGAATGGACTATAAATTACAAATATTCAATTTGTTGATTTAAAAAAGTACACAGAAACAAATTATCAAATACTGTTTGTAATATTAAACATATTTCGTAGAATATTTTTGTAAATACAAATCAATTTCTTTTTAAATGCATCAACAATGGAATTTATAAATACAAAATACTTTGTTTTTTTTTTTTGTAATTTATACCCCATTCATACTGAGCACCAAAATACGTATTTTCGTCATTTTCAAGTTTTCGATTTAAAATTTGTATGGAATTTGAAAGTTGTAAACTTGAAAAAAGAAACGAAAATACTTATTTTGGGCATCAGTGTGTATAGGGTTTTAATTTTTTATTTTAAAAGGATTTTTATATGAAAAATAACAATTTACAAACATTTGAAAAAAAATTGTTAGAAATCGAATTTGAATTTCAAGAAATATTTTTAATTACTTACAATTTTGTGTAAATTTAATTTTTATTTACAAAATTGAATTAAAGTAAATTCAAAATTTTGCTTCCATTTTTCTCTGCTAAGAAAATATTTCATCTGTGTTTAATAAAAATTGCCTTTTATTTTAAAATAAAAATTACTCCTAACAATTTATTAGCTTTTTTTAGTTTTCTATAAAATCGGATGAAAAAGACAGATTTCACGTACAAACAGCTGTTTCAGCACTGGAAAAAACGAAATTGTTATAGCAACTTTTATGGTCAGAAAAGACACATTTGCTTGTTTTGCTAATAAAATTTTTTTCTCTAAATAAGTTGGATTAAATAGGAATTACACTTAAACTGTATTGTTTTGCGCTCTCATATCAGAATGTTTTCCGTCTCTATCTAATTCAGAAACTAAGTCCTGTTGAATAACTAAAACCATCAGTCTCCACTTAAGTCAAATAACATTGGAATCCTTATCAATGGCAAGTGCGGGCAGCTACAAAAAATTTGTTATGGGGTTTCCATCATCTTCTTCACAGACTCTACAAGTCACTGAGTCCGCACGACTCATTCCAACTTTAATACTGACCCCGTTGAGTTTAATACTGATACCTTCAATACTGATCCCGTTAGTTAATCCTGGTAGTTAATCCATCGGCTCCCTATCATATGACAATTCGCCTTCGATTACTATTAAATATTGCCATAGTATACATATGATCAACAGATCTCTCAACTGGTTAAACCACCACATTAAAGGAAGTTTTCACTGAACTTCCCTTTATGTAGGCGTATTGCTTGAATCTAAGAAGTTCGCTAGGTATTTAATTTTTAACCAGAAAAAATGTGTTAGGCTTATCAGTCGATAAGCCTTCGAGCTTGCATAACATAGCTATCCTTCCACATTCTTGGTATGAAGACAACTTTCGTTTCCTGCCGTTACCTGGGAGTGTGTGCTGGTCTCACGCATGCAGAGAAAATATTCGCCTAATGTACGAAAATCTGCTCAATGCTCTGCTGCAAGGAAATAAATACCTCAAGTGTTGCAGCCTTAAAAGAGGAAAAGCTTTTTACAGCTTTTTAAACATGTTTCTGGTTACATTTATTTTCCAACCTGTCGCCCTTCATTTGGAGCAGCCTTCTGGATATCATTGGGTACAACGTATTCTACCGCCTTGGGTCCAAGTTGTTGTCTGACATTGGTTCTTTGATATGTTCTTAAAAAAATGTATGTTATGGTCATAACTTTTTTGTATCTGAACCGATATTTCCGAGTTCTTTAGCAAATATGTTCTACTAAAGATTTTCAATCTCTTGATATATAAGACGTATCCATAGGTCATACTACAGCTCTAAAATTTTAGTTTTTATAAAAATGTTGATGTTTTTAGACCATTTATGGAGTACTTAATTACAGTCTTACCGTTCTTAAGATATAAATTAATATATTTTGTGCCACGCCCAATTCACGGATCCCGCCCAAATTTGGTAAGATGTTGTGTATTGATAACCAAGATGCTTGTACCTTATTTGGAAACTTTTCCTCTTTCCGTTCTCAAATATACAGAAAAACGTACTTTGTTATGTTCGGTCGCGCGACTAAAAGAAAAAAACTATTTGTGCGAAAGCGCTTAGACCACTGAGCCATTGAAGGACATATGCAATCATCGTTGATAGAAGTAAATAAACAGTTTTCGTTTAAAACAGATTTGTTTGGTTTTTAAATGGCAAATCTTTGTATGTGTTTGTTGTTTGTGTATAAAAGGTGAAGGGGTGAAAGAAAAGGAGTTCAACAAATGGATGTGTTTGTTATGCGTAAAATTCAACATACATATTAATAAAAAAAATAGATGTAGTCGTAGTCCGTTTACAAACATCAAACTTATGATTTAATTAATTTCACTACATTTGCTGATAAAAAAAACAAACTTAAAGAAGTGATCAAGTCAAACTGTAAGTATTTTCATACTCTATGGACTCCAACAAAACAGAATTACTGCATATTTTTTGTGTAGCACAGTGTGATTATTTAATACTTTCAATTATTTACTAGCTCATTTAGTGTTCTTTATAGCCTGTTCCTCGATTTCGAACGGAAAATAGTCGAACGAAAACAAGTCATTCGAATTCGAATCAATTTGGGTTTCTCTATTTTTGTTTCTTACGCATTTACAAATCACAACGATGCTAGATCATATATTTTGCGCATTTGTTACAATTTTCTTTAAAAGTAACATAAAAATACAACCCTGTCTAACAGTGATCAGCTGTATATGACAAATGAAATAAACAAATATGTAACAATAAACAAATCAATTTTTTTTAAAGAGTTTATTTGTGAAATTTTTTGTTATGGATTGGTTGAGGTTGGGATTGCTGTTCGGAGGGCTTTTCTGTTGCCTGTTGCTGTTCTATGTGGTTACTGCTACAGTCCTGTTAGCTCTTGTAAAATAAAAGATATAAAATAAAAATATGAGCTGCTTGGGGCAAACATAAGCCACAAACAAAAATTGAAAGACACTTACCTTTTACCACTCAGCAATAGCGTAATAAATAGGGGGTGAAACGGAGTTAAGTTTTCTGGTCAAATTTTTCTCCTCTGTGAAAAATTTGTTTGCTCCGAACACCGGAGTCCCTCTGGCAAAATCAGGCTTTTCTCCATATAAAATACAATCGTCTATGGCTGGTCCATTGTTGATTTTTTTAAACTGAAATTTAAATTTCTTAATAAACTATAAATATTTTCTATTTACCTTTTGTTATCCATTGCTTTTTTTACTGATTTTGATATTTGCGTTCGTACTGTTCGCAATAGAGAAACCAAATTTTGTATGTCGTTCGAGTCATCGTTCGCATAGAAATAGAGTTGGTGAAACCCAAATCAGTTTTCTTTCGCCTAGAAAGCGAACGAACGTGTTCTTTTGAAATAGAGCAACAGGCTATTAATTTATAATTCTAGTTATTAATTTGTCGCTTCTGATTTCAAAGTTATAGCAAACATTGTGAATCAAGCAGGTTAAACAAAATTTGTTTACAATATTTTTTTTCTGAAATGCTGACTTTTTATTGATTTACAATTATTTATTAATTAAAATGATATTTTAAGTAATTACCATTTTGATCAACCCACTGTGCGCCGATACTACAGGTTTCGTTGCGCTTGAAGCACAGGGCCCCATAAAGCTAGTCTGTTTGGGTGTTCTTTCTGTACATCCAATGAAACTAACTTTTATTATTTTGCGTTTTTTGCCTTTTTTCAAACTATTTCTTTAACACATTTAATTTTGTTTTTCGGGTTTACCAAAAAAAAAAATGTAATATGCTCCGTCCTCAAACGAACTTTAATATACACACTATACGTATGAGTAACATGTGTACTGTAGGGTAGAATAAGCAAATTGCTAAAAGTGGAAAAGCGAAAAAGCGAAAAAACAAAAGTGGGAAAAAGAAATAATAAAAACACTACAGCTGTTAAATAGGAAGTTTTAAAAATTAAGGTTCTTCATCGATGAATTTAACATTGGATTGTCATAGGTAGGAAGCAGAGAACTGCAAAATCAACTTTTTTATTGATTTAATCATACACAAAAATTCTTGTTCACTTTTAATAACTCAACAAAATTCACTGTAGAATAAAATCAGCATCATGTTACTGAACGCGTAATTGGAATCAGTGTGAATCATCTGTCGTTTATGTTTTATGCAAATGTAATCACTTAACAGTGTTCAGTAACATGATGCTGATTTTATTCTACAGTGAATTTTGTTGAATTATTAAAAGTGTACAAGAATTTTTGTGTATGATTAAATCAAGAAAAAAGTTGATTTTGCAGTTCTCTGGTAGGAAGTAGTTCTATTAAATAACAAATGAGGTCAACCTGAACTAACAATGAAGAAGTCATTTTCACTTCTTTTTATTAAAATTCATTAAAAAAATTATATGTATAAATAAACAAGTCAAGTGTGAGTTTAAATCCACAATTGGCATTTCAAGCGGAAGACCTGCTTATGAAAATTGTATACAAGTTGTTTTTATTTTAGATTTGTGCATTCTTTTTAAGCATTCTCTTATTTTTTAATTGTATTCTTTATGCCGCATATTTCCCTATTCAAGTCTCTAATTTCTAAAAATACCGCGCCTTACTAGAGCAAAGAAGTTATACTTTTATTATTGTGTTTCATTTACATTAAATATGCATTAAAATCGATAAACATACAATTAAAATTACACAAATACGAATTTATTATTGATATTTTGTTTTTATTATTGATATTTTATTTTTGTTTAAAAATTATCGGTAATCATTGTCTGGAAATTCGTAGTTAAATTTTTATGAAGTTTATGTCTTTATGTTAAAAAAAAATTTTTTTAATTCAAAATTATTATGTAGATTTGAAAAATTAGTAAACTTCAGTAAACTTCAGTTTTAATAAAATATATAAAAATATATGCCTAAAAAACAGGGGCGTAACAGTTATAACTTCTATCAAAAAATTTTAATAATAGCTGCTTACTGTTAACTTTTAACGTTACTTCGTGTCCTTAGGACAAAATATTGCTCTAAAGCGACTACGCTCTTTCGATTGGCGCTCTCAGTTTTTGTCCATCTCTTACAGTTTCTGACATATTCAATATAGAACCCCATTATTGCCACACCAAAATTTTGAAACTTTTCGTTTATCAAAATGTCAATATTACATAAAATGTACAACTTGTACAGAGAAACAGTTCAAAACCCTGTCAATGAAATCATCTACAGGTATGTTTTTTAACACTTACTTCAATTTCGGTTTTTATGAACCCAAATCCGGGAACGATATAGCATCAGCCTTACAAAAAACTCTCGAAAAAGTATTATAAGACAACAATATCAGCAAACTGATAACATGGAGCGATTCCTGTATGCCTCAAAACTAAAATTCAATTATGGCAATGCAGTATTTTATGAAAACACAGCCCGATGTTGAAACAGTAGAATGAAATACCCATTACCGCGACATTCAGCACTGCAAGAAGTTGATAATACTCATAGCCAGATTGAAAAACATCTTTCGGTCAATGAATAATTTTCACCCAATGAGACTCCTAAAGTTGCTGAAAAATGTAAACACCAGAAACCCATTTATTATCACCAGGGAAACCGCAAATATGCTCTAAAAAAGTGTTTTATGCGCATAAAATATGCACTAAAAACATAGAAATATGCCTTTAAAATTAAAAAAAAATGCTCTAAAAATAAAAAAAAAAATTTAAACAAAAAATATTTTTTATTAAACACTCAAAACAATTCAATTTAATATACACAGAAAATTGTATGTATTAAAAAATAAGATAAACATAACAACTAAAATGAAAAATAAAGGAATGCAAAACAATAGGAACTTAAGTTTTTGAAAGGTATTACGAAAAATTTATCATATTTAGTAAAAAAAATATAATATTTTTTTATTTAGTTTGATGTCTCTTCCGGACTCTTTCGTGTCTGATTTTCGCGTTTTATTTTTTTGTAAATCATTTTTTTTAAACCGTTTCTTCTTTTTAATTTAGACAATAAGTAGAATAAAAAAACAGGAAAATGTTTGAAAAATGACATCATATCATACAAGATTTTAAGGTTTCGGACTTTTTTTTTGTAAAAAAAATATGATTTTCAATAAACTACAAAACTTTGACTTAAATTTTCAAAAAAAAACGTTGTCTGTTACATCTAAACAAATTTGTGTACATTGAAAATGTTCTTTCAACATCAACTGATGTAATGCGGGGGAATTTAAAAGCTAGTACTTCTTTGACATCATATACCAAAACTGATTTTATTGAGAATCCAGTTAGCTGGGGGAGCGCTAACAAACATTAGTTAGGAAAAAACTGAAGTTTATATATATGTATATACACACCTAAACGTCAAGTTTTTTTCTGCATTTCTTTTGACATTTCACAATTTTAGACTTACTCAATTTGAACCATGAAAAATAAATAATCGAGCAACGCGTTAAAGTTATTCAGGCTTTTTATAAAAATGGGCGTTCAAATCAAAAAGCATTTCGTGCACTTCGTGATTTTTTTTGGTCACCATAATCAACCAAATGTGTCCACAATCGGGAGAATTGTGGGCAAATTTCAGCAAACCGGGTCCGTGAAAACACCTGTGCATGCTCGCAAAGTTCGTCCTGCGGAAAACATATCTGATTTTTGCGATAGTGTGTCATAAGGTCGGCCAAGCATTTACCGTAAATGGTGTTCGCTATCGCGAGATGATAACGAACTTATTGTGGCCAGAAATTGAGCATATGACCCTGTACTATATGTGGTTTCAACAGGACGGTGCCACTTGCCACACAGCTAACGAAACAATGACTCTTTTGCGCGACAAATTCAATGGCTGTGTTATCTCACGTGGTGGCGATGTCAATTTTCCGCCAAGATCGGTGTCAAATCACCGATGGACTTCTTTCTTTAGGGTTATTTGAAAGAAATGGTGTACGTCAAAAAGTCAGCAACAATTCAAGAGCTAAAGGATGAGATAATTCGGCACATTAACGGCATAGAACCTTAATTATGCCTCAGCGTCATCGAAAATTTGGACCATCGGATGGAGGTATGCC
This sequence comes from Eustalomyia histrio, assembly GCA_949748255.1. Taxonomy (NCBI): domain Eukaryota; kingdom Metazoa; phylum Arthropoda; class Insecta; order Diptera; family Anthomyiidae; genus Eustalomyia; species Eustalomyia histrio. The sequence goes on along the minus strand of OX456526.1, from coordinate 114,235,442 downwards.
GCCGAGGTCAAAACGGCCATTTGGCCGATATTTTGTTTTTAACATGAATTTTTTTGTTATTTTTCTTAAAACATTCTAACTTTCTTAGCTTTATGCAAGAAAATCGTAGAAGAAAACATCAACTTATAAACTATATTCAAATCGACTGAATCAAAGCAAATGTTATATAGGCCTTAGGAAATATGATAGACAATTTTTATTTTTGTTTCAATTACTTTAAAAAATAAAAATTTGACCGTTTAATCGACCTATTTTAATCGCTTATTCAGGTCGAAGAACTGTTTGAGTTTTAAGTTATTTGTTTCGACATAAACCGAAATAGAGGCGATTAATCCAGGAATCGGTTATCGATTAACAAAATAGGAAACACTAAAAGAAATCCAGAAAATTCGTATTTGGGCAAAAGTCTTACCAATTTTCGTTGAAAAATTCCCACGAGTTCTTAATTTCTTAATTAATTTATTTTTAAATTTACATATAAATAATTTATCGCCAGTTTTAAAATATTTTAAATTTTTTATTTTATAACAAAAGAGTGTATGGTAGTTAGTTAGGAACTAAATTGGTAAATTCAAATTTTTTAGTATTTAAGATAAAAGTTTAGTATTTAAAAAAAATAAGATTAATCTTTTATTATATTTAACATTGTGTTATGCTTGTAATCTTCCCCAGTCAATGTGTCCTAGAATTGGAATGTTTTTGATTAAATAAATAAATAAATAAATAATAATAATAATAATAAATAATAATAATAATAATTCAATGAATGTGGATCGACAAGTCAAAGCCATTTTCTTGTAAATTTGTTGGTTTGGAAAGATATATGGTTAATGTTGTTCTCCAGCTAACCACAACAAACATGAATTTACATGAACTTTAGAGCCCTCGCAATAACTTAAAAATTAGATCTGACTCAGAAAAACTTAATACCATTTACAAACTCCCCATACCAGAATCACTCAGAATTCAAAGTCGAATCCGAGGCACCGAATCCAGTGTTCCGCAGTGTTATTGTTGACATCAGAAAAGTCAAATAGTTGCATTTTATTATTTTCAAAAAATGCGAAGAAAAATTGTAATTTTGAAATCAGGGAAATAAATTTTAACTTGTTCAACTGATTTTAGTTCGAGAAGAGAACAATTTTTTAAATTTGTGAGCAGTTTTGTACTCTTAAAATTTTAAATACAAAACCTGGTTTTAAAACTATCCTAGTGGAAAAAATCCATTAACTATGGAAAAATAAAATAAAACTGATCTAGTCCAAGGTCATTTTAATTTTTTACAAATTTAAAAATTTGTCATTTTAAACATTTCTGTTTACGTACTTTAAAATCATAAAATATCATATTTTTCGAACAGAAATTTTCCAACATAATATTTTTAAATTTTTTTTTTTTTTTGGAATAGAATTACAAAATGCGCAAGTCTTATGGAAGACATAGCATAAATGGTACATAAGTATAATGAAAAATTATATACCTACATATTTTATTGTGTGAAGTTATATTTCAACGACGACAACTCCAACACTGTAGAATTTATTGTTAATAACACCATAATACTTAACCCGATACTGAACCATTGTCATAAATTCTTCTTTGTCGTTTATGGCTAAAAAAAAATAAAAGTGACATACAAACAGACAGACAGGCAGATATGGCGCGCATAATTCATAAAATCATAAAGATAACGCCCCTTCAGTTTTACACTTGTGCTCCTCCTTTTACATGCAATTCATTGGGAGCAATAAATGAATGAACGAACAACTCTCTTAAATTGTTCTTCATGGTAGCAGTTTTTATGTTTTTCTTTTTTTAAGGTTTATTTAAGTTTTAATACTCGTAAATGTTTGGAAATGTAGTCGTTATACGATACATATAAAAATAACGAATTTGATGGCTAAACAAACAGTACACCAACTCACACTGTTGGTATAACACCTGGTTATTTATTACATTATGTATGCAATTTAATGTACATAAGTATATATAAGTATCTACAGTCTCGGTCAAAACATTTTAAACAAAATGCTTATCGGCAGGTTTGAGGCTAAGAAGAAGAATAATGGTTTTTTCTAAAAATTATAAACACTATTAATTTTTAATCAGACTAGATCGTTTCTGACTTTTTAGACAGATGTCATCAGTGATTTTCCATTAAATTTTATTAATTGTTTTGTGTTATAATATCCCGTCGGCTGTAGGAGTTCGATTCTGTTGTCCTACATTAAAAATGTGCGACGACTGCTTTACCATCACTTCCAAGGAAGGCCTTGAATCAGGGATGGAAAATTGTTTTTTTTTTCAGTACGAAAAAAAAAATCAAAAGTACTTTTTTGAGGCTCAGAGTACTCAATTTTTTTTTGACAAAAAATTACATAATATTAATATATCGTACATAAAAATAAAAATGAACACAAAACGTATATAAAATTCATTTTTACATAATATTAGCATACGTATTTTTATATTAAACAAAAAAAAAAAAAGAAACACATTTAATAAGATATTAGATTAATGTAATTAAACTTTAGTCACCTAAGTAAAATTAAATTTAAACTAATCACATATTGATATTGTTTTGTATTAAGAAATATATATTCACACTCAGAAAAAAAAGTTAGTAGAAAAATTTGTAAACAGTTTTCAATCCCACTTTATTATTTTTGTACTTATTTTTAGTAAAAAAATTATTAGTTAACAAATCTTTTTGCTATTTACCTTTTTTACAGTTTTTACAGAATATTTACAAATTTTTGTTACTAATTTCAGAAATCATTTTACAAATTATTAAAAACCGTTTTGCTAAAATTATTAAAAAAAAAAGTGGATATTAAAGGAAATGTTATTTCTAATTAAAACTTACACTTGCAAAGATAAATTGCCGTAAAATGTTACACAGATTAAAAAAAGGGATCGGAAGTGAATATACCGACTCATGTCTGAAAATAGGACATCCACTTAAAATAGCACTAAAAAGTTTTTTTACTTCTAAAAATCAGCCCTAAAAACAATTAAAATTTGACCATAAAAGTAAAAAAAAATTGACTAAAATATTTTCCAAAACAGAAATTACCAAATAAAAACAAAATGATTAATTCGTTTATGTTTCAACAATTTTTAAGATTCTTAAGCCTTTGATTTTTTTTAATTTTTTATAAAATATTTTTTGAAAAAAATAAATAAAACTTAAAATTTTTGACTAAATATTAGTAATTTTTTTTGCTGATATTTAGCAAACAGATTTTTAATTCAACTTTACAAAAAGTATACGAAAATTTAGTAGCGGTTACTAATTTTTATTATAATTTCATTGTACTACGCGTCAGCAGACGTGTGTTGCTAAGATTAACAAAAAATACAGCTGGGCTCAAATTACCAAAATTTCCAGTAATAACAGCAAAATTTTCAGTTGTCATTTTCATAAAAATTTATTAAATTAAATACATTAAAATTGTTTATACAATATCATTCGAAAAGTAGGAACATCATTTCTAATATTTTCAAAAATATCAATTAACTCAATTATTTTTAGGTACTTGTTACACTTTATAGCTGCTTATTTCTTATGAAATTGCCTTACGAATTCGAATATAAAAATTTATATTTTTTTTATCGAGCAACATTTTTTTATTTTATTTATTTTTTTAAAACAATAATTTAATGTGTGAGGGTATTAAATGTGTCTCGGTAGTATCACGGTACTTTCTTAAATCAAATAGTTTTAAAAAAAAGTACAATTGTATCAACTTTTTGATTGAATGCAATGTTTGTTTCTTCTCTGTTATTGATTTTATTCAGAAGTGACCAACGCAGACATTATATTCTAAGATTTTTGTTTATCTTCTAATCTCCTCGTGTCTCCATTTTCGCAAATGTTGCCAGACTGATGTAATGTTTTTACTTTCAAGGAAAGATAGCAGGCCGGCGGAGACGAGTGCCGCTAAGCAAATTTTAATTCAATTGCTTTGTTGTATAACTATTCTGTAGGATACGCGGATGACATCACAGTTATAGTGAGTGGCACACATAATGATACGATTGGAGACCAATTGCAGAATGTACTTAAATTGACATGGGAATGGTGTGAAAATGAAGGACTTTCTATAAGTCCTACGAAAACCACAATTGTTCCATTTACTAGAAGAAGTAATTTAAATTTACCTAGTATGTATATAAAGGACATTGAAGTACCATTTAGAGACGAGGCGAAATATTTAGGAATAGCCCTGGATAAATCGCTCCCTGGAATTCTCATCTGGAGACAATAAGCAAAAAAGCCGTAAAATGAATTTGGGCTAATAACAACTTCTAGGCAAATCGTGGGGCTTAAGCCCAAAAATATCGATGTGGATATATAAACAAATTATTCTCACCAGCATATTGTACGGATCGGTCATATGGAGGTAATTCTGAACCTGGATCCTTTGCACTTTGCGATACAGGGAGAAGCTATGAAGCAAGTAATCGAACTCCACAAACTATTTAAGTTCAAAGTAGGTGACCATCAAGGCCATCTAAGGATCCTTAACGAGGCCAGTTCCATAAAGATTATGACACTATGTAGTGATCAAAATAATCCAGTGATTGAACTAGGAAGAAAATACAAAGTTTAAATCCCAACGGGAGAGGACTGGAAACTTGATCCCCCATGGTTGAGAAAATATGCACAGAAGTTGTATACTGACGGATCCAAGACTTCTAGCGGAGTTGTAGTTGGTGTATACGGACCTAGGTGCAGAATTCACATACCTCTGAGCAAAGATTCAACTATATTTATTGCAGAATTATATGCTATCTATACAGCAACGACCAAACTTCTGGAAAGGAATCTTGTAAGAACAAAGATAAGCTTAATGTCGGAGAGCTAGGCTGTAACAAAGGCCCTGAAAAACCCCATCTATCACCATAGATCACTGCTAGAATGCCATAAAGCCCTCAACCAACTGGCGACCAGTAATTAGGTAACACTTATTTGGGTACCCGGTCACAGTGGGTATTAAGGCAATGAAAAAGCTAATGAACAAGCGAGACTAGGTGCGGAACTGTCATTTATAGGCCCGTGTCCTCAATTTGGTTTCACGAAAAAAGACATCACAAATATGATATCGGATTTGATCAAGACGAAATCCATTGAATATTGGAACAAACAGAAACCACTGAAAAATTCAAAGAAGTTCTTATCATACAATGAAAAGAGGAACAGAAAAGCACTTCAGATGAATCAGACTCACAGGACACTATCCATGTAATTAGATCCTAAACAAAATGGGACATGATTGAGATACGACAAGCATATATTGTATGGAGGATGAGGAAACCATGGAGCATGTAATGGCTTTTGCATACCTACGATTTATCACATTTGGAAGACCTGATATTATGGAGGAAAATAATAATAAAATTTTAAAGAGAAGAAAATATTATTAATATCTTATCTCCAAAAATCCCTTTAAATTTTATTCTTATCCCCAATAAATTCCCGGATCCCCAAACGAAAATTTTTATCCTCATGCAAGACATAAAATCCCCAATTTGGAGATAAATCCCCTAAACTGACAGCACTGAGCGTAATTTAAACGCCACTCTTCATGAAAGATCGAAAAAAGCTACATTTTTTGAACTTAAGTTATCCGTTTCTGATTTTATTTTTCACACTGAATTCCTATGAAGCTACTCAGAGATTACCATTTTTTTTTTTTTTTGCTAAAAACTAAAAACATTCAAAAAGTGTCTAAGTTTAAAATCTTCTTAATTTCAGTATTTTTAATGGAATGATCGTACATATATGAATTGCATTAAAAATGCATTGGAAATGCAAAATGCAAAAAATAATAATAATAATAATTTTTAATTTTGAGGTAATTTGTTCTCTATCTCTAGCAGTTTTTAGTACATTATTACTACTTGTTGAACACAAAACAATTACATCCTCCTAAAAGCCAATAGCTCTCCATACGTGTTATCAATATACATATATCAACTTAAATATAAATAATGTATATTCCTTAAAAACCTTTCAAAAATAGTCCATGTGAATCTAGTTTATGAACTTTGCTTAGGACACAACGAAACAATAAATTTTGAAAATAAATTAGAAAACTTAAGGACAACAATAGCAATTTATAGCTGGTATCCAAGGAAGAATAAAAAAAATATGAATTATGATGATATCATTTGCCAGAAAGAAAATCCTCTTAAAGTGGCAAAAAAGTGGTGCAGGAAAAAAAGACGTTAGGTAACATCATTAAATCACAGACATAAAGCAACAACCAAAAATTAGCATTTCGAATAATTGTGAGTCAAATATATGTGTGTGGGTGTGTGTGTGAGTGAAAAAAGGTGCGAACGTAGGCAGGATGTTGAAAATTTAAAATAATGTACTTAAGTTTCTCTGTCATGGCATGAAGACTTTAGAAATTGGTTTGTTAATGGTGGCAAGGGATGATTTACGAATATTTAAATAGATTTAAAGTATTTGTTACAAAGATGGTTAGTAATAAAACATCTTTATAAATACATTAACATTTTAATTGAAATTCTATTACAGTACACTATTTCCCAAACTTATTTCGAAGTTAAGGAAGATTTAGTTATATCTCAAATATATAACAATTAATGGATATTATAATAGGGTAAAAGGAAAGGGCTTCTCGGGAAATCTTAAGTGGTGGTTAAAATTGAGAACCAGTAGAAGAAAACAAACCTCGTCAGAATGATGCTAAACTCGAACACCAGAAACCAGAAATGTTTTTCTTGATTATGTGTATGGAACGACCCCTTTCAAATCGGTTAGAATTCCCATGACGGTTAAGAGAAATTTATTTATGATCTCAGATGTTGATATCTTGCATCTTCTTAGTTTCGTATGGAGGTCAGAATGACTCAACGGTAGGATCTGATCGGTGGTGATCTATCAGTCTTGTGACAGACCTCAGAGTCTAAGTGCGATAGTGTACACATAGCGCCGGCTGCATTCCAACCTAATCTACATTAAGAACCTCCTATCTATTCGAAATAATAAAAGTACCTAACGAGGTGAACCAGTAGACTTAAATGTCAGGCTTCAGACATTCCGTTGCAAAGTCTATTAGTTAAAAAAATATATTACTTAAATATATTAGGATTCCACCTTGCCAGAATCGAGGTTATTGATGTGCCTCCATTATTGTAACCAGATATCCCCAAAGGCAATATGACCTAATTTATTTCCGGATTTTAAAAATAATAAGCCACTAATATCCCTAAGCACTCGGTATCTAGAAAAATATAACATTTCTTCTACTCCAAGGCTGCCACAAGACGGGCTTCAACTACAATCCGACCTACTATTAAATCTATAGCTAAAGTATCGACTATTTCTGCAAACAGCTAGGTAAAGACATTCATCGCTTTTGTCTGCTTTTATCACTTTCTTTGGTGATGCCGTTGAAATTGGTTTAATGCGAAAGGAATTTGGCCTTAGATTAGATGAGATTAGATTATACTATAAGGATTGTGTACCATAATAAAGTACACTACCAGCCGGAGACCCATAGGATCCACTGTGATAGACTCTTTTAGTAATACCAACGCTGCTCCATTGACTGTGATAAGCGTTGGCATCACAGCCAATGATAAGTGTAGCATCTCTCCTTTTAGCATATGCCGTCAACCCCTGCACCTCGTTATCTGGTGGATCCGTTGACTCACATGGCATGTACACCGAGGCCATTATTAGCATACTCTTGTATATGTTTATAACGATGAGATCACCGCACCTGAGAGAATGTGAAATTAAAAATTAAAATACACGTTCTTACCTTGTCATCCATAGACCGCACGAACAGCGTGTATCCCGCTACGCATAATCCGCAAACTTTATATTCTATGGTCCAAGGTTGTTAGATTAGGGCAACGTCCCTCTGGGATTGGATGATGTATTTTTCCAATTCTGCCGAAGCTGCCTCACAGTGATGTAGATTTATCTGCAACTTCTGTCAGCTTCTTTGGTCTTGTCATGCTTCAAGAGACCTAAACCTGACAGTGCCAAGACGATAATTGACAACCCCCCTCATCCCATCCAAGACTTTCAGAGATTTCCGATACACAATGAATCAGAAATCTCTCCCAGTATTCTCCTTACACACCATTGAGACAACTAACCTTGATTGGTCTGTGCGAGGATTACCGTTCTGTTTGGCCAATATCGCCAGTATGGTTTCCACCGGTTTTATGGGAGGTGAAATCCATACTGTCACTTTCTACCTTAAGGGTAACTCGAAGGCGTATGTCACTTCCTGTCTTGAATTTGGATCAAGTACGCTAAACTTGCCAATTCAGGTCCTTAAGAATTCGAATGAATTCTTATTGCCACAATTGACAATCTTGACACCCTTAGTCCAGTCAGCACTTTTGAAGGATACATCCTCCGAGTTGCCGCTGTAACTGGCAATCTCATCTTGTAGCCTATCTTCAGCAAGCAGTCATAAATCAGTACTGATCTTCCCATCTGGACCATTTCGATTGATCACAACTGCCTGAAAACGTATTAGATTAGGTCGGCTGATCATCCCCAGCTCTAGCTCTCTTAATGGTCTTCTCCGGCATTAGCCGAAGTTAAACTACCACTCCTCACCAATTTTGGATCCTTTAGTACCATTGGTTTTAATTGCTGAACACTACCGGCCTTGTTACATTTAGAATCCCCCTTGCGAAGACCCTTGAGGGATCTAGCCGGAAGTTTTTTCGCACTCTTCACCACTAGTAGGTGATGCCCTACTGACGTCCGCAGCTCCTGTCTTAAGTAAAAATACAACCAGACGATGAAACCCAATACATATATTATCTTATTTGCCAATCTTCCAGTTAGGTTATGATTGGAAAGTTTACTTACTTAATCATTCTACAGGTTTACTAAATGCCTAATTTGACAAGGCTCTGTACCTGCCTTCGTACAAATAGAAAGAAGTCGGAAATGGCATTTTCTCAAGAACTTACGAGATTTATTCACTGGTCTTTGAATATAATTCAACTTTGCTCTACCACCAATTGGTTATTTTTTTTTCAAAATCGAAAAATTGTGATGTTTACCAAAGACAGGTGTTTGTTTACTTGTATTGCTCGTCAATTGTTTAGAAATCATCGTTGAATTCAGATTTATCAGTCTCTCAGTTAGTTTCCAGCATAGCCTTGAGAGATTTCTGAATTTTAGGTTGATTGTTCTAGTTTACTATAAGAGCCATTGGTCGTAAATATTTTCAACGTCCCAACGGCAAATGGACCAGTCATAGAGTTGGTTACTTGGCCGGAACTTTGTGGCAGAAACTGGTCCTCGAGTTGGTTCTCTTATATGAAAGTAACCGGTAACTTTAACATGGGCTTGTCATAGGAGGTGTCAATTTCTACCTTTTAAGCTACTTGCGACATATCACTGACCTTGTTTAGGGTACCATATCACGGCATTGGTGTAAGTGAATGCGCAACAGAACAGGTGAGAATTATCTTACACATAACTGCTCTCATGTTAAACACTACGTGATGTGTATTAGAACTAGTGCAAAATAAAGCGTTACGTAACTAGCTCAAATGTACATACCTTAGGACTTAGGACTTAGGACAAATAATTAACAAAAACTGATTACATATCAATCACGGTGTGTTACGTCGCAGAACTTGTAGGGAATGCATAGTTTCGTAAGATATCTCTGACTGTTGCCAGTGAACATGGCACAGAGCAAAAGAAAAATAATTAGCATGTAAACTCTCAATATTTCTCGTGTGTCATATTTAGAACGTGTATCTGAAAAATTCCATTAGGTCCAGTCACTGAATTTACCTGCAATGTTTATTACAAAAGTTTTTACAAATTTTCATATTTTGGTATTTTTAAACTATTTTCTCAAAAAAAAAAATACAATCACAGAATTCGAATATTTTTAAAATTTTTACAAAATTGAAGAACAAAAAATTATTTGCTATTTACATAAACAAAAAATGAATTCAAATTTTTCAAATTATGGTGGGGTTACCAGCAGGTCTGTTTGGACAGTCCTATTCACACTTATGCTCTAGAACGGAGCTCAGATCTTTTGCTGCCAATGTTTTTTAGACTTTTCCATTTATTTCACTCTTAAAATGGCATCCGATTGCCCCAAGAAATATTTTTTCAAAAAGATCAAAATCAAATAATTCAATATCTAAATATTATTTAAAAAAAAATGTTTTTGATTCGCGAATTAAAACTAATTGTTTATGAATTAATGTATTTTATTACATTGATTTTATAAAAATTGCAAATGCATTTAAATTAACTCCTAATAAATTAATGTTTTTATAAAAATCGAGTACAAAGAGAAAACCGTTAGATTTTCTGGAATTAGTGCGAATTCAAAAAGATTTTTTTTAATGCACGATGTTCTTAAATTCGTTTATTTTTTAGTTTATGTTCAAAAATATTCTATCCTGGATTTTTCAACAGATAAATCCAAAAGATTTCTACAAAATTGTCCAATAGAAGTTATCAAATTTTAGTTGATCTTTTCCTGCTGAAAACATATTTGATTCAAAAAAAGCTTTAGATTTAAAAGATTTTTAAGTCAGTATCAGGGTTCCTACGGCTAAAAAAACATTCTAAAAAGCAGCTTGTTGTGTAAGAAATATAAGTGGCTGCTAACTTCTCATTATGAATACGGAGGATAAAGAATTAGTTGCTTAATTCACTTTTTTGATATGAATTAAATTTGACTCGAATATCGTTCCTTAAACACGTTAAAGATGTCTTGGGGATTCTCGTAAGAAAATGTTAAACCTTCCGCAAACACATTTTGATAAAATGCAAAAAAATTAGATGTCCCTTTAAAAATTGATATTTGAATATTTAAAAAAAATTTATATTTTAAAAAATCGCTATAATTTTACGGGCCTATATTATTCTCTATAATTAGAAACATTAACGTATTGATTAGAATAGTATCAAAACCGCGCTTACTATTCAGTGGGACATATGAAAAATTATTGGGTGGTTCATCGGATTTATATAAAGTTTTACACACTCGCAACAAGCTTAATTCGAATTTATTTTTAAAAAAGCTGAGCTAGGGTGGAGTGTTGGATCGACTTTCAGTTTAAAATTTCGCAAATTTTTGACTCATATAAAATGTTTATTATCGTTACATGTTTTGAATTAATATTAATCAAGGAATCAACTTTAACAAATCATTCCAACAAACAATGGTGTATTTGTTTTATATTTCGCGAATCAAATCAAAAATCAAATTATTCTATCGAAACCAAATTAATTCAATAAAAATTAAATCATCTCTTATTTTATCCAATACCAAATTATTCCTCAAATTATTCTCAGACTCGTGGAAATTTTTTGTTCAAATTAACTCGGAAAATGCATTAATATAATTTAATCAAATAAAGGGTCAGTTTATAGTCACAACTTATTAGGATTTTTGACATAAATTTTACTTAAGAAATTTTCAAACAGATAGCCATTTTCTATTATATAGTCGTTTAAATGAAACATTGTCCCTAATGGAGTTAAGCGAGAAATAATTATTATATTTTTTAATTTAATGAATTTTTTAATAAAGTTTGAACAATGTTAAGAGAAAACAGTCGTCGATTAAAATTTTCAATAACAAATTTTGGATTTTTAGGAATAACATGCCACCCTAAGTGTTTCTTAATAAATCCTTAAGTGTTGTAATACCTATTAGTCAGTCGTGGGCAGCTTGATTTGCCTTTCATTGACACTTTATCATGAAAATAGGATCCATTTTGAATCAATGCTGTTATAGGTTACTATCTAAACAGTTGCATAAGGACTTCTTTTTGAAGTAGATTAGTGTTATGTCATCATTTCTGCAGTCACAAAGTCGGTTTTGTTTAAATCAGTTCAGTATTATGTCAGTTTTGTGACAGTCGAGGGATTGAGGTATTTGCAATCGATTTACATTATTTTATACACAGCAAAAATGTTTGTACCAGTTCTTTGTTCTGTTATTATTTCAACTATAACAGTCCTAATTTATTTAGTCCACATTGGTGTTACGTTAATTTCTCTTTAGTTATATGATATATCTAGAAAGAGCCAGTCAATGTTCAATAGTTGAGGCACTCGTTATTTTACAGTAATTACCACTTTTTTAAACACTTAATTATATCTTACACCATCTTTGTGCCTCCCACTCAGCTATTACAGATTCAGTTGATTCAGCATTCAGCTATTGGATTTCCGTAGGTGTTATTTATAAAGGGTGGTTAAATTTTAAGGGCCGATGTTGAATGAAATTTAATGGCCGTGTTATCTCACGTGGTGGCGATGTCAATTGGCCACCAAGATCATTTGATTTGACACCGTTGGACTTCTTTCTTTAGGGTTATTTGAAAGAAATGGTGTACGTCGATAACAACAATTCAAAGCTAAAGGATGAGATAATTCGGCACATTAACGGCATAGAACCTCAATTATGCCTCAGCGTCATGGAAAATTTGGACCATCGGATGGAGGTGTGCCGCCGAGGTCGCGGCGGCCATTTGGTCGATATTTTGTTCCATACATAATTGAACCATACCATATTATCATAATAAAAAGAAATGACAATAATTTCCTAAAAAATTTATTTATTTTTTTTTATTTATATTAATCATATAATTACAAATTATATATTAATACCCTAACCGAGCACTAGCAACAAAGGCTATCGGCTCGTTGTAGCAAAAACAGACCAGAGCCTCTAGTGGGAATTGAACCCACGATCCCCGCTCTGATAAGCTAGAACGCTACCAACTAGCCTACCGGGCGCTCGTAAATAATTTGTTTATTCAAAATCAACATCGGCCCTTAAAATTTAACCACCCTTTATATCTTAGTTTATCTTCCACAGGAACTGTATTAATTTTACATGAGGCTTAATATGCTATCATTCTGTATTTGGTATATTGGGAAACAGTGTAATTGTTTAAATTTTTAAAAATTTCACAAAAATGATTTAATGCTTGATTTTTATGGTGTGTGTAACAGCAGGAAGTTAAATTGTTTTGAAAGATAACAAGAATATGATAAAGTGAAAGAATTAAATTAATTGCTATGATAATTGTGGTTTAAATACTAACAAATTGGTGTCTTTCTATTACTTATACTGAAAAAAAAACTACCAATGAAACTTGAAATCCTATCAGAATTGCCATTACATATAAAGGATATTACAAAGAATTCATATCACGTACCTGCACATAAATACATACATTTCGAACGTACAGTGACAACCAATTATAGTGATTATTGTCAAAGACAGGCTGGATTGGAAGTAAATAATAAAAGGACGAAAACGTCCGGGTTTGTTATCTATCTTCTTATTAAAGCCAAACTAAACAACACGACCAAGTTAATGAAATGTTGTAAGTGACACGCATAATAAAAAAGAAACTAATTTGGAATATGAACATGTTATGGAACGTAGAACTCCTGCTAAAATAATAAAAGCTAAACAATAAATTTATGATATTAACCATTGTAAATCCAGTTGACAATATGTCAATAAAAAACCGTTAATAAAATCTATAAATAAAATACAACTAAAAAAGGAAATATTAATAACTTAAGGCTTTCATAAACTCTTCAACAATTCCTTTTGGTATCCTTTTTTACTACTAAATACAAGTGGGATAATGTATCTCATCCCTTGGGCATCTTTAGGTATGTTATATGTTTACATACTTGCTCTTGTAGAAAAATGTTTCCTTACGAACAAATGTCTTAAATTGCTACTAATGCGAAATTACCACAATAAATTCCCGCAATTCATTTGTTTTCACTTGTAGTTGTAACATGTAACTTATATTTTTTTCAAAATTAAGGTGGCCATAGTAAAATATTTAAGAATCTTTTTTAACAAATTATTGTTAATGTGAAAATCGTCTTATTCTAAGATATTCTTTTTTTCTTCTTCTCAAACTCCCTGGTGTTGATCATTTTTTTCCAAAAAGAACTCATGTAGAAAAACTATTATGAATGTTTTGTGCTTTAAAAATATCGTCTCATAATGTTAAGACTTTTAAGATTTCTTCTATAGAAAAGATTAGATTTTAAGGCAATTTTTTATAATGCTTTTTGCTAAAGAAAATTGTGGGACTTTATAAGACTATAAATACTTATAATTATTTTTCCATTTAAAACTGGTCCAGAATGATATAGAAGGTTACACTTTACAAAAATTAAACTCAAAATCTAAACTCAAAATCTAAAAAAAAAAATAAGAAATTGATAATTTTTCCAAAACGAAAATACCCTAAAAACTTAATTTGTAGACGATTGCCTAATAGATCGAACAGCGAATTATAGGGGAATTCGACTCTCCTATATACATTCGAATTGGATTTTAAGAATGTAAGTCAATCTAGCTCGCTTGGTTTCATATTAACTTTCGGAATAAAGCCAAAGTTTACACTTTTTCATAAGCAAGCTATATGTCCCATAATGAGACTGGATATAAAATAGGCGTTAATGTCCCAAGTAAGACATAAATATTGTTACGATTTTACCTTTTAAAATCGATTATTTATTTTACTTTACTTTAGAGTTCTTTCTATATTACAAATCATAAAAACAGTTGAAATTTTCCTTTACACAACTTAAACAAACTCTGTTAAATTCAATCACTTTGATACAAAATAGTTAACAAAATTGTTTTTGTTTACAAATTCTGTTATCTCGTTGATGTTATATTTCAAAGTGATTCACATATCACATTGCGCACTTAGTTATTTTGGTGGTGAGAATAACTAGAATATACGAGCGTATTCTAAATCTAGATTCTAGTCTTTGCTAGAATTATTAATTAATGTGACAACGCTATTCTGCTATTTCTGGAGTTACTAAAAGGAATGGTTGCCACTGAAGGCAATTGTTTTTCATTTCAAATATGTGCCTCAAATTTCAACCACATAAATACGGTTTTGTTTTTCTAAATACCTTTTAGACCAAATCTCAGAGTACCTTAATATGGAAGGTCGGTCTAAATATGCACCGATTCTAACCAATTTAGATACGGTTGCACTAATATAAACTTATTTTCTTAATTTCATATAACTATCTTTATATTTGAGTCCAGTAGTTTGATGACAAGGTTTATGTTACATGGACACACAGATGGACTAGCAACGTTAAATCGAATCAGGAAGTCATTCTGAGTCTATTGGTATACAATTAGATGGGGTGGGGTATAAAAATCCTAACTTCGTGTAGATAAATGGCTTTTCACCTGCAAAGTCAGCCGCCAGCCGGTTAAGGCCTATAGCATTAGCGGCGGCTGGGCTAACAAAAAAAGGGGCTGATAACCGGCGGGTTGCATCTCTAATCGGGACCTTTTAAAATAACCTACACCAAGCCCTTTAGGATCAATTCTAAAATAGAAAGATATTTAAAAATTTTTTTAACTAAGAACTACAGGCTTGCTGACGCTTCCTTACCGTGATACAAGTTATCTTGTAGCACTAAGACCGTGCTTATTGTTTACCTCAAAAAGTTTATGAGATATTGGTACCAGTTTTTACCGGCGTAGACTCTGTGCTGGAATCTATATTGCGCTCTATATGGCTAAATCAGTGTACATGTTTTTGCAATCATATTATTTAAAACGACAAAAGTAAATCCAAGTTGTGTGTGAAGAAAATCAGCTTTGTGGACGTTGTGGTGTAATTGTTAGCACACTGGACTGTTACACAGAAGGTTGCGGGTTCGATCCCCAGCGACAACAACATCAATTTAGAAAAATATCTATGAGTTTTTAAATCTCATTCATAACGCAACGTCTTCCTGTTCCAGTAGAACTTAAAAAAAAACTTCAACAATTCCGGCAACTCTTCATGAGATGGGGGAAACAACTGTTCTTATAGTTATCTTCTCGTGCAATTACAGTGTTGCCATATTTGAAGCCCTTCATCTTTCACCATCTTTCATCTCTTCTTTAGCCAACTTCCTAAGAAAATAACACATTATCCTTACAAAAAAAAACATCTCACTATGTGGCTGTACATTGGTTTTTAGCTAACTGGTGGATTGTTATTTGTTTTTTGGTTTTTCCAATCGGAGCCGGTTTGATGTAATTTCGTTAGAATCATCTTCTCTTGGGGGATTTCACAAATTTCAGAGCTTAATAACAGATTAGAGCATAGACAAATGTTCCTTTAAAATTGCATTTTTCATGTGGAGTCATTTAATAAAATGTTTTCCGGACGGACTTCCATTTTAACAAAGAATTTTTCTATCATCGTGGCCGTATGCATATACGAGCAACTACTTTAAAGTTCGGAACAGTGAGCTTTTTATTGGTAGGTTCACTACCTTCAGTCATGAAGATTTTGATTTTCTGAATATGATGTTTTGCAGATCGATATAAGGCTTACACACTACCGTTAGTGAAAGTATATTTTCAAAATACGGCACTACAAACACGATGTTAGTATCTTAGAACAAATAAACTAAAGGGTTTTTTACCAGCCGGCATCCAGTCTGGAGGATAAGGAAGAGGTTTTGAGCCAGCCACAGTTTCTCATGCGACAAATCCATTAACTTTAAACAAGTTGGGCTCAAATAAGGTAAACTTTATTTTTATCCATGAAAGTAATTTTGTTTTATTTTAAATTGTAAAATACCTGGTCACTTTATTATCCACTTCTTGTTTGTCCTAACATTTGTTTGATTTTTTTTTATTCTTTGTATTTGATTTTTGTTCTTCTTCCTCCTTTGTGAATTTTAGTTTATAAAGTGTTAGTTACACCCTCTCAAAAACAGAAAATGGATACCAATATGTATCAATGTAGTTTTTTTTTACTTTATGTTCATCTTGTTTTTATCAATTTATAGCAGTTTTTCTGATATTTGATGTAATTTTCATCTTTGTTAGTAACATTTTCTTCTAATGTTCAACAAATTGCTTGCAATTGACTTGTGTGTTAAACATAATGATACTTAAATAAATGTATACTTATTAAACATATTTTATAGATTATTAAAAATTTTAACGATTAAAGAATTTTCTTTATTTGTGCGAAATTTATTAGATGAGTACATGATGTTGTCTTTGAACTGATGTGCCTAAGATTTGAACAATACTTTGATATTTAATAGGCTTGTCTGACCACAATTTTGACATTGTGACTCTAAGATTATTATTTGTGTATTAATATGATTATATTGATGGTTTCTTTTATATTTATGGGTGCACAATTTCACAAAAAAATTATTTTCCTGAAATTCGAATACCTTTGAAATCTACTTTTCAAATCGGTCCATCATGCACCGTTTTTAAATACCTTTGATTTCGAATACCTTTGAAATCTACTTCCAATCGGTCCATCACGCTTTTGTTAGAATTCACACTTGATACATTTTGAAATATTCCTTGTAAATTACTACTGTGGAATTAGATGGTATTAAGAAAACTAAGAAGACAGATTAAGTACAATATAAAATATTAAAGTAGTTGCATAATTACTTTGTTTAAAAATGGTATCCGAACGGAAAGATAAAGTACATTAGGGGAGCTTTTAAAAACAGCTGCCAGTAAAATAGCAGAAAATCTTAAATAAATGTTTCCCAGTGGTCTAATGTACTTGACAAGCATAAAAGAGAGGCTGAAATGTATGTTAAATAGAGCTAAGGAAAAAGGTGTCTGGACTACCTACAAATCTGCTCAAACTAGGTATAACAAGGAATTTTGATGGTATTTTGGAAGAATTACTGTAAGAACAGGGAAGCTCTTCTTGAAGCAGTTCGACTTCAAGAAAAATTATAACAGGATAATTAAAATATCCTGATTGCACTTACACAGAGACTCCAGAGAAGACATTACTTCCCTGAATCCATGCCTACGTCGGACTCTCTTTCATTATCTTGGAAACCTTTATAACTAATGGGGAATTGCGACTTGCGAAGGAAAAATCTTTCGGGAAAATCGTGTAAGATCCAAATTCAGCTCCTGTGAATCGCTAGTACCTAACAACATCTTTTCGGGCAACATTATTGTTTCCAACAAGAGAAACCAAATTCGCTAAAGTGGTAAGTGCTGCCAACTAAAGGTGTCATTTCACTCGTTAGCTGTACACTCTAATAAATTTCTGTTGAAATTTACCCAACTTATAGTAGGAAACTGTACTCCTATTATAAATTGGGTAAATTTACTTTGTGTGCGTAAACGAAAAAAAATACGCACCTTACGTAATTTGGTACACACATAATTGGTAATTTCACATTGAAAGTGCGTACAAATTAAATGAAATTTTAGAAGTAATTCGAAAATTTACTAAAATTGTGAGTAAAAATCCTATTTGAAGAGTTAATATACGCACAAAAAGAAAAAGCCTAAAAATGCATTTCTATATGCGTAATTATATAAAAAATTGCTTATATTTACTAATGCATGGTTTAAATTAAACTGCAGAAAAAATATTTTTTTTTAAAAAGTAAAATTATTTTATGTTTGTATTAAAATAATAATGAATTATAAATATAATACATAATTTATATCGGATGGGTATTTGCTGTGATGGTGATCATCTTGAATTTAAATTCACAATATTCACAAATATTATATTTATAAACTTTTGAAAAATTAATTTTCATTTTTAGCTTTTTAATATTTTCCAATTACCAAATGCCAAAATATTTATTACCATTCTAAGTTAGTATATTTACAAAATTTGTGCGTAAAATTTTAATTTAACAAAATAATACAAATTTTAGGCACAAAGTGTTTAATTTTAAGCACATTTTGTCTAAAAATACTTCTTGTGTATATTAATGTATATAAAAGTATGTACAAAACATTTTTAGGCATTTTTTGTTTATATTTACCGAATTTTCGTAATATTACATAAAACTTTACCCATTTTATTGTAGTTCATTTACAAACATTTTTTAGAGTGTATGTTATCATTGGGCAAAATAATAGAGTAAAAACATATTTCTCCTTAAAACCAAATTGGATTCTTTTATTATTTTACTGTCATTGTTTTTCCCAAAGACTTTAATCTCCTACATAAACTAAAGTTGTTAAAGTGGGAGGTGTTGCCAAATTAAAGTTGAATTTCACTCGTTAGTTTACATTAGGACAAAGTAGGGAGTTGTAACACATTACTGCTCGCTTCTATTGTGTTCCACTCTTATCAAAAGTCTGTTTACCTCTTACAGACTTCAGAATAAGCCTCAACCAATTTTAACTTTTAAACATGGTGAAGACAGTACGCGGGACAAAAGATTAATGATAGAAACGGAATTTGTAGCTTATCAAATAACTCGGTTGTGGTAACCTACTATTATAACAGGCAATTAGTAGATACAGCAGTTATGTGACTGCACTCAGAGAATTACAGTGACGAGCAAAAGTGGTTACATAATGTTGAAAAAATATTTTAAACTCAAATATTTTCTGTATTTGTCGCAGTAGATAAAAAATTTGTAAATGAAATAACTCCTTATACATGGTGTCCGCCGCAAAGGTATGCCAATTTGTTTTGCCGCCATTTTGGTAAACATTAGTCTTGACAGTTCATATTTGGCAGTCGTAAAGTAGACACGTGGTAAATTTATTATGGAAAAATATTCGATAAACCAATGTGTTTTAATCGTTAAAACAGCTCGCCCATGACAACCGCGATTTTCATGAAAAAATCATAATGAGTGACAAGGCACTTTTTCATTTGAATGGATATGTGAATAAACAGAATAGTCGGTTCTGGGCAATGGAAAACCCTCAAATTATTCATCAGTCACCTTCGCATCTGCAATTTGGTCAGGAGGAATTATAGGACCTTACTTCTTTGAAAATGAAAACGGCGTAACGGTAACTGTGAATGGGGAGCGATATCGTGATATGATTGAAAACTTTGGGCTTGATTAACATGTGGTATCAACAAGACGGTGCCACATCGCATACAGCCAGGATTACAATGGAATTACTGCGAGACCTCTTTCCACATTAAGTTATTTCAAGAAATGATGATGTTGATTGGCCTCCACAGTCGCCTGATTTGACTGCTCCGGACTTCTTTTTTTGGGAATATCTGAAAAGCAAGGTTTATGCAAACAAACCAGAAACGCTTGAGCAACTCAAACAAAATATTTGTGATGAAATTAATGAAATTCCGCGTGAAATGTGTGGAAATGTAAGAAAAATGTGCTCAAAAGGGCTCGCATTTGTGAGGCTAACAGAGGCGTAAATTTATCTGATATTGTATTCCATACATAATTGCCGATATTAAATAAAATATTTATCAATATAAGATTCATTCTCTTTCATTTAATCAAAAATTATAAACAAACAAAGTAGTATACCTTCCCGGCGGACAACCTGTACTATCGTCTAATGAACTTTAAAACAAAAAAGCAAAATGCGAGGCATAAGTAGTTAAACAAAAACATTCAAATCAAATATATTAATTTATATAGTTTTGCACGTTTCGCTTTTCTCTTTTTAAGGTCCCGTTACTTCAGATGTTTTGGATTCTATTAGAAAATTCTTTTAGTATAAAGCTGCTGTAGTGAAGATGTCAAATCAACAATTTTGTGTAATTTGTCTTAGAAAAAAAATGAAATTAACATTTCGACTGAAATTAAAAACAACATAGTCGCTCTAACTGAAAAAGGGTATTGTTCTAGAACGATTGCTGGAGTGATAGTGATGCAGTCCGAACACCGAAAGCAGCAACAAATGCAATAAACAATAGTGGCAGTAAATGGACAGCATGACGAACATTTCGAAGAATCGAACTGGTTTCAGCAGTTAAATAGAAAAAACTTGCGAAGAACGTCAAAGCTTGCCTAAAATTTTGCAGGAAACACAAAGATTGGTCTATAGAAGATTGGAAACGAATTATATGGTCTAAAAGATTCCAATCTGATGGCAAGGAGTACTTTTGAACCGGAGTACTGTAACTAATTCCAAAGAACCATGGAACGCAAACAATGAAGCACGGTGGCGAAAATACATATAATTGTGTAGGGCTGCTTACCATGGTGTCACGTTGGTCCACTGATAAAAATCAATGAAATAATGAAAAAGGAAGACTGCGTCACCATACTCCAAATCCATTTTCTTAATTTTGTCGATAAACGCATTTACCCTTCTGACGAAATCATTTTCTAGCAAAACAGGGTCCCTAAACACCCATCAAAAATATTTAAAAAATTATTGGAGGATCAAACATTTAAAACGCTAAAATGGTCAGCTTAAAGTTCGGATTTAAGTCAGATTGAAAATTTGTGAGCAATTGTAAAACGAAAGCTGACACAATATGAAAATCCTCTAAGTAAACCTAACGAACTATGGATAAGAATCAACGCAGAATGATAAAGTTAAAATAGTAAAAAAAATTCAACAACTTGAAGAAAGCTTGTCAAAAACCATTAAATCAGTAACAAGAAGTAAAGGATTATGGACCAAATACTAAATTTCCAATTAGAGAAGTTTAAATGAGAAAACGTGCTCAATTGGATAAATGATACTGAAAAACATTTAAGTTATCTGTTATTTTTCAAATGTAAAAAATTTTGTAATTGGCGGAGCGATCTAAATAAGTGCTCTCCCAGCACTTTTTATTTTTTACCGTCGGCAATTTCTGGATTGGTTCTTTAAACGAATTGTATGCTAACTGTTATACTGTACTAATAAAAACAAAACATAGTAGCTTAAATTAGATATTAAATTATACAAAATTTAGAAAATATTACTATTGGCAAAAAATCTTGCTACCTCTGTCTTATGTCATCAAAGGTCAAAACGCTTTTATACTTATGTCCTTAAAAGATAAGAATTCCCCCAGTAAAAGCACTTAAAATTTTATGAAAATATGACCCAAAAAGAGACATTAAAGTAAACGACGACTAGTGATAACATAAAATTTAATCCGCGAAATAATTGACAACTATCAACGAACTTGCAGTAACACAAAAATTGTAATCAAAAGAGAAACACTTCTCCTATATAAAAGCACATTCAGAAGGATAAGAAGGGAAAACACAATTTAAAGGATTTAATTTGAATAGCATCTCAAGTAAAATAGATATAATTAATGTAAATTTCTAATGAAAAGTTAAATTTCAATTTCCTGTAACTTAAATTCTGTGAACAATAATTACATAATTGTTTATAAATTGTTCAACAGTAAACAGACTTGTAAATTTTACAACATAACCACAAAAAATTAACAGAACGGAAGCTTTAACACTGATTGAATTGGCATTGTTTTCCATGAACAATCAACTTCAATATCATCATTATCATCATCATAATCATTATCATCGTCATATACTTTTCAATTGGTATAAAATTTATGAGATATTTGTACAAAGAGCACGAACACCATGGTCGTTATTAAATCAAAACCAAATCACACAAAAAAATCCTTTTGTTCTCAAAATAAGGAACAAAAAACCCTCAGTAAAAATAAATGACAACAAGGGGTGACTGGTTCATTTCTACAGTCAATTTTAAAATACACTAATATTAAGCGTTTAACATCTCACCCAAGTTAAAAAAAGCAACAAAACAGGTGGTGGTGGTATTTACGGCAACCAAACATTTTGTTATTCACCTTCATACACTTTTCTCATATAACTAACCCAATGAATCCGTCCCCGTTTTCCCATTCCATAATTCACTACAATGAGTGGCAACAACAAAAAAGCAAAGTGATTTTAATGTGTCCTTAATGGGATAAAATTGTGTCTGATTTGTGGTTTTTGTAAACAATTTGAAAAAAAAAAAAAATATCTGAAAAAAAATTTTGATTTCAAACCTTTAACAGCATGAGTTTTTTAAGTGTGGTGAGTTTTAAAGATGGTACTTTAACATGGTCTACTCACACACGAAATACATAGAACATACAATAATATATTTAAATTTAAACTCATGCTTCTAATTCTTTTGATATTTATAAGAATGCTAGTATGTACTAAATGAACATTTAAAATAAATGAAAAAGGGAGATTGTTCTTTTTTGGAGTTAAACACATAATACATTTTTGTAGACCACAAAATGAATTTACTTGACATTGACTTCATGAGAATAAAGTGATAAAACAAATTTGTTGCAAATTTTTTCAACAAATTATTTTCACAATTTGTTATAAGTTTTGTGGGATTTTATCACATTTAATTACTTTAATGTATTTATCGTATCGTTTAAGAAAATTATTTTAAAACAAGTAAAAAAGGCTTAAATTCGGCTGTGCCCAATCTATGAATACCCTCCACCAATATCCTAAAAAAGTGTTTTCTACTGTTTTTAATACAAATAATGTAACCTTTTGAAGTAAAATTATAGAGGTGAAAAAAATTGTTTGAGGTGAAAAATTTTTTTGAATGCGAAAACATATTTTTTGTTGTAAAATAAAATTTTTTGTGGTGAAAAAAAATTTTAATGATGAAAAAATTTTTTGAGATGAAGAATGTTTGAGGTAAATACAAAATATTATTAATTTCTAAGCGACTGGTGAAAAAATATGAGAAAATATGTTATATACCAGTCGCTACTATAATATTGTACTAAAATACACCAATTTGTATGGAAAATTTAGAGGTATCTTCACATTTTCACTCATAATTTTTTAACGGCTGGACCGATTTTCAATACCAAACTGCTCGGGAGGATGTACAATATTCTGGCTAAAAATAGGCACCCTTTTTGCGTCTTCGTGTCGTGATCACCATTTCAACAGACAGACAGACGGACATCGTTAAATCGACTTAAAATTGCATAAGGATCACGAATATATATACATTATGGGGTCTTAGACCTATATTTCGACATGTTACAAACGGAATGACAAACTGATTTATACCCTCACCATATATGGTGGAGGGTATAAAAATGTTGAATCATACATCGCTACCTATAGCTTTAAATATCAGAGAACAGTTTCCCCAAAAAGTGAGGGTTCATCACAAATTCTTATTTTCTATTGATTTTAATTATAAAACATTTTAACTTAAAAAAATAAAATTATTTGCCACATTATTTTTATAGAATAAGAAGTGCCGAATTTTTTGATTACAACAAAAAAATAGCATCTGTAAAAAATAAAAGTGAGTGCCCAATTAAACTGTGCAACAAATTTTGGGTCGTCGAATGTGGCCTCAATGATTTCAACACAGTATGAAAGTAGACCCTTTAGAAAAACAAAATTGCCAAGGGGTTTGGCCAAGTTTGTGCAAAAACCAAAGTTATGGCTTCTTGAATTTTGTCATCTTTTTATAATTTTTTTTACAATGAAGTAATTTTATCCATTGCTTAAAAATTGATTTTTTATTGTTGTTTGTTTTACAAAATAACACAATTAAAATTTTTTTTATAATACACTCAAAAAAAACATTGTTAAAAAAATTTAAATATTTATTTTCATCGTTTTCATACAAAAACGTTTAGTTGAATAAATACAAAATTTACGAAAAAAAAAAGATTTGAAGTTCACTGTGGGAAAAGGACCTGTCAATTTAACATGGGCTTGTCCTAGGAGGGGTTCGATTGCCCTCTGTGACATGTCACAGGACTAGTCTATAAGAACATGCAACAACTAACCCCAAAGAACATATCACAGGAAAAATGCAAAAGAACATGTGATGACTTTCATATCGGTCACGTGATAGGTACGAGTACTTAAGAACCGGTCTTTTTTACACCAATCTCCTGATATGTGTTGTCGGAACCGGTCCAGTTTACAGCTATCACGGGATCCCGATTCCCAACTAACAATTTTTCCCCCGCAAGTTTGCGACTTAAAGTTAAGGTTAAATCAAAATTAAATGTTATATATAATATTGTTGACCTTTGGTGTTGTTATATAGCGTGATCCATTTCGAGATTCCCTACTTTTTTAAAAAAATTTCAAATTTAATGGGGAATGTTTATTATCATTTGAAAGAACATTTTTTGGCATTTATTTTTTGAAGATTATGTCTATCAAATGTTGGCCGTTGCTACGTCGCAGATGGTCCATCCGTTGAGTCCAATTTTCGATGACTCGTTCGAGCATTTCGACTGGTAACTGGCGAATGACACGCGTGATGCTTTCCTCCAAGGCCTGAATCGAAGCGGGTTTGTCCGCATAAACTTTAGACTTTACATATCCCCACAGGAAAAAGTCTAACGGTGTGTTATCGCACGATCTTTTTTGACCGGCCCAAAACGTGAAATTATGTGCTCACGGAAGTGTTCTCTCAATAAATCCATTGATTGATGCGATGTGTGGGAAGTGGCGCCGTCTTGTTGAAACCAAATGTCGCCGAGATCACGAGCTTCAATTTCAGGCATTAAATAGTCGGTTATCATGGCACGATAACGGTCGCCATTGACGGTTAGGTTCGCACCAGTCATCGTGTACACTCTCAGCTACGGCCGCTATATTTTCTTTACAGCGTGCTGGACGTGGTCTATGCGGTCGAATATTGTCCAATAATGAATGCTGGGTCTCAAAATGGGTGAAGGTGTTGCGAATAGTACGCTCAGTAGGCCGATTATGTTGACCATAAGTTACTTCGTTACAGCACGAAACACATTCCTCACAGAACGTGAATTTTCGTAATAAAGTTGAACGATTTGTAAACGTTGTTCAGGCGTAAGTCTTTCAATTATGAAATGCCAAACAATACTAAACAAAAATAACATGACAGCATGACACGACTCACACGTAATCTGTCAAAAAAAGGTTATTGAAAAAAGTATCTCTACTTGGATCACCCTATATTATGAAATTGTTTGGATTTAGTTAAAAAATTTTAAAAATAAATAGCCTGTTCCTCTATTTCGAAAGAACACGTTCGTTCGCTTTCTAGTCGAAAGAAAACTGATTTGGGTTTCTCTAACTCTATTTCTATGCGAACGATGACTCGAACGACAAGTCGAATGAAAACGTAACTGTTTTCATACAAAATTTGGTTTCTCTATTTCGAACAGCTCGAACGCAAATGTCAAAATCAGTCACTTGCTATTTTTTGTCGAGTAAATATATATTTGATATTTTTAAAAGCAAAATGAAGTAAAAAAGCAATGGATAACAAAAAGTAAGTACAAAATAATACAAATATTTATAGTTTATTAAAATTTTAAATTTTAGTTTAAAAAAAATCAACAATGGGCCATCCGAAGACGCTTGTATTTTATATGGAAGAAAGGCCTGATTTTGCTAGAAGGACTCTGGTGTTCGGAGCAAACAAATTTTCCGCAGAGGATGAAAATTTGACCAGAAAACTAAACTCCGTTTCACCCCCTATTACGCTGTTGCTGAGTGGAAAAGGTATGTGTGTGTTGTTTGTGGCTTACGTTTGCCCAAGAAACTCATATTTACATTTTTTATTTTACATCTTTTATTTTACAAGGACTTTAGCAGTGACCGCACCGAACAGACAACAGGCAACAAAAAAGCTCTTCAAACAACAATTTCACCCACAACCAATCGATAACAAAAATTTTCACAAATAAACATACTTTCCAAATAAAAATTGATTTGTTTATTGTTATTTTTTTTTATTTCATTTGTCATATACAGATGATCACTGTTAAACAGGGTTGTTTTTGTCTTTAAGCAGTTTAGTAGTATTTTTGCTACTTTTAAAGAAAATTTTAACAAATGCTCAAAATATATGATCTGGCATCTCTGTGATTTGTAAATGCGTAAGAAACAAAAATTGACACACGTAAGTCAAGTCGATCGAAGCCTTTCGAAATAGAGAAACCCAAATTGACTCGAATTCGAGTGACTTGCTATCGTTCGACTAGTTTTTCGTTCGAGATCGAGGAACAGGCTAAAAAATCCAAATATTTTGTGTTTTAATTTTAATATTTTATTTTTCCATAGTGAAGTTTATATTTTATAGTTGATCTTGTTAATACTTATATGTATGAAAATGTATTTTAAGTCTGGTTCGAGATCATAAAATTTTTTTTTTTAAATGAAAAATTTTTCTTATTTTTATTAAGTAAACATGGAGAATACACAGAAAAAGTTATTAAACAAAAGATGAATGGAATGCATTTTCTAGTCCGCTACGACTTTCATCAACATTCTTCGTGCCGAAATGTCAATTATAAATATCTCTAGTTAACTCACAAATCAACGGAAATAGCTTTTTATGCTTACATACAGTTGATTTTTATTATTGAGTTGAGATGAAATTTACTTACAATTTTTATGTTAATCATATTCTCCTACGTTAAATATGTCCAAATTAGCTTTTGGGTTATATTGAAGACATGTGTTCTTAAAATTGTTTTTTATATATGTTTAAACAATTTTTTTTTAACCGTACCAAGTTATATTTTAATAGTGAAGTTTATATTTTGATCTTTTTATTTTAATACTTATATGTATGTATGAAAATGTATTTTTAGTCTGGTTCGAGATCATAGAAATTTTTGTTTTTACAAATGAAAAATTTTTCTTATCTTTATTTAGTAATCATGGAGAATACACACAAATAGTTATTAGACACAAGATGAATGGCATGCATTTTCTAGTCCGCTATGATTTTCATCAACATTTTTCGAGCCGAAACGCCAAAAAATAAAATTTAAATTATAATTTATTGAAATTATAATATAAATTATTTATAATAAATTGCAATTATAATTTTTGGCAGAGTTGTGAACAAAAAGTGCTATTTTTGGTACAATTTTCAACACGTATTGCATCATAAAATAAGATGTGATAAAAAAATCTTTCGTTCAAGCTCGAATTTTGAATAACTCGATTAAAGTTTTAAAAAACAAAAAATATTTCAAAATTTCATATAATCATCTGTGTATGTATATCGAAACCATAAAGTACAGAGCTTGATGCAGTGGCAATATAGAGGGCATCCTTTTGTTTTTGCCTGTGACAATTGAAATTTTTAAACCTCTTTTAAGGCAACAGTACCGCTTGGCTTATTTCTAAAAGGTCATTATGTGGATTGACTTACATACATTTGGCCAATATTTTCATTACATTTCAGGGTATAGCAGACGGTAAAAGTTCTCTTTACAGCTACTAAACTAAACCTGCTAGAAATACTGCAAAAGCTAGAGGTAGAGTGAAAAACACATCCCTACGGGAAATGGACCAGTCACAGAGTTAGTCACGTGACCGGAACTTTGTGGCAGAAACCGGTCCTCGAGTTGGTTCTCTTATATGTAAGTAACCGGTAACTTAAAAATGGGCTTGTCATAGGAGGTGTCAATTTCTACCTTTTAAGCTACTTGCGACATATCGCTGACCTTGTGCAGGGTACCATATCACTGCATTGGTGTAAGTGAATACGCAACAGAACAGGAATTATCTTACACATAACTAGTCTCATGACTGGCTCAAATGTACATACCACAAGACTGAGGACAAGTAATTAATAAAAAACTGGTTACATATCAATGTTGCAGAACTTGTAGGGAATGAATAGTTTCGTGACATATCACTTGACTGTTGCAAGTGCACATGATACAGAGCAAACGAAAATTAGTTGACATGTATCCTGTCAAAATTTCTTCTGCATCTTTCATATTAAGAACGTGTTTCTAAAAGATTCCATAAGGTCCAGTCACTGAATTTACCTGCAATGTTTATTACAAAAGTTTTCACAATTTTTTCAATGTGCGAATAAAAATTGCAAATGCAATTTAAATTTACTCCTAATAAATCAATGTTTTTATAAAAATAGAGTGCTTTAAACAAATTAAAAATTAATATTTCGCAAATCAATAACGTTAGATCTTCTCGAATTAGTGGGTTTATGCTCAAAAATATTTATTTTTTTGATTTGAACCATATTGTCCAATAGAAGTTCCCGAAATTTTAGTTGTTCATATCCTGCAGAAAATTCATTTGATTCAGAAAAATGTTTAGACTTAAAAGATTTTCAAGTCAGTATGAGGTTTTCTACGGCAAAAACATAAGTGGCCGCTAACTTTGTTTTTCACTTTTTTAAAATTAATTGAATTGGAATGATATTTCATAAACGCATTCGAGGCGTATTGAGGATTCTCGTCAGAAAATGTTAGTTTAACCTTCCGCAAACACATTTTGATAAAATACAAAAATTTTAGATGCCCCTTTAAAAATTGCTATTTGAATATTTAAAAAATCTAATATTTAAAAAAAAATCGATATAATTTTACGGGCCTATATAGGATATGTTAATCTTTATAATAACAAACATTAACATATTGGTTAGAATAGTATCATCAAAACCGCGCTAACTACACAGTGGGACATATTGAAAATTATTTGGTGGTTCATCGGGTTTATATAAAATGTTACACACACGCAACTATCGCATAGACAAGCTGAATTCTAATTTATTTTAAAATAAGCGAATTTTTGACACTTATGCAATTTTTGTGATCGTTTGAATTAATATTAATCGATGAATCATTTTTAACAAAACATTCCAACAAAAATTGGTGTAATTGATATATATTTCACGAATTAATTTATAAAACAAGTTATTCTATCGAAATAAAAGTAATTTAAATCATATCCCACTTTATTCAATAAACAGCCATTTTCAAGTAAATAGCCCTGTAAATGAAACAGTGTTCATAATGGAGTTAAGTAAAAAATAATTTTTATATATGTATCTAAATTTGTTGAATTTTGCAATAAAACTTTAATAATGTTAAGGGAAAAGAGTCGTCGATTGAAAATTTCAATAACAAATTTTGGATTTTTAGGGATAACATCCCCCCTAAGTGTTTCTTAATAGGCCCATAAGTGTTGTGATACATATTAGCCAGTCGTGGGCAGCTTGATTTGCCTGTCATTGACACTTCATCATGCACATTGAATTCATTTTAAATTAATCCAGTTATGTGTCACTATCTAAACAGTTGCGTAATCACTTCTTTTTCAACTAGATTAGTGTTATGTCATCATTTCTGCAGTCACAAAGTTGGTTCTGTTTAAATCAGTTGAGTATTATGTCAGCTTTGCAACAGTCGCGGCATTGGGGTTTTCGCCACCGATTGACATTCTTTTATACACTGCAAAATTTGTTGAACCAGTTCCGTGTTCTGAGATTATTTCAACTACAACAGTCCTAATTTCCTTAGTCCACATTGGTGTTATGTTCATTTCTCTTTAGTTACATGATATATCCAGAAGGAACCAGTCAATGTTCTGCCACCATTTCAATATTTGGGACACTGGTTATTTTACAGCAATTACCACTTTTTCAGACACTGAATTATATTTTACATCAGCTTTGTGACATATCCCTCATTTATATATCACAGATTTATCACCTTGGATCAATCGACTCTTCATTTCCCTTAGGGAGATTTATCACCTTGGATCAATCGACCCTTCATTTCCCTTCGGTATAGATTCCCATCCAGGAATATAATATTATAAAATTGGCATCCAGGTGTACAAAATGAGCTTTAATATTTGATTCTAGCAATCAAAAAAGCTTAACAGATTTTGTGCACTTATAAGACTTAAGGGAATATAGGACTTTTTGTTAAGAGGCTTAGTGCTTAGAGTAAGGTTTAACTGCTAAAGCCCGGTAATAATTTTTGAATGTGTCGCCTGATAGAACGAGTTGGAAAGACTGATTTGAATTTTTGTTTTGGAATCCATTAAAAGTGAAATCTTCTTTTATAATTTATTTACAAATATGTGTATAATATAGAGAGAAGACAAATTTGTTTGTTTAGCGGTTGGAATTTGCTTTTTTCTGTTTTTTTTTTTGGATTTTTCAATTTTTAACTTTAAAGTGGCTTTTGCTTTTTCTATAAAAAAATTTTTTCTGTTAGTTTAAGTGTTCTTCTCCAATTTTTTTTACTTTTGCTTTAAATACATTGAATTTTGCTTTTTTTTTTTGTCTTCTCTGATAATAAATTACCAATATATCCCAAATCACAAGAACTATAATTTATGTTTTTCATCGCCATCACACAAAGGCATTAAATGACCATCGAATGGTACAATATTGGAACGTAAAATAACATTAGGAGCACCAACATTTTCGATGCGATTTATACATTTCGAACGTGTTCTAAATTCCGCCATACTAAAATTCACATTACGAAATTCAGTAACTAAGCTGGGATCGTCTGTATAGAAATCATCGCCTGAAATATAAAACGAATTTTTTTAAAAATTTTCCATCATTCCATTTTTTACAAAATCTTAGGTTAACCTGGTAATATCGAAACCTCGCCATCCGCACAAGAGTAACCAATTGGTTGATATACAGTTATGCCATTTTTACTACGTTGCGCAGAAAATTTCTTAAGATAATCATATGATTTGTACGGTATAAAACGTGATATCTCGTACATTTGAGGTGGTAAAAAGAAAAGTTCAACATTACGGACCATTTTTATGAAATTGTTGGGTGGTAACCACTGAAATATTTAAATTTTTAAATGAGAGGTATGAATTACAAATTTTGGCGGCTGGAAATTGTCAAAAACAACTCACCAAACATTCTTTAACTTCTGACTCTTCACTCAATGTTTTAGGTATTACATGTAGGAATGTTGTAAAGAAGATTGTTTCATAACCTTTTTTAATTATAGCTGGACTTTTCCAGCAAGACCATTCGTAAAGACCCCATAAATCGGGTATGACTTTCAATTCTTTGCACATTTGCAAAAATTCTTTTGGATCATCGTGCACAGCCTCTTGCCATTTAGATTTGTCATAATCTACTTTATAGTAACCCTCCATACTGGCCGAGTGCAGTTGTTCTTTAGTGCGACATAAGAAGATACCAACTTCTTCAAAAGTTTCGCGAATAGCATTAATGCGTAGTGAAATTTCTCTGAAGAGGGATTTACATATTGATTTTTTTTTAAATAAGGAGTTTGAAAACATTCAAATAAAATTGTGGATAGATATGTTTCAACTGAGTTTTGGATACTCACCTCGCCCATATTTTAGATTTTTTAAAAAATCTATCATAACATCCATTACCCTGCGGTGCTAAAATTCGGGGCCTCTCTGTCATAGCATCTATAACTAATAAATCTTTTAACGATTGCTGTGTAACACCAAAATCTTCAAAATATTTCAACCACTCAACATTTTCATCATATGGATCGAATATACCACCTGGAAAAACACCCTGATTCTTAAATAAAGCAGTACGATCAGAACGTTTTAGCATTAAAAGCTAGAAAAAGATCATAAATAAAATTATTTATTATATTTTATTTATTTATTTAATTAGATAATCTAGCACAACAAGATGAAAATCTTATAAATCATAGTGCTAGTGAGTATATACAATTACCTTATAATCGTAACCATTTACTTTTTCAGGACTTTTAGCACATATTATTAAACTAGCAGATTCCCGATAAACGGGACCCTTTGGTTGTTGTTCCTTTTCCGTCATTTTAAAGTCTGTTTTTTTTTAAAGTATTTTACAAAAAAAAATTAGTATTTTACAAAAAAAATTTAAACTAAAAAATCTTTATTTAATGCTTCTTTATTTACTAAACACAACTGATTACTGTTATTTCAAACCATTGTACTAAAATACCCAGTATAAGAAATCATTGCCAGATATATGGTTACAGTGGCGTTCCCAGGATTTTTTTTCGTGGGGGAGGGCCAAAATATATTTTCTAAACCTACATTTTTTTACCTTTTTAAAGCATTTAAAATAAAATTTACATTAATAATTTTTATTTAAAACTTATTTATAACACTGACTGAGATCTAAAGTACATGTTTAATATTAAGCACATTTTGATTGTTTTGTGTTGTAAAGCTTCTCTGCGCGAAAATTGTTACCAAAAATCGCAGGGTTTTTGTTACAAAATTTTCTTTTTCGTTTATTAGCAAGCGCCGTAGGCGAAAATATTTTTTTCATACACTAAGAACAAATGTAATTCTTATCTGGTTTCAAAATTGCCAAGCTCTAAGACGCAATGTCATAGAAAACCATTAGCTCTAAAATTTAGTAAGATCTTCGGATGCTGCAAAAACCGCATATCGGAATATGATGGATTTTCCATTGTTACCAGCAAATTTAATAAGAAGTGGCTGGGAGATCACACTCTTAGACGAAGAGCAGAAATTTACTTAATTTTTCAACCATTTTGAAAGGCAGTGGTTGTGCATCACTAAAATATTTGATTTATATAAAATAATTTTTATTCTAATTGTTTAAAATATTTCAATTTAGGTTGGTCCAAGTAACTTTAAGAAGTACAATCGGATGTTGTTGATTCCATGCAATATAAATGCGTATAATGCTCTGCATATTCTTGGGGCCATTTTGCACAATGCCACCGTGAACTACATAGAATTTTTAAAAATAAAAAACACCATAGATATCATGGGAACGAGGAATAGCTACGTGCAAATTTTTACTCAAATTCAAATACTATTTTAAAAACGATTATATTGTTTCAAAAACTTTTGGAATGACTCTAAATGTCATTTATAAAGCATCAATTGAAATTCAAAAACACCAAATTAAATAAAATAAATATTTGTTGAATTTCAATAAATTTTTTAATTGCGTTTGGTATTTTTTAATTTTAATTGATCTTTTTAAGTATCGATTGCGAATTTTTAAATTTTGTTTGTAATTTTTTGACTTTAAATTGTATTCTTTTATTTAAGTTTAATTTTTTTAATTTCAATTGTCATTTTTAAGCAATTTTCTCTATATTTTTTTAAAAAGCTTTATTTTTTTATCTATAACTTCTTGTTTTCATATATGGACTTCAACGAATCACGAAATATAGCATTCATATTGTATGCCCTGCTCTTCATTTACTAACAAACACATAATTTATTTGTTAGCTTTTGTTGTTTTTAATATTTTATCAAATTACAAATAGAAAATTTTCAAATATTTTTAGGACAAATATTTTTGTTTACATTTAAAAGAGAAAAGCCAAGAATTGCCAAGACTTGGCAGAATTTTTATAAATTCTTACTTTTTAACTACTATAACTACTTTGAAAGTCTATATGAGTTAAGTGGTTAATTAAATTTTTTCAATTTTAAATACATATGTTTTGATTTAAAAATAAACTCAGAATCTCAGATTTGTAATCCAAAAAATTAATACAATTGGAAACACGATTTTTTTTTGTTTTAAAAGAAACTATGCAAATGAAATAAGTCCACTTAGGACCTGTGCGAGGTAGCTAAATGAATTCGAAATTAAATACAAAATGACAAAAGAGTTTGAAATTTTTTTGAAAAATATTTGAACAATTTTTCAATTTTGATAGAAACTTTAAAACCTTAGTTTAGTTTAGATTTTACTTAGCCAGCTCGCACCCACACATTAAATTAGACAACTGAATATTGGCTTTCAAGTCTAAAATTTCACTGTTTTCTGGTTGCAATAATATCCCCTCAAAAATTTTCTGATAAAAATACGAATAAAACAAATAAAATTAAAAAAAAATCATTATATATAAATTCTTTATAAATACAAGGTTATATTAACATAACAATAGTTAAGATAGTAAAAGATAGTAAGATAAGTACTTATAAACTAAGAGATTAATTACAACTGCATTGACGGACAATAGCAAATGTCGTCACGATAAAATTAAATTATGTGAACAGATCGTTTAAAAAAAAAATTAAGTGATTAGCGATACAGAACCATGATCAACAGAATCCCTAAGACTTTTTTCTTACGGATTTTTCTAAGTAACGTATCTGTATAAATAACCCACAGACTCTGAAAGCTCTCAAAAAGAAAATCCGACAAGAGTGCGAGAGTTTATAGCCCGATGTTCCCTTCACAATGATTTTTAATGCTTTTAATTTAACAAATTATAAAATTGAAGAACACATTTTTTTATGAATCGCTTTTAAATGTTTTTGTGATTCGCTTTAAAATTGTACTCAGCGTATGTTTTTTCCCGCTTTTTTTTAATTTCTTGTTTTTTTTTTTTGTTTTGCTATTTTTACAATATTTTACTATTGCAAATTTTTTATTATTATTTTTTCTAAAAGTCACCAGTGGGTTTAAAAAATTAATAACATTTTCGTTTATATATTTTTTTATTTTTAAAATAAAAAATATACAAAATGGTAATTTTTTTACATTAAATATGGAAATAAAATGACGCCCGTTTTCAGCTTCGCAAAGATGGGCTCGTTTTAGAGCATTTTCCATAGCATTTTTTTTAAATTTGTGGCTGTTTGAATTTCTGCAACAATTTTGGCCTTGAGTTCAATCCACCATCACATCATTGTGAAACTGAAAACTGGGGTCATTTAAGTAACATTATCTTTTTTTTTTGTCAACATTTGGCGACCCAGTTGTGATTAATCTCTACACGCAGAGAAAAAACATTGTTGCAACATGATCACTGCTACTATATTGTGCTTGCTGCAATCGGGTATGGTTGTCACAACCATATTATTGGTTGTCTAACCATCAACATGGTCGCTACCATCATTATTATAGTAAATATTTCACTATTTTATGAGTGCCACCTTCTATTTTATAACATGATTGGGTGTAACCATACTGTGGTAACAAAAATTCTGACTATGAATAAAATATGATAATTATGCAACCATGCTGGCAACAGTCAATGAATAATTATACATAAAAAAAAACATGACTTTAACATTTACAGTGCTAATACGAGTTTTGTCTTGTTTTCATAAAAACCAAAATGTCTTAAAAAAACAATCATATATTGTTTACTAAAACTGGACAAATATCAGATGGGTAGAAAATACCTTTCATATGGATTTAAAACATTTCATCAATTGACTTTTTAAGATCCAGTTTATTTTTTTTTTTAAACTTTAGAAAATTTTTAAAGGGTTTTTTTCGAAAATTCCTTATACATGTAATATTATTTACAATAATCGATTCATTGTCAAAAAGATTCTATATAAAGATTTTATATGGATCATATTATGATAATCCAGAAATCATAATATAGTTATGGGGACCATAATGTAATAACATTTTGAGCATACTATGATTATGATAAATTTAAAATCATATGTTTATTTAGAATCATAATATGGTAATTTTTGGATCTTAATATAACTGTGGGGTCCATATTATGGTAAAATTATGGATATCATAATATGATAACCATAATATGTACGATTATGGTTGGCAGAATCATAATCCCAAAAATATATGATGCTCTTCGAATATGATTTTCCCAACCATGTTTTTTCTTTGCGTGTAAGGAAAGATAAGAAGTACGAATTTGGTTAGTTCAACTCTTTTGTTTATTGTAGTTTTAAAGCAGTTTTTTGTTCTTGTTTTCTCTTTGTCTCCAAATTTTATTCACATCGGAACATTTACATACTATAGCGCTTTTAACCTCTTTATTGGTTAAATTTGGCAAATTGCACAACCATGTAAATAATGTCTGCTACTTTCAAAGGATCCAATTGATTTTTCAGTGGCTTACTACGGCCCATAAAAGCAATTGATGGTTTACCCGTCAAAGAACTGATTGCTGTTTAACGATCAAAAACTTTCATAAGAATTTTGCGAATAAAAGCACTACCGGATAAAGACCAATTAATAGCTTCAAGAGCATTTTAAGCAATCGTAGTACCACTGGGTCCTATAACTACCATACACTGATACACATAATGACTGACGTTATAAGACTATATTGTTCATACAGATGTGTTATACAGGGTGATTTTTTTTTGCTCAGTAGGGTTTGCCATTTCACCATGAATAGACTAACAAACAACGACTGCAAATCATTCAATCAGGAAAGTTCGATGAAGATCCATTTTTCTATTGTCTTCAGCGACGAAGCTCATTTTTGGTTCGATGGGTAAGTGAACAAACAGAATTGTCTAATTTGGTATGATGAACAGCCAGAGACAGTTCATAAGCTGCTAATGCACCCTAAAATATGCACTGTTTGGTACGGTTTGTGGGCCGTCGGCATTATAGGGCCGTTACAATGTTACAGTCAATGGAGCAAGGTACCGTACGATGATTACCGATTTTTGTTTGCCCAAAATGAAAGAATTGGACTTGATTGGTATGTGGTTTCAACAAGACGGTGACACATGTCATGCGGCACGCAATACCATGAACCTATTGAGAGGCAATTTTGGTGAGCAATTAAACTTACGTTTTGGAGTAGTCCATTGGCCGCCAAGATAATGCGATTTGACCCCAGCCGTGGAAGACAACTTAACAGCTACCATTGGTGAGATACCGGTCGAAATGCTGGAGAAAAAGCTAAAATTGGAGCTCACGAATG
The DNA here is from genome assembly GCA_949748255.1 of Eustalomyia histrio. NCBI lineage: Eukaryota > Metazoa > Arthropoda > Insecta > Diptera > Anthomyiidae > Eustalomyia > Eustalomyia histrio. Next base: position 114,198,230 of record OX456526.1, on the reverse strand, counting down.
GAACACCTACGGCGTAGCCGGGGGCAGCATTTACATGAAATAACCTTTTCTGAATTTTTCCAATTTTCAAACCCAAAGGGTTAAAAAATCACCCTTTATATAATTATATCTTCGGGACTTATACATTTTGTTACGGAAATTCGATTCATCAATTTCCATTTACTCGTAGAAAAAGAAATTCCCATATGTCAGCCCTGAAATGTAAAACAGTTGCCATTAATGGCAGCTCTTCACCAAAACTATTGTTGCATTAATGTTGTATTCTGTCAACTTCGACATTGCAAAGAACACAATAGACGTTTCTGGTATAAAACTTCCGGACAATGCTGCCACATTTTAGTTATTCCCACCACACATATAAATACTTGCGCGATTTGTCATAGCAGTTTAGTTTGATATATAAAATCACTGCGATAAGAGCATTTGTAAGCAACATTGATAATTCAATTATGTTAACAGTTATGTATCAATATGTTATTGTATTTAACAGAGTTTATTGGTGTTTGTGTATAAAAAAAGTTCCTGTAGAAAATTTCAAATGTGTTTGTTAATTGCAATATAAAAAGAACTCGATTTACTTAAAGAAAATAAGTAAACAATTCTAAAAGTTAAAATCGTCACAATATATAATTATATATTCAAAAGTTTAAAAACAAATGGAAAAAATGCTACATATAATGAATTTATGAGATTAAATTTGTACTTATTTGAATCTATATAATTATATTTATTTATATATATGTTATTATATATAATATTATATATAATCATATTATACGGTATAAAAAAAAATGTGAAGAAACAATATTTTAAACAAAAAAATATAAATTTTCACCACTAACAGTACTTTTAAAATCAAAAGTCATAAATAATTTTATATAATTAAAACTTTTCCCCGAAACGGGTTAAAATTTAAAAGTTTTGTAAAAAAATATTAACAAAAATAAATTTAAAAATACAAAAACACTAGGGTCCCTAATGTCGTTGGAAGAAATGATAAAAAATAAAAAAAAAACGAATAATGGGGTAATTTTTGACCCCACATCTTAACCCCTAAACCACCGAAATAGGACTTAAGAAAACGGCTCGATCTCACATTTTCTTTCTCTACAACACATCAAAATTTCATCTATATCGGAATATATCAGTTGGGATACTTTCCTTATAAGTCACTGATGAATTTTATCAATGCAAATTTTATCGAAATCGATGGGTGTCCCATAAGTTCTTTCGCCTAAAGTGCATTTTATCGGACGTTGCTCAAAAAAAAATGTCTGCTTATAAAATAAAAACATAAAGCTTGTTCTATCTTTGGCCCCAGGCCCTAAAAACTGGTACGCGTAGTAACATATAAATGTGGCTACTCAAAAGAAAGGAATCTGAGGAATCTTAAAAATGCATTCGGCTTAATGATCCAGGATATGTGGCTCCTTCTATATGCATTTAAGACCCATTGGGGTCCATATAATAACTATCCTACAAGAATACCGACGGTTATTTGACTGGTAGTATTTGAAATACCCGTAAAACAAAGTTTCTATCAAATTCTTAAAGGCAATATGACCGAAACTTATTCTTCTGAAACAAAATGATTTTCCAAAAAAAAATTAAAAATTGCATTTTTTAAATCCTTTCATTTGAGTAAACATACTTACAGTAGGTGCCATAAGTGTACGCTCCAAAGTCATTAGTCCAAAAAATGTGATTAATTCAATACAAAAAAAAAACTGTTAGATGTTAACTGTTGCTAATAGTGCTGCCGACGTCGACGATTCAAATTTTTTTATACATGCATATTCTAGCAAATTAAAGGGTACCTTTTCTCAAAAAAAACCGTGTAATTAGGCAGAATCAAAAGTGTACGCTCATAACTTTAAAAGCTTCTACGTGTATTATTGTGATAACTAACATTTGATCTTCATTTGAGTAGGATACGTATTTATAACTTCGTGAAGACTTGAATCATTATTATCTTATTGTTTTCCCCAAATTTTAAAGAATGGATAAAAGGAAAAGAGAAATAAGTGTAGATAAATGAAAAAGAATCATAAAACTTTGGATAAATGGTCAATATTATTGCCAAATAACCCAATAAACAATGAAAAGTTAAAAATTTAAGTGGTTTAAATATTGCTTGTTTTGTCCTTTATTTAAAGAGTTTTTTACAGTCAAAATAAATTTAATACAAATAAAAATATTTTGTTGAATGTTTTTCCTTTTTTGTCAATATTTTAAAATAAAATTAAAACCATTGCTCAAGATAACAATAATCCTGTGAAGATTTTTATAAATCTGAATTTCTTCCATGGATTTTAACGAAAAGGTAAGCCAAATTTATTTGAAACTAAGCTCCGTCTTTACATTATCTTTTTTTCTTATTTCAGAAGGGATCTACAAATCTCTACGCTTCTAGATAAAGAAGGATTAGTGAAGAAAAGATCAAAAATCAAGATCAAATATACAAAACCAATGTTATAAATATGTATGGATGTATATTCAAAAAATATGTGAATGTTAATAAAATGTACCAAAATCAATCATTACGGCTTTATTTAGACTTGAAGTTAGGGCTTAAACTTGAATTGAACTGTGATTCAAGGCTTGAATTAAAGTATATTCTCACTGTAATGTCCGACTTGAATTCCAGAGACCGTTTTGCTGGAATATACTATTGAATTAAAGTGTAATTAAAGTATAAATGAAGGCTTAAAATTGGAAAATATGACTGGAATTACACTTTATTTCGAACAAAAATGTTTATTGGGTAAGTAAAACTGTTGGAAGAGCATGGACATCAGTCTGAACAGTAATTCAAAACTTTGAAAAAACAGGAATAATAACTTCCAAACCAAGATCTGATCGTCCATGCAATCTAACAACTAGGGAATCTCAAGGTGTAGTGTCTCTTATAAAAAAAACCAAAAAGTTATGCACTTCAAATAACGGCTGATATCGAACAAAAATTTAAAAAGTCAATTAGTGTATCCACAGCCAGAAGAATTCTAAGAAAAGCCGGCTATCATGGTCTTGTTGCCCGAAAAAAACCTTTCATATCGTTAGTCAACCGAATGAAACGTATTGAATTTGCAAATAAATATGTAAATAAGCCTCCAGAATTTTGGAAAAAAAAACGTAACTTTTTCAGACGAAAGCAAATTTTGTATATTCGGAATCAAGGGAAGACAACTTGTGTGGATGAAGCCTGCAACCGCTCTTAATAAAGAAAACTTGCTGTTAATTTTATGTGTTAAAAAATACTAAATCGCGCGATTTTTCGTGATTATTCCATTTATTCCTTTTTTCTATTTTTTAGTTTTTTTATTTTTTTAATTTTTTTGCAGGTATCACTTCAAGTGGTTCAAGTGATAAAAGAAATTCTTTCGTGAGCGAAAATTTAAATTAGTCGCTTGATCGTGCGGGAGAGAAGGAAAAAAATCGATCACGAGTGTGGAACCTTTTTTCTTGTTATCTACACACCTATTCTTTTTCTGGCTTTGTACAATGAAGATTAACTTAATAAAGCACTTTATATTTATTTAACAAAAAAGACTTTTATTAACAAAACATGGTGGCAGCGGTAAAGAACGTGTAAAAGACAAAAAGAGAAAATACAAAGTTGATGAAATAAAGAAGAATTAATAGCAGTCGAAATAGAAGGGAAAAAATATATTTGCTAAATTAAGAGTAGCGGCCATTTTGTGTGTGTGTTGCTTTTTAAAAAAGGAACATGCCGGGAACAGATACACCAGCAAATATTCATCAGCAAACATCAGTAATCATGTTGGCGGCAAATGTAGTGCCTCCAGAAGCATTAAACTTCCAACAACCAGAAAAATTGCCAGTTTGGCGTAAACGTTTAAAGAGGTATACAACTGTTTCAAAATTAAATAATAATGGAAGTGAAAAAGAGAAAATAGCCACAAGCTTATACTGCATGGGAGAGAAAAGTGAAGTAATATTATTGCAAATAAATAGTGAACCAACAACACTTTTAGAATTGCTAAAAGCATTTGATGGTTATTTTCAGCCTCAAAATAACGTAATATTTCAGCGCTTTAAATTCAATTCAAGAGTGCAAAGACCAGGGGAACCTATTGATGAATTTATCACTGATCTTCATGGACTTGCTGAAAATTACGAATTTAAAACGCTTAAGTAGGAACTCATAAGAGGCCGTATTGTTGTTGGTATGCAGAACTTAAATAGATTGTTCCCGACAAGCCGAGATGCAGGCGAAACAGACAAAAGTAATACAAGATGAAAAATCAGTCAACATGGTGGTAGAAAAAAGAGCTGATCAGACGTACAATTCAGGCAGCCAAGACAAACAGTGCAAATTTTGTGGTTATGGTGCCCATGAGGTCGCAGTGTCCAGCGCGAATGGCGGCAAGCAGGAACTGCATAAAGGTTGGTCATTTTAAGAAATGTGAGAGTAATCGTAATTTGATAATGGGCATAATGAAATTTTTATTGGCACAGTGTCCAATTTAAATGATAAGGGTAGGTCTTGGTATGTCAGATGTTTCGCGAAGGAGCTTAATTATGAGATAAGATTTTTGGTAGACACGGGTGCAGATTGTATTTGTTTCGCGAATACATAAACAGGGAAAATGATACAACATTTTCCCAATCTTCTTAAGGAATTAGGAGAATTTTGGGGCGATGTGAGAATTAAACTTAAATCTGATTATAAACCCTTTGTACAGTCAGTACCTAGAAATAAAGCAGTACGACTATTGCGGAGACTAAAAGCAGAATTAGATCGTTTAATTAAATTAGATATTATTAAACCTATAGAAGAGGTAACGTAATGGGAAAGTCCTATAGTGATGGCGCCCAAACCAAATAAGGAGATACGTCTTTATGTTGATTATACGAAATTAAATAAAGCCGTCATGCGTCCGTGTTTTCTAATCCAGAAAGTTGAAATGAAGCTCGCCAGAATTAAGGGCGCAAAATATTTTTCGAAAATTTATTGCAACAAAGGTTTTTACCAGATAAACCTTCAAAAGGAGAGCCAATATCTAATTTGTTTTATATGCCCATTTGGGAAATTTGTTTTTAGAAGATTGCCTTTTGATATTTCATGTGCTCCTGAGTACTTTGTTACCAAGTTTAGCCAAATTCTGACAAATATTGAAAATGTATTAATGCATATTGATGATATCCTGGTGTATGGTAATACAAAAAGAGTGCCACGATAGAACATTAAAGACCATTTTTGAGCGTTTGTCTAACGAAGGAATTACAATTAACAAACAGAAATCAGTTTTTGGCGTGGATAATGTTACATATTTAGGTTATACACTAACGGAGAAGGGAATATCTGTTGATCCGAAAAGAGTTGAGGCTATATTGGAATTTCCAAGGCCAACTAGCAAAGTTGAGGTCCAACGATTCCTTGGCATGATTAACTTCATTGCAAGATTCATTGAGATGAGGTCATCGGTACTGGAGCCACTTAATGTTCTAGTGGGAAACAATGAATTTGTATGGTCACAGTTACAGGAGAACTCATTTGCGGAGCTAAAGAATTTAATTTCAAAATCTCCTTCATTGTCTTTCTTTGATCCGGATAAACAAATCATTATTAGTTCTGATATCTCAAGCTATGGTTTGGCAGCACGCCTTATGCAAGTTGATCGGGATTCCAACAAAAGGCAATTAGTAGCGTATGGATCAAGAAGTATGACGGATACGGAAAAGAAATACTTTCAAATAGAAAGGGAGGCACTGGCGTTGGTATGGGCATCTGACGAATTTTCTTAGTATATATATGGCATACCAGTGATATTCGAAACATACCACAAGCCGTTAGTGCAGCTTCTGCAGACGAAGCCTATAGACACATTGAGTTTGAAAATTCAACGATTTAGAATGAGATAACATATATCCCTGGTAAATCTCTTGCAATAGCAGATGCACTGACCCGTAGTCCTCTTCCAAGTTCGTCGGAACAAGAAGAAATCATAGAAGAAGCGGATATATACGTAAATTTAATTTCTGGATGTTTTCCAGTTAAGGATTATTATTTGGAGAAAATAAAAATTGAACAGAGCAATGGAACACAATTTGATTCATACAACTTTAGAAAGTTTTGCCAAGACTACAACATTGTACACAATTCTAATAGTCCGTATTTTAGCCAATCGAATGGAGCAGTAGAATTGCTGTGGCAAAGTCAAAATAGTGCACAAGAATAAAGAAAATTATTATGGAGCGTTGCTTAGCTACAGATCCACACCATTGGAAAATGGGTTTTCTCCTGCCGAATTGATGATGGGACGTAAAATAAAAACTCACTTGCCAATATTGTCGAAACTGTTCGAAGTTGATCACAGAAAGGTTGTTGAACGCGAAGAAAAAATTATGGCCAGAAATGAGGGCAATTACAACAAGCGCTATAAACCTGTAGAATTGTCAGAGCTTAAAAAAGGGGATGGGCTTTGGATTACCGATCTTAAACGTTATGGAACGGCTGTTGAGAAATTGAAATACCTGCGGTCTTACATAGTTGAATCTCAGGATAGGCAATATCGTCCAAATAGATGGCATCTAAAAATTTACTTGATCAGAGTTACGAGTGCTCAGTCGATTCATATGAACTAAGTAATACTTGTAATAATCAGGATAGTAGTATTGGAAATGATACTTGTAATTATCAGAATGAAAATGTTAATATTGAAAATCAAACTCGTAATATTGAAAATGAAACTTATAATATTCCAAATCAAACTTGTAATAATGAAGGTAAGCTTAGAGATTCAAGGTAAATGAGAATACAGCCACTGGGGTTGACGAATTGAATGACCATATATCTGTATCCTCGTCAAATACTTCTAGAACTGGTAGGTCAGTAAAGAAGCCTAGTTATTTAAAAGATTATATTGTTGAGATTGATGTTGGGGATGTTGTGTGAGTGTCGAACCTTTTTTCTTGTTATCTAAATACCTATTCTTTTTCTTATATCTGGCTTTGTACAATGAAGATTAACTTAATAAAGCACTTTATATTTATTTAATAAAAAAGACATTTATTAACAAAACATTTTCTATTAAAAAAATGTATTGCCAATGAAATTTAAGTCCTCAATAACGCACAGTTAAAGAAACGAGTAGCCAATACCAAAGAGTGGTGTGAATAAACATACATAGATCATAAAATAGGTTTGTTTTTTCGAATTTTATATAAATATTCCATACAAATTTAAGTAGATATAGACTTGTTAAGTAGTTATAGATATAACTACTTAAAAAATAAGAATGTATAAAAATGATGGCAAGCCTAAGAAATTATTGGCTTTTCTCTTTTAAATATGGTTGGCATTCAATACCTTTTCATAATAACGGTAGTTGGCTACCACAGCTACTCTAATACCGATATGAAAATTTTAAAATGGCTATTCCATTAAAGGCAAGTGTCTTTTAGTATAACTGGGTTTAATGCGCTATTTGACCGGTTCAATTTTGAAATATCTTAAACTACCATTATAATAATGCTAAACTACCGAAACACCGATTTATAACGGTATTTTGCAAATAAAACAAAATTTAACAGGTAATATGAAATAAACCTCGTGATATTTGGAGACACATGTCACTATTGCAACCGCAGTTTTAAAATTTTCGTATCGGTATTGATCAGAGCGTGATAGACAACTATCGTTATAATGAAAAGGTATTGCTTGCCAACTATGCTTTTAAATGTAAACAAAAATATGTGTCATAAAAATATTAGCAACTTTTGTATTTTTAATTTGATAAAATATTAAAAACAAGAAAAGCTAACAAATAAATTATCTGTTTGTAAGTAAAGGTACAGCAGGGCAAACAATTTAATTGCTCTTTTTCGCGAAGTCCTTATGCGAAAACAGCTTTTGTACAAAGGCGGCTCCAAATGTTCAAATTATATTTGTTTACAAAAAATAAAGAAAAAGTCAGATTAGTAGTGATAGTCGTTTTCTTTAGAAGTATATATAGATATAAAATTCGAAAAAACAAACCTAATAATATTTTTGATATTTAAATTATTGCCGATTCATTTTAAATAAAATGTTTACTTACTATTTTGTACTTTTCCCACAGGTAAAAAAAAACAAATACAAAACAGCTGTCAAAACCAACAACCATCTGTTGTTTCACCAGTGTTGTAAAGTGTATAATTTCCCATCAAAATTTAGCAGCTGATTTAAATTAGAAATTGATAAGTAAAACTGGTTAAACCTAAACATAAAAAATATTTTCCAATAAGAAAGTCGAAAATTCATCTTTTATACATTTATGTAAACCGTTAAAACGATGAATGCCTCGGGTTATAGGCCATCAGCCACTATAATTATAGCGGCCAAAACAGCTATAAAAGAACATGGTTATGATTATCGGGTAATCATTTAATTAAATACTTGTTTTTGAAATTCGATTTAATAAATGTTTTTATAAATTGCAGATACTGTTAGCTCAGCGCACTGCAGCCACTGCTTACGCTCCAGATCATCATGTATTTCCTGGGGGTGTGTTTGATCCAGAAGCTGATGAAAATATTGAATGGTTAAATCATTTTCAATCCTTTGGTATTTTTTCAAATGATTTGGATAAATTATGCTTACAGCATTTATCCAATAGACCTAGACCTTTAATGACCAGTGGTCGCAACTTTTCCCGTGATACATCTCTGCGTATAACAGCCATAAGAGAGGCATTTGAAGAAGTTGGTATATTATTATGTTTAGATCGGCAGCAATTGAAAAATTCTCACAAAGGGTCGGGTACTTTTGTACACAATTTTGATCGTTCCTATTGGCAACAAAAAGTACATAATAATGCCATGGAATTTTTAAATTTATGTAAATATTTAGATGTTATACCTGATTTATGGTCTTTACACGAATGGAGTATATGGCGCAGTCCTCCAACGGCTTTAAAAAAATATGATACCGTTTTATATATGACAGTTTTAGAAGAAGAACCAAAACTGCTGCTAGAACCTAGTGAAATAGAAAAAGAATTGGTAAGGTTTTTAATTTACTGTATGTACTTCTAAATTTAAAGCTTTTAAATTTTAGTGGGTTTCACCTTCTTTTTCTTTGAAACTTTTTAAACAACGAACCATATGGCTGCCTCCTTTACTATTTTATGAATTATCTCGCCTCTCTAATGCCGTAAATTGGTCCAAATTATTAAAATTTATTAAAGAACGTAATTCCAAAGGCAGCACTTTAATGATGTTGGCATATTATAGATGCTCCGGCTGTTTGGTGGGAACATTGCCAGGTATTTATTTGTTATTATATATATTATATATATATATGTCTATATATATATATATATATATAAATGGTTTAAAAGGTTCACTTATCCGGTCTATCCCTAAATATTTTTTGTTTTAATTTCTTTCTAGGCGATGATTTTTATCCCAAAAATCCTTTATCTCATCATGAAACTATTGATATGGCTTGTTCATATATGGAGTTTGAATCAAAAACTGAAAATCTTCATCGTTTAACTTATCGTGATATGTACGATATATTAGTTACTTATAATATTACGCCCATAGATGGACACACTCCTGTACCGAGAAAAATGGAGGATATTGAAATTAGTAAATTGTAGTTGACCACCTCTGTCTATCCATACCATTACTACTTAGTATCGGCGATACCAAATGTCATTTTCAAAAGAGAATTTACAAAAATTTGTTAATTCATATACCTAACATAGGATAATAGTAGATAGGGATAGTCGACGTGTATACCAACCTTAAGTCAATTAAATTGAGGTGTCGGGATAATTTAGTTATAGTTTGCAAATTAAGTAAAAGTTTTCTAACACTGTGCTTAGGAAAATAATCCGAATTAAGAAATCGTGGAAATTTAAAAAAAAAATTAGTATGGCCAAATAATTGGCCATGAAGGCTTTCTTTGTATTGATATTAATAAATAACTAAAATAAATAAATTCTGTAAAACAAAACTTGTAATCAAATAGTAATAATTTTTCTGAATTTTTCTATTTTTCTAACATCTATCTCCCACTAGCGGACATATTAACAACCAAAATCGAAGTGTTGACCAGCTGACATTGGAATAAGTTGAGTTTACCTCTCCGAAATTCCTGAAAATTGTACAAAGGCCCACGCTGAGTTTAATGTTACTAAAACTTATTGGAACTCACATCAGCGCTCTAAAATTGAAAAGGTTTTTTCTACTTTCGACGGTAAATATTTAAAGAATACAAGAAATATGCACTTACACCATTTAAAAGCCATTTAAGTGCATTTAAACCAACACATTCATGTAAAAATCCTATATTTTTCACGGTTTTTCTTAAAAAAAGGGTTTTTTGCGAAGCCGGCTTCGGCCGGGCTTAGGGGTTCTCTTCTGTGTGGAATGTCCGAAACTTGCTTTGTGAAGTAAAGACTTTACACCTAACCTTAGAGATTTTCCAGCTTTGCTGAGTAAAGCTTTCATTTTGTCAAAAAGCGCTTCTATTGTAAAAATTGCTGCAGTTTTTTCGGATTATTTGGTTTTCTGCCAACAAAATTAAAAAAAAAAATGTGAGATTTTCAAAAAAAAAATAAAATTTTGTATTTAAAAACATAAAATTTAAATAATTTTAATTTTTTTATTGTTAGTTAAATAAAACAACATAATTTACATCAATAAATTTGCATTAGGCGATTCCATACTTATATTACGACAAGCATGACAAAATTTCTTTAAAAAAGGTCTCTCTCTTGAACCATTAACATTCTGTTTAGCTTTCCAATCCAAGTCTGGGCATTTATCTAACGTACAACCACTTTCAGAGACAAGTCTTGAAAATTCTATGGCCAATAGAGTAGTTGAATCTTGATAATCTAATAGAGAATTGCAAAATGAACAATAAAGTTCAGAAGATTGTAAATTGTTAACACCATTAACATGCAGATTCTGAAAACGTAAAGCCAAGTCTTGATTAGCACTTATTTTGTCTCCTGTGCGAAAAACAGTTGAGACGGTGGAGGAAAAATTTTGCTGCAAATTGTCAACAAAAGATTTTGTAAGATTTTGCAAACTGGCCGTAGAACCCACTTCAAGACCATAACGTTTAAGCTGTTGCGGTTGTAAGTTTTGGGCTTTTAAATATAATTCAATTTCGGTTATGTTCAAATCTTTTAAAGGTCTTATAACTTTAATATCATCACCCAAACGATCATCTACAAGGGCTACATCTAAAGCAGCACTACCACCTCTGCCCAAGGCCACAGCAGCTAATAAATCTGAAGCTAAATCCGAACTTATATCAGACATAAAAGCAAATTTGCATTGGAAATATTTGGCAGTGGTTGCAATTAACTTGCTACGATGAAGCTTAACAAAATCTTGGCGGGATGTTAAAGACTTGATTGAATTTATTGAGTTTAAAAAAGTTTGCTCCACAATCGTATCGCGTGAAAAGTAGTTTTCTTTTATCGAACTAAAATTACAAATTAAATTTAAGGCATGTTGTTGCTCTCTCATAGGTACAATGTAACTTTTAAAATGTTCATAGCGGGATAAAAACTTTTGGATGTTCTCTAAAAACTCATAGTATTCTTCTGTCTTACTCTGTGCCTGCACCAATTGATAATCATCTATGTACAATACGGTGGCAGAACAATGTAGTCTTTTGAATGTATTTTGTGTTTGAGCATGATGCAACATATCCATTAGTACCACTGCCTCTGCACTGCCATCAAAGACCAATATAACTTTAGCATCTTTGGGTAAGACCTTAGATGACCCCAAAGCTGCACGAAATTTATGGCGAGCGTAGAGTAAAAAACAATCTCGGCACTCTGGTTCACGAAATGGTAGTTTATATTCAGCTCCCGGATTTTTACATTTATTGCACATTTGTAAGGTTGGTTCTTCAATTATTTTGGTATCCTTATCGGTCTTTACGTCCGGAATCATGGCATGTACACCACCATCATCCCCAAAATCTTCTTCCCCTATGCTGCACATATTTAAGATGTATTTAATTAAAATATCTTATAAAATTTCACAACTTTACTGGTTAAAATCTTGCACATGTGAATGTTTACAAATTTATTTTAGAGATGTTACAATTATTAGAGATGTACATTGGCTAGTAATAATTATCGATAATTTATCTATTTGTAGTGTTGGAAATAGATTAGGGCTACCAAACTTTTGCCAAGTTGTGACTAAATCGTTAGTGCCCAGATTTTACCCAGAAATTTACGTTGAGACTGTTTATTAAAATATTTTATAAATCAATAATTGATAACAACTGATTGAGTCATAAATCAGAATTATTTTGTCATTACTAAAGAAATATAAGTAATGTGTGTAAAAAAATTACAAATCTGAAAGAATTCACATGCCTTTCAATCGCTTTTTTTCATATTGTTATTTGAAAGTCAAGATGCCAATTAATTAATTACAATATTCCACTCACTTTTATTAAAAAGAGTATTAAAAACATTTATACGTGAATGCTTTATGTCTGGACGTTTATTTTTGCAAGATTTATTTAATTGTAGATAAAACTCAACAGCTTTCTAAGACTAAAGGTAATGTCCAAAATTATAGATATTTTAAATTATTTTTATGACTGTCTTTAAGAATGTACTAATGAAGCCGAAAAGGTAAAAAGTATTTATAAAAAATTGCAAGTGTTCAATCACATTACAAATTCAACAATTTATTTAATGATAAACTTTGTCTTATGTTTATTACTCTGCGGTTACACGTACAAGATTATTGCTTTCAGTTTTTCTCATATACTGTATGTCAAAATCTCTCGAATTAAAAGCTGTGACGTAGGCTGCACAGCATATTGTATGCAATCTTACTTGGTATCTACACCTGCGATTGATATAATATTTTTCTGTTTGCAAACGTCATATCCAATCGCAGAAAGAATTATATTTGCGTGTATATTATAACAGAGTTATCATAATAAATATAATAACAACTATATCATAATATCAGCTGTCAAAATCACGCCAGATACATATACATAAATGCCACCAAGATTGCAGCAGTTGTTTTTAATGACATTTTGTTTGTTTTACTACACCTTTTTTATTTAAAACACTTAAGCACAATTTTTTTTATTCCAATAAACACTTTTTTTGTTTTATTAAAAATTAAAAGCAAAACAACACGAATAAACACTAGTAAACAAACGACTTTACTACACGGCTGACTGAAAATTGTGAGTAGACATAAATATTTACATAAATACGTGTTCTCCACCCTTAATATTAAAATTAATAAAGATAATTTAGTCCCGTTACTCTGCGATTAAAAGTGAAGTTTGCAAATAGAAAAATATTTATAATAATGTCAGGTGTAGACACCAAGTTATTTATAAAATGAAGTCATCAAGGAAACAACTAAAAATTGCTTGTCAGATTGCCTTACGCTTGAATGAGAAATTGAATACAAACCAGTTGATGTTGAAAACGTGAAACATGTATTTACATTGGTAACATCTTTCATCTGCCATTTATTAAGCTGTAAAAAAAAAATAAATAAAAATACGCATATTTTTTGTTAAAAAAAAAATGGATTTAGAGAAAGGATTAATCATTGGAGTAGTTGTTGCTTTGCAGGAACAAACCCGAATTTGCAGTACATTAAAATATTAAAGGACATTCTGGAAGAATATGAAGAATAATTTTTGGTAGACATAAGTATGAAATTCTAACATCTGCCGCTCATTTTCCTTTGTTAAATAATTCTTTTTTTATTTTCTGCAATGTGAGTTTGCTTAGTGATGGCACAATGAAAATCGATTTTTTGTCACTTTTTTAAGTGATGACACTTAAAATAACGAAAGATGTAAGATAGAACATAATGAGAAAGGATCATCTTTTGTAGACCTAGAAAGATGTAGAATTTTTGTACTGTATAATTCTTATGGGAAGATGTTAACATCTTTGCAAATTGGTGAAAGATGAAAGATGTAGCCAGTGGAAAAAAGCTATTAATGGATGTGTTCAAAATCTTACAGAATTTGTTTTAAAATTGTCATCTCTAATATTTCCTGAATTAATTCTTATCCCAAAGTTACCATCTCTAGTTGAAAAGTACAGTTAAAGCCGGTTAGTCCAGTGTTTTGTGCGTACTTTTGTGAAAAAGCTGTCAAATTCCATATAAAAGAAATTTTACTTGCGTGGAATTGTTGCGAAATTTTTGTATTACAGGAATTGTCAATGACCTACAGATTACATTTTGAAAACTTAAACAGAAATTTGACAATTACTATATGAGTGTTGTTTGTAATAAGGGCACAGACTTTTGATTAATTTGTCAACATACTAATTTATTTGATCCATACTTAAAAAACCAATTAAAAAAATTTATGGCAAAAATCTCTGATATCAGATATATTTTATTTATTTATCTTAAAGTGTCATTACCTAAAAAAAAAATAAATTAAGCATATTTAAATTTTGGAAGAAGTATCAGTATTTATATTTTGGAGACCTTTTCGAAAAGAGTATAACGTGTCAACTTTTATGTAAAACAAGGAAATATGGCAGTACTTTTTACGTTTACGACAACTAACCGTCTCTTTCTAACTTATAGCTAGCACACAGGACAAAAAGACAAGCTATGTAATGCTGAAACCAGAGAAGGCAAAGTGATGCCAGATTTATAATGAAACTTACAGATAGAATTTTTTTTGATATGTATAGAAAAAAAAGCTATAGACAAAATTAAGATTTTCGTAAGCTTTTAAAATATGATTAAAAATTTGATATCTTTATTAAGAATTGCCTTAATTTTGCATTTATTTAAGATGCTTACGTCCTTTAATCAGTCTGGCATCATTTTACCTTCAACTCGTTAGATTTGTTATCCATCTTTATTCGTTGAACGATACTTGTAAGTGTGCAGGTGTTAATTAAAAAATTTTCCTATTTAGTTATGAAATTAATTACCTAAATAGTTAAATTTCAATAGTTTTTATACTAAATATTAGTAGGAAATAATATTCTTCAATAAATTCGCAATAAAATAGTGGAAATTTCGCTTAAATTGTTGGCTGTAACAATTTCGCCAATACTGTTAATCTAGTAACGAGTATAAAAATCGAGAAAATTTTCTTATTCGTAATTTGTTCAATGTACTATAACGAGTAGCGATAAAAAAAGCAAGAAAAAAAACTATGACATTTCTAATAGAAAAACAACACAGACACACGCAGAGAAATTTGTAGAAACAATTTGTGTGATATATATATATATATGAAAAATTGATAAATTTATAAAAAAATTACTAATTTAAAGTATTTTTATCTGAATTTTGCAGAAAACGTATTTATAAACATATTCCATAACTGGAGATCGTAAAAAACTGTTTTTAATTATTGAAAAGAAAATATACCACACACTTAGTGAAGAAATAAGAAAAAAATCTTAGGTCATTTAGCGCAAAACAAAAAAGACCAACCCCTGCTTTGGTAAACACTACACAAACATCATCCATCATCAGCATACTCATAATACAGATAATTAAAATATGCTGATAAATAATACGGAAGCATTAAAAAGTTGGCTAGTGGTAATACTAGAACCACTGTAAGTTTTTTATAGGAATAGTATATTTTTTTGGTATATTTTAATTAATTTTCGTTTTCTTCCTCCCCAGATGTGATGCCGACTCTTCTGCATTAGCCCGTTATGTTTTGGCTCTATTGAAAAAAGACAAACCTGAAAAGGAATTAAAACGTGTCATGATTGAACAATTAGATGTATTTTTGGCCGAAGAAACAAAACCGTTTGTAGAGCGTCTTTTTGAAGCCATTAATAACGAAGAATATTTAAAGACACCCCTGCCTACTGCCAACAATACAAATATATTATCATTGACGGATCTTGAGGAAGTCGAAGAGGCCCCCACTGCTAATAATGATGCCGCTGGTAAAACTGCCGCGACTACTGGTGCTGTCGCTGATGATATCACAACAAACGATAATGTTAATATCCCAGCAGCGTCAGCATTATTAACAACGTCGTCGTCATTCTCATCGGGGTCAACTGTTACAAATGTGATAAATCAAAATGATACTAGCGGTGATACAATCAATAATGTAACTGCACAAGTGATAGATAATAATACTGCTATAAGTAGTGCATATGCGGATAAAACTCAAACACCACCCATTGATGAAGTAAGTACTATTAGAATATATTATTAAAATACATTTTGCAATCGTAGATTTAGAACATCTGGTATTTTGTCTTAAAAGCAAGATTCGTCTTCAGATAACTCTTATCAAGACCATTTAACAAAATTAGAACTTTGTGCTTTAGTCGAACAAGGAAGGGTACCCCAATGGGTTCTCTCCAATCTTAATGAAATTCGGATATTTAATAGAGGAGAGGAAAATTTCGGACAACTTTATGTTTAGGGATTAAAAAATGTCAAAAATTAAGAATCCATATAAAAAACTGTAATTGTTTATGTTGCAGAGAACGAAAAATTTTCCGCCAAAGGAAATTCTATATATAGATTACTTTCTGATAAATTTACGAAGATTTTTTGTGCACACCCTTGAAGTACTTGAGCAAACAAAAATTTCGATATTAATAATGTCTATATTTTGTCCCAGGGCTGCCAAATATTTGATATTAAAAAAATGGTGAAAAATATCTTTAAACAAAAGCCATCAAAAAGATAAACGAAAACAATTATTAAAAAGCCAAAGACACCCCACGATTAAATTAAATAGCCATTACTATATATGCCAGTTTGAATTCAAAATAACGATAACAAATGCCATATTCTTCAAAATCCTTAAACGTGAGATTGAGCCTCTAAAAAAAATTATTCTTTCCTCTACCATATATACGAGTTTCCTTAAGATCGGAAGAAATCCTTTGGAATGGACTTATAGTAGTCAATTTACACTGCACAATTAATCTAGTAAAAAGTTGATTAACTGCTAATGGTTGCACTGAAATTAAGTAAATTCACAGAAAATAACGCCGGGTGACTAGACCATATGCGCTCTAAATTTGAAAAGCTTAAAATAATAATAAATAGCTTAAAAAATAAAGGATAAATATAATATGAATACAAAATCTAAATAACAAAAATATAAAGTTCAGTTGTATATAACAAAGTAGGGAAAATTAAAAGGAATTAAATAATTTTATTTAGGATAAATACTGGTTTTTCACATTTTGGATGCCATGTTTTTGAAGGCAGCTCCATATTTTCGGTATGTTCCTGGCGGTTGAGCAGTCTAGAATATCATCAAGTGGTAAATCAAACGTAGTATCTGGAAATTCCGTAAGGATATGAGGAACTGTGTGTTATTACAAAAACTACAAATACCCGGATCGGATCTTTCATAGTAATGTTGTGATGTAAATATTGTTTTACCAACTCTAAGACGGCCTAATATAATACATTGTGAACTAGAATGGTCCTTGTTTTATTAGGCCTTCTAATTAAAATGTCAACTTGTCTCTTGAGGGGTTAAAAATAGCTTTGTAAGGGGTTAAAAATAGCTTTGTGGAAACATGGTGTCCAATTAATCTCATTTAGTTCCAGAGCATTTTTGGCGGCCTCGTCTGCAGCTTCATTGCAGGGTATGCCAATAATAGCATAACTTTATTTCCTAGTCATATAATACCTTGTTGTTTTTATTAATAGATTTTACAGCGCTAAGGCTGTCGGTGCAGATGACAGTTTTTGTATTTCTCTGTATTGCATCTTTTATTGCTGATATTTCAGCCACGAAGACACCTACAAAATCAGGCAGACGTTTTTTGAAAATTATATTAAACTGATTTTGGTTAATACTTTCAACCATGGAACATGATGATTTTCCATTGTAAAGGTTCCATCAGTAAATAACAGCATATTTGGCAAATATATTATATTTTCTCTGCCATCAGTTTTTTGAAACAAACCGGATCAGTGGTGTTCTTTCTTATTGCGGAAAGAAAGGCTATCATCAACTACTAAAAGATTTTGCGATATGATGGGTGGAAATGGGTTGGCGGTGTTGTTGTAGACTCAAGACTTCGCCAGAAGGTGTTGTGTAGCGCATCTTCCGTTATTGTTATTGACCTTGAAGCCATAGCAAATGAATTTTTTCAAGTAGATATCTAATATCTGGGAAATCAGCTTCAGTTCTTGAAAGTTTTAATGGTGTAGTTATAAGTAAGCCTGAAGCATTCCTAAAACATTTGTTTAGTGCTGTATTTAATTTATGAATATTTCTATTTGACGACCTTTCATACAGTGTGATACCATGTTGAACACTGTCAAATGCAATCGACCTACAGATGCTTAAGGCGGTCTCCATGTGAGGTCCTTTGCTGCGAGAACAAATAAGTTTTAAATAGTTGTTTACTCAGTTTGTTGATGAGGTGTTTTATCTGTCTATTCCACAGAAGATTTCTAGTGAAGATAATGCCTAGAATTATAATTTCCTCTATAATAATGCAGTCTGTTTCTCTGATACGGAGAACGTTGACGTTACAGCTTTGACTCCTACAAACGTGAAGCAATTCTATTTTACCAACAGATATTATTCCACCTCTGCTAGAAGCTCATTGGTTTATCTTGCAATCTAGGTTGTTAATATTAACAAGAATCGTCTCTGGATCGCCAGAGGCGACTGCAAAGACAATATCCGCATATATGCCTATGTAGTCAAGTTTGCATAGAGCACCACCGACAATGGTGACCCTTGGGGAATTCCATTATCGAGAGGATAAGATGAAGAGAAAAAGCCTTCTATTTTCACTTGAATAGCGCGATTAGTGGGAAAAGATTTAAGAAGTTTCAATATTTGTAATGGCATTTTCCAAGTACCCGATCAAGCGCCTTTTCAATATCCTCAGAGAGGATTATAGAATGTTTCTTCTTTTTCAAGTTAAGTCGCAAAATTTCCTCAAGCTGATGACAAACGCTATGAACTTCTCTTCTTGTTGGAATGCCATGTTGCCTAGTATTTATTTTGTTTCGAGCAAATATCCAGTACTTTCTGGAAATTATATTTTCCAGAATTTTAGAAACTACTGGTAAAATAGAGATAGGGCGATAGCCTTCAAGTTGATTGGTGTTTTTATTGGGTTTGTGAATTGGTGATAATGTTGCTATTTTCCATTGATGTGGAAAAACTCCACTGGTCAATATAATATATAATTTAATTAGACGTGCTTGTTGTCTACGAACGAAATTGCATCAAGCAAATGATAGTTAACCCAAACATCACATTATTTGTAGATGTTTGTTATTTGTAGCGGTCTACCACAATTTATTATAACAGATTGAAATAAAAGTTCACCATCTGAAAACAGGTGCCGAGTAGCATTAAAGTTGTTTTTGACAAATATTGCGATGCCAGATTTTGCGTAAGAATAATCTTTGTTGTGGTAAAAGATTCATTCTAAAACCCGGTAAATGTAAAAGGTGTATTGTACTATCGGTGATGTGTGTTTCCTGTAGTGCAATAACGTTCGGCTTATGTTTAGCGACCAATTTTGATAGAGCGTATTTGTGGTTCAAAAAGCCTTGTATATTCCACTGCAATATGTCAATATTTGGACCAGTATCCATTTTAAAATTAATATTTTATTTTTTTTGTCGTAATTTGGCAAAGTATGCTTAAAAGTTTTTGGAGTGATAATAGTGTATAATTCAGGAAAGTTTTCGTAGAGTTGAGAACAGGGGGACTTATTGAAATGTTCATCATTACCACCCTTTGTAGGAGTGGTAAAAACTAGACCTTTATTGATGTCATCTAAGTTTGGCTGTTGATCTATGTTCTTGCCTACAGTCATATTAGTTTCATCTGAGGAATTACGCCAGGAAACCATGTCATCATCATCAGATAAATCCTGAATTTAATTGTGTTGTTATTTTGAGTGATTCTGTCGAAGAGTTGAGCGTGGATGGTATTGCTGTTATGTTTTGTTAAGTATTTGTTATTTCTTTGTTCATATTTTGATTTTTAAATGTAATGGATGAGTGTGATGTAGTTAAAACTTGCAATATGGTTGTTGTGTTGTTTTTAAGCATTGCTTCTATAATAGTGGCTTTGTTGTGTTCTGTAGTACCGTTTGTTTTAGCATGAATATTTTTGTTATTTATTAAATTATTTTCAGGAACTGTACTTTTTAGAATGTTTGCATACGTTGTTTTGCTTTTCTTTGCGTAGGTTTTAGAGTGTTTATCAATGGATTGTCCAGGCTTCTCTTGTTGTACATTTTCGCGTAATTCTGATGTAGTTTACAGACTTGTGCTTCCAGAAGTTAGAAGGAGAGACGTATTAAGGGTGATTGTCGTTTTGCAATTTTCGACAGCATATTTTGTGGAGAAGTGTAAATCCGCATTCCTTGCATTGTTCGGCATAACGGCATCTTTTCTTAGTATGGCCAAGTCGCTGGCAGTTCAAGCATCTCAGGGTTTGGTATAAATTTATCCAAAACGACCAATTCCCAGCCAAGTTTAATTTTATTTGGGCGTTGAAAAAGATCAAATGTGAAACAGCAGCACCAGTTGCCACCATTTTATCTCCATCCTTTTTCATTATTTTATGAATATCGACTACATTTTGTTCCTTTAAGGCCAATAACAATTCTTCTTGTGGTATCTCAATAATTTTTCGTGAAAAAAAGCTTCTCTGTATTGTGTTGATGAGTGTCTTGTATAAAGATATTTTAACTGAGATACTGTAAATGTAGGTTGCCTTTAAAATTTTTTTGGCGGTTTTCTTATCAGGTACTTTTATTAATAAATCCCCACTTCTCATTTCGATGACTTCAAGACGATCGGGAGAAATGAAATTTAAGCCTCTTTCCACTTGGAAAGCTATTGCTACTAGGTAACGAGGTGTATTGCGTTTATATGAAGTTATAGCAGGTAAAGGAACAAAATCCTTCGGACTAGGGCGTTTTGCCCCTGTGTTTGCTTTTGACGTTGGTGGCCAGATCCGAAAAACGGTTACCATTCGGGTGATGAACCTCGTTAATCTCAAAAAAAAAAACGGCTTTCAAATGTACATCAAGTATTCACTCTGAGAAAAAAATACGGTAAACAAGTGTCTATTTAGACACCACACAAAAGAACAAGTTTATAATACAAAAACCGATAAAAAACGATAGTCAAAGAACACGTAATTAAAACAGCGCCAGAGAAACCATGCGTTCTCTGAAATTGCCTGACATGAACTGGATGATCAAGAATATATGCATACTTTATGTGGTCTTAGACCTATATTTCGACATGTTACTAATGGAATGAAAAACTGATATATACCTTCACCATCACAGCTGATTTCCAAATCATTTTCACTATTTTTTTACAGAATGAAAGTCTAACAATACAAAAATAATTTTTAAATTAAAATCCCATTTGTATTTAAAAAAAATATGCAATAAGAAAACAATTTTCTCGGAATAGCAAGTTCTTAAACTAACCGCTTTGACATGTAAATTATCTTTGCTGCTTTAGAATTTCACTACTAGATGATGGTAAGAGATAAAAGCATTTCCAAATCAATCGTCAAACGTCTTATTAAGAGTTGTCACTATTATCATTAATTGGCATTTGCCATTTTATATAACTAAATAAGTTTAAAAACATATCACGTCGTAGTCTGTTGTGTCTTTTATTATTTTTTAAATCGTTTTTTTTTGTGTGTGGTGGGGGGGGGGGGGAATAGGGGATACATCACCCCGGGTCCGCGTCCGGTATCGGTATCGATGATGATATTGATGTGGACGACATATAGTTTTGACAATACGGTGCCACATTCCATAGAGTCTGTGCATAAATTCAATTACTACTTGAGACATTTCCGGGTCGTGTTCTCTCGATTCGGTGATCAGAAAGAGTGTGTCTGTGCCAGCAAAGCTAAGGAAGCCATTTGCCCGATGTGCTATTCCATACATAACCCTATCCTCTGTACTTTATGAAAAAAAAATAATAACAATCTAAAGAAATAACTGTATTTTTTTACTTAATTTAAAACTCTTGAGAAAAAAAGTGTAATTTTTGTTAAAATTTATTGAATCTTAAAAGCACGAAATAATTTTTTCATTTAAATGTCATTAGAAGCGGGCAAATCCCACTACATTGTTAGCGTAGAAACAATGTTGCTCGGCTAAAGACCGGGATTTTCTCATTCCCCAAAGGAATTTTTTTAAAAAATACCTTATTAGAGAATTAGCACACATGCAAAGGAACACAGTTTTTATATTTCAATTTCAGGTTTCTAAGCAAGAGAGGTTTAGGCAGTCCGTCAAAGGGGAGACTCTTCCTATCTTGCAAACTTCTAAAAATTAGTAGCTGGCGCATATTCAAAGAAACAGTTATATTTCAGGGTTT
Organism: Eustalomyia histrio; assembly: GCA_949748255.1. Classification (NCBI taxonomy): domain Eukaryota; kingdom Metazoa; phylum Arthropoda; class Insecta; order Diptera; family Anthomyiidae; genus Eustalomyia; species Eustalomyia histrio. The sequence continues at coordinate 114,175,883 of OX456526.1, read as the reverse complement.
GTGCAGGCCGGCTGCAGTGAGATTCCCCCTACCCGTATGGATGTCTAAAAATTCCGTCTTTCCAGTTAGAGTATGTGCTTATTGACACAATTATATTTTGTCTTTGAGTAAACTGCAGTTCTCTCTTACTCAACGCACATGCGAAACTTGTAGTTAAAAAGTCCATTCGTTTACTTTTCTCAGTCAAGTCCAGTAATAATAACTCAGTAACAAACTTACAGAGAGTAAGACAAATTTACTCTCAAAATTAAAATTTTTTAAAAATAGTACGCGAACGGAAAATTTGCAATAATTTAAAGTTTGTTAAAAGCAGATTTTAAAACTAAATGCAAAAATGAATTATAACTGGTCGATATGAAAAAAGAGGATTCTTTCTGTAAAATCTTAAGGAGAAACATTTTACAAGGTTTTCTTATCTTTTCTCTAATTCACTTAACAATATTTGTTGCATTGCATTTGCATAAAACAACGTAGTTGTAAAACATTTTTATTTGTATTTACAAAAATTTTTCACATGTTTTTCAATCATATATTTTTTTCTGTTTGTAAATTTTTTCTGGCAATAGTTTCGTTCGCTTACCCAATAATTTGAACAAATTTTTACTGGATGTCGTTCGTTTACACAAATACTCAGTAAACATAAAGAAAGAAGAGAAAATAAAGTTACAGTTTGATGTTGAGAGTTCTTCTTTCTGCAAATTTTTACTGGACAATTATTACTGGACAAATTATTGATTGAAAAATATGTGATAATTTTTTGTAAATACAAATAAAATAGGGGTAGGGCATTTCAGTCAAATGGTCATAACTTTGGAACGGTAAGACCTCTGGGCTTCGTTTAGGACATTTTGGCTGAGCAAATTGAGGTTATGTGCACCTTCTTATGTCTTTTTCCATTTTTTTTTCAAAAGCTGTGTATCGGCGATTTTACTTTTTTTAATTTTTTTATTGTTTCTGAAAGGTCTCCCAAAGACCTTTCCAACAAGCCCAAAAATAAAAAATACGACCACTATTTCAGAAGTTATCAATTTTACCCTACTACCCTCCTACCATTAATCCGCAAATTTTAAAACCGCTGCCATTTCGCACAATTGCATTTTCGGGGATGGTCGTAATGAACATATTTTCATGAAATGAGCCAAGGAATACGCTGGTTAAATTCGGCGGGTCTTGACTGAATCACCCTGTATGTAATACAGCCTGTCAAAATTGGTTGGTTTTACAAACAATTTATAACTTGTGCATCCAAACGTACTAGAATATGTTTGGCTGACATCAGCTCTGTATGTCAACAATAACAGATGATTTACGTAAAAGATAAAGAAATAAAAAAAAATAATAAAAGCAACAAAATGATTGAAGGCACTAATAATTTTGCCACATGTTGATTAATTGCATTACGGCTTCTTCTGGCCAAGCAAACTGCAGTCAAAAACAGTTGTTGTCAGTAGTATGCCAGGTAGAACTAGAAACTGTTTTAATTGAGCTATCACACACGGGATTAATATTTAGCCGCACAATTTTTGTTCGTAACACACGGGAATGATATTCATCTGGTAAAAATGTATACTTATACATAGCTTTTTGTGTATTAGTGTTTTTGTATTCATTTAATGGTTGGCGTTTTTTAAAAATGTGCATGCATTGGTTTTGTACTGCTAATGCGGAGTAGAAGCTGGTTGAAACTTTAAAAACACATTCTCTTTGCCCCGTCTGCCTACAAGCAGTCATGTTATGCCAGCACAATTGTTCTCGTGTTTGATGGCTTATTGAAAATTTGTCGTCTGACCTACAAATGTATTTTAAATCTGACAATGTTTTATTTGGATTGATTTTGTCGTGACAAAATTTGACAAGTCAGATGACAAAAACATGTAAGTAGTTGTCTATGACTCACAAGGACTACTGAAACACAGTATGTAGTAATTTTTTTTTTTTTGGTAGTTCTAAAAAATAAAATCGTTGTTTACAAGCACTCACAGAGTTGTGTGCAATTAGGTTTGCTTATGTATGTTACCTAAAGAAAATGTCGTCTGACCAATTATAACCCAGAAGTGCCTAAGTATATTGAGGAATCGAATGCTCTTGATGTTCAGTGCATAAAAATGTATATCTTTAAATTTTATTTTGAAGTTTTTTAAAAGTTTACAAGAAATCAGATTTAGAATAGCGTTTTTTGCGACCTTTTTATATATATATTTTATTACTTTTTGCAGAGTAAAACCAAAGATACTACGACAGAGCGTACTTCATCTTCAACAGCTCATTATCAATCTTCTACTTCACATCACTACTCGGGCGTCCATCATCACCATCACAATCCATCGAATCGTAATGAAACCCATGCGTCGTATGGTGCTGGTAACAGCAGCAACATTAATAATGATCGTCATCATCCTCGTAGTGCTAGTCCTCCTGCCGCACGTGCTGTTAATGCTGCCGATAAAGAGAATCAACCCCGCGAAAGTCGTAGAAGACGTGCATCATTACGTTCACGTTCTAGGTCGCCACGTTCACGCTCACGATCCAATGAACGTTTCTCGAGACGTTCACGGTCACCACGTGATCGTCGTATCAATGAACGTGAGAAGATACAAAGACAATTCCGTAATAAATCACCACCCATGGGAGGTGGTGGCGGTGATTCGAGACACGATCGTCGACGTGGCGGTGGAGGAGGTGTCGGCGATAGACGTCGTATGATGATGAATAATATGGGAGTTGGTTCTTCTGATGATAGATCACCTAGATTTGGTGGCGGAGATCGTCGTGGTAGTGGTGGAGTTGGTGGTATTGGCGGTGGTGCTGGTGCTGGTGTTAATCGATCTACAAATCGTTCACCTATATCACCACGTAGTCGTTCGCCTTCGACGGAACGAGGCAATAGAATTGGCAAAATATCTCCATCTGCTGGACGCTCACAAAATCGTGGTGGAAATAATGGAGGCAGCGGTATTGTTTCTTCTCCCGATGCCCGTCATCTTCATGATATAGGCGAGAAGAGACAAAGATGCCGGGATTTCGATGAAAAGGGTTATTGTGTTAGAGGTGAAACTTGTCCATGGGATCATGGTGTAAATCCAGTCGTCTTTGAAGGCTTAAATAACTCTGCATTGATAAGCATGTCATTGCGAGAGTACAATCCTGATGCTCCTGACCTATGGTCACGATCAGCGCCTCCAACAGGAGCCCTAGTTGCTGGTGCCACTCCGGGAGCCTTGATGGCAGGAGCAGCTGCTGCTGGTATTAATCCATTTACTGGAGCTGCACGCCCAGGTGCTGTAATGATGAGCGGTCCAACCGGAACTGTAGGATTTCCTCAAGTGCCTGGAGCTGATAAAACGTCAAATGGTGCAGGTCCTTTAGCATCCGCCGAATATGCACGTACAGCTGCTGCCGCGGCCGCTGCAGCTGCTGGGGCCGGTTTCCGTGCAGCAGCTCCTATGATGCCATTCCCATTCAATCCTGCCGCCATTACAACACCTCTACAGCGCGAACTTATACCCATACCGGTTGTCGATGCCAGCGGTGGAGCTGTTGCTGCGGGCGGTGATGTTTCAGCTGCCATGCAAGCACAAAGTAAACGACGGTTTGAACTAGAAGATTCTGTTGCCATAGCCGATGGACCCACAAAACGTAAAATACCAGCTCATTCTCGGTTAGGTCCGCGTGTACCCAGTTTACAAAACAGTTCTCTAGAGTTGCGAAAAGTACCCCGAGGTCTCAACACAATCGCTCATCTTAATAATCACTTCGCCAAATTTGGTAAAATTGTCAATATACAAATTTCATATGATGGCGATCCAGAAGCTGCTATTGTAACATTCTCCACACATGCAGAAGCAAATGTAGCGTATCGCAGTACTGAAGCTGTCCTTAACAATCGTTTCATTAAAGTATTTTGGCATACAGCTGACTCTTCGATCAATGAGGGTAACTCTCCAATGACTCAACAATCAGGAGGTCGTAAAAATAGTCAATATCATTTGAATAATGTACCAGCGGTACCAACACCGACTGCCGATTCAGCAAAAACAGCCAATACTAGTCAATCGCAAACTGCAGCAGGTGCAAACACATTCAGCAGTAGTTCAAGTGTAACATCATCAACACATGATACAACCACAACCACAACGGCTAATAGTGCAACAGCCACAACAATAGTACAAGCTACTCATGTCCCACCACCATCTCTACGTCTCAAAAACAATATACCACCACGTAACCCAGGATCGGGTGTTACCAGTGCTGTTTTTCGTAAAAAACAAGAAGAACAAGTTAAAGCTGTTGCTCAATTGGCCAATGGTTTGCGCAAACGCAAACAGGAGCTCTTGCAAAGTTATGTCAAGCAAATGAAATCTGCTCTGGAACTTGTCGAACGTTGTGAACCCACAGATCCTCAACGCGGCAAAACTTTAGAGACCATTAAAGTTTTGCAAGAAACCATTGATAAGTTACGCAAAGAAATTGCTGCCGAACAAGAACAAATACAGGCTCAAATACAAAATCAAAATCAGCCACCACCAGCGAAAAAATCCAAAGAACAACAAAAGAAAGAATTACTAGACATCGAATTGGAATTGTTTGCCCAACAGCAGGAGGGAAATGATACAACTGCCATACAAAAACGACTCGAAGATTTACAACGCAGTTTAGGTATTGTACCAGGTACAGCATCTTCGGGTATTGCTGGTGGCGTCGGCGGTTCTCCCTTATGTATGGGTAAACCTGGTGGTGGACATTTTATGCCTGGTGGAAGACCGATTCCTAGAGGAAGGGCTTCATATCCAGAGGGTTCGACACGTGTTGATCGTCGTCCTAAAACTATTGTGGTTACGGGTTTTTCAAGTGAAGAATCTAATTTTGTGCTGGATCATTTCAAGGTAAGAGAGAAGTTTTTATAAAAAGATCTTTAATTTAAAATAATTAGTTTGAAACCTAAATTTTCTTTAAACATAAATATTTAAACTTATATACAAGATATTTCGATTTTCTATGGCTTCTTCTTTGTAGATGAACATCATTTTATATACTCCTTGAAATTCCTAGAAGTCACACAGAACCTCGAACATTATTTTTTTCTGTTTATTGATTATGTTTATTTAGACATATGTATATCCTATAACGACGAATATCCACCTTAAATTATACAAATTTAAACAAAAACACGGACGAGCTCTATTTAAATTGCACGTTTATTTCCATTAATACCAATATGCAAAGATACTCAAAAAATAAATGTTTGATGGTGTATGTCAGGATTCTTTAAAATACTGTCATAAATATTATTTTTATTGCAAAAAATAGTCTTGACAGCACTTGTTCGTATTCTTCCGTATGGTATAATTAATTGCAGCAAGTTCAGCCGAAAATAATAGTTCGTAGGGTGACACATAGATGGCGCTGGAAGGTTAATACTGTTCAGGCAATCCCTAAGAAGGGTGCGACCAGTAACCGTGAAAACTATTGGCCAATCGCAATATGATATGCGCTTCCGATGGTGATGGAGAGCATGGTTAATTACCATAATTATCTAGAGTCTAATTCACTTTTAAGCGATCGAGCGTATGGCATTCCTTTCGGACCGTTGGAGTGGACTATTCATCAGTTTCTTGAAAGTAAAGTGGTTGCTCTGGGTATTTCCAAGGTGTTCGACCATGTGTGGCACAACACACTGTTTGTTGCTTTTGGTGTCGGTAATAACTTCTCTCCATTTATTTCGAGCTTTCTCAGAGATCGTGCTATACTAGTTTCAGCTTAATGCAGGGGTTCCGCAAGATTCGGTTCTTTCCCCTCTTTTTCCCATCTTTTATTAATCTTCTTGACCAAACTTGCAACCCTATCTACTGTTGAACATTTGCCACTCATTTTTTTTTTTGTATGCCAAGCCTCTTGGAGGTTTGGGGATAAAAGGCATATTATGAATAAAACACTCAATCGAGACCTTGCGGCAATTTCCCAGGGGGTTGCTATAGGATCGACTTTAATCCTTTAATGTTGTATGTTGAAACATAGGACTGTGGATATTGCGTTGTCAATATCCAGGTTATCGGATACTCTTGATATTATTCCAGGCATGAGAATTCAGTGTGATGTCCGTTGGAAAAAGCACGTATTTAAAGCATTAAAGTGTCTTTGTTTCCTATAAAGGTGTAAGAAATATTTCACTCCCTCCAGTCTCCCCACTATTTATACTACCTCTATTCGACCCAAAATGAAATAAAACTCCCATGCATGGTCTGTCGTAAAAAAAACAGGCGAAATATACTACAATAAAAATACCACAAGTCAAATGTTTGTAATAATATTTTTATTTTTAATTTCGTTCTTGCTCGTTTTTAATTTATCTTTTGTTGTTTGCGAGTAGAACGAAAGTAGTAAAAATACAAAATAAAATTCTTTTTGGGAATACAAATTTTGAAAGGATCGAAAGAAAAAAAAAATATAATTCGCGAGCAGAATTTTTTCCTACCCTGTATGATCCTCTTTTTTTTATTACTTCGGCATATCTGAGCGGCATGGATTCATTAAGATTGCTTATTACGGATTCAGGGATTCGTTTTCACTCAAATTAAAAATTTGGAAAAGTTTGTTTCGAATTTTGCACATTTTACAAAATAGAACATATTGTTACGATTTTACATTTTGAAACCGTGGATTTATTACCTTTAAATAAATCGAGTTCTTTTATATTGCAAATAATAAACACAGTTGAAATTTTCTATAGCAACTCTTTATTTACACAGAAACTTAAAAACAATTACCCAAGAGACTATTGAAACTCTATTAAGTTACACTTTAACAGATTACACAATTTAATTAATTAGTCACCAATGTTACTTTTGCTAGGGTTAGAAATATTTCAAAAGCTATTTTTTTAGTAGGTCGAACACAGTCGATAAATTGAAGAGGTTTATAAAATTGTACAATATTTGTTCCCTCTTTTTTCTGTTATTTTTTTTAGCATTTTGGTGAAATTACAAAACATGATATGGATTTGGAAAAGCCTCAATTAATATTATCATATGCTACACGTAGCAATGCCGAACAAGCTGTTGTTCGTGGTAAAATCTTTAAGGAGAAGCGTTTACAAATAGCATGGGCTCCTGTAGTACAAACACCAAGTGTAGCTCCTATAGCTGGTAATAAGACAGTAACACCAAATGTCGATAATAAAACTACGGGTATTGACGCAAATAAAAATCAGCCTCAAGAAGCTACAACCGCCATATCATCACCAAATCCCAGCCAAACTAATAGTGAAACCGATGCTAATAACACCGATACATTGCCCGAGCTAAGGCTAGAGGATGAAGAAGAAGATGAAGAATCCGAAGATCGTTCATGGCGCCGTTGATTTTCAATATTCAATAGCACCCGCAGCATCAACACAAATATAAGTAGCCATACCAACAGTAACCAGAGTCTGAGATGTAGAGTCTAATCTTATTGACCCCTCCCCCCAATATACTAAATACTATTTTAGCGGCAAGAATTTAGTAAGAAACTTTGTGTTGGAGTGGAAAATTTACCGTGTGAATTAAGTTGAAGAGTTAATAATTGTTGTTATTAAATAGCACATATTTTATAGATTAATAAGTAATTTTTTGTATACTAGAGAAAAAGGGAATGTGAAAAAATCCTTAAATACTTTTTTAATCCTAAGCTAAGAGCGCTTTCTCTTATACTACAAAAAAGAAAAAAAGAAATTTACAATAAGGTTTGTTTTAAATTAACAAACTTTTTCTACCAAACAGAATTCAAATACTATACAAAATACGTATAAGAAATGAAATTATATATAGAAAATTAAAATAAAACTTTTAAAATTCATTATTATTTTTAAGATGAAAATAACAAAATATGAAAAATTCAAAAACTCATTGAAATTATCTTAAAAAATGTATAAACACAAACAATAAAAAAGAGAGAATTATGTAAAAGCAACTAATTTCAGTATACAAAACTTAACCTAACCCATTTTCGCCCCAAAATCCTTAATTCATAATAAAATCTTTAATTTACAAAAATTAATATTCATTTAAGTGTTTTAAAATTGTAAAATTTTGCTACTGCTATAATCTTCTCGACTTGAAAGTTTATGTTGCTAAAATTTTAGAAACTAGATTTTAAAACCGATCCTTTTAAAGTTTTTCAATTAAATATTTCAAAATATTTTTAAGAACTTTACTTTTAACCCTCCCTCTCCCGTCTTTTCTTTTACCACCAATTTAATATTGTATTTATATTCTATTTAATTTTCACCCTTCTTTTATCTTCTTTCCATCTGTATTATTATTAATTTTTTAATCAAATTGTTTAGTTAAGCGTTTTTATGTTGAATTATTTTACTTTTAATGTTAAATTGAATATTATTAACAATACAACCAGAACAACAAAAACTTTAATAAATCAAGTTTATTGATCTAAAAAAAGGAAAAGAAAGAAAAGTTCACAACAACTACAAAAAGATAAACAAATATTAAAAAAAGAGTAAAACTATTAAAAAAAAGAGCAAAGAAAATTTAACAACCAACAACAGCAAAAGAGTGTTTTAAAAAATATAAATAATGAGATCATAAAAATAAATACAAAAACTATATAGATTATTATTTGCTATTAAATTTCACATTAAATTTCTGTGTTTTACTATGGTTGTGGGATAGAAAAACAAATTCATTTCTTTATGGAAATATTCGAATTGGAGTGTGAGTCAAATTTACTGAGCAGTCGTTACAAGCACAATTTTTTAACTGAATTTATCATAACATAAATAAGAATCGGAGAGCCAAATAACAAATGTTTTTTTTTGCATGGAAAAAATTTCTAAAGTAAAAATTACTTAAGTGGAGATCCAGAATAACATTGTGCTGTATAACGATTGTTGCTGTACATTCGTTGGTACACAAGAGCACATGATTGTCACATAACGTCTATAGTTTCGTTCGTTTACTGAATAATTTGTACAAAGGTGTGATCATAGTGTAGAGTGGTCAGAGACAAATACCACAGGACCTTGTTATCGCACCAACATTATCCCCATTGCAGATCTTTTGCATCTTGGTGGCCCATTGTCCAAGCTCCGCTCTCGTTATGCAAAAAGGTCTCGAATTTTAAAGGTTAAAATAGACCAGGTTTGAATCATTCTTGACCAGCTCGTCAGCCTGCATTTCCCTCCACTCCAGAGTGTGTGGGTACCCATATAAACCTCAGGCGTCACCTTCCAGAATAAGCGTTCATCACCCTCTTGCGAACCCGTCTTCGATTTCATAGACTCCACTGACAGAACCCTAACTAAAACCTGCCTCAGTGAAGATAACTGAATTCCCAGAATAATCAGTCGGAGTTAAATACCGAATGCACTTTAATAGCCATAACCTCCGCCTGAAAAACGGAGTTGTGGCCCGGAAACCGAAAGCACTTTCCCAGATCACGAAAGAAACTTAGCTAAGTTCTCCCCTCTAGTTTGTAGAAATGAATTTTACTTGTATCATCAAAAATCAACCGCTCCCTGTCCAAAATAAGAAAATCGCAGTTGTTCCGTCAACTTGTCACATTCCATAATGTAATAGCCTGGCAGATTTTCAAGGACTCTGATGCTGGATCTCCTCAGTATGGAAGGCTGATCCTTGTTCGTTCAGTCCTGGTAAAACTGTATAGCCGATCTCACCTCCTTGGGGGTTAAAGCCAGATCGTCGTCTGAACCATTCTCCGTTAGCCAAAGTACCGTTCAGTAAGAAATGTGTTTCCATTAAAATCCTTATCGTCTGGTCCATAGACTCCTATTCCTGTCATTAACTTAACAGACTGTTCACAAAAAATAGTTGCGCTTCCCCGTACGTATTCTATTAATCCAGTTTCGGGTGGCAATCAATCGTCCCAGTATACTGAACTCTTCTTTCGTCTTGCCCTGTTGAAAAGTTTGCGAACCTACTTGCCGAGATAGACAAGCTACACGCTGAGACAAAAAATACAAATTCGAAAAAACAAACTTTATATAGCGGCCAATAGACGATCAGGTACACTGAATAGCATGGCTTGATCACAATGGATTATATGATCAAATGCTGAACATGTGTAGCATGTTTGATCGTCTAAAGGTTCCTTATCAATAGATTTTTGGGTGAGCCATTTATTCAGACGTGGAAAGAAGAAATAGTCACTCGGTGCCAAATCCGGAGACTAAGGCGGATGAGAAAGCAATTCATGGATTTTTGCCATGAAAACTGTCCTTTTCTCCTTAACCCTCAAATCACTAGGTAGCCTGTTATCAATGGCTGTCAAATATATCACTGATTTATATACCCACCCTCGTACATCTATTGGAATAAAGGTTGGTAGTACACAATATTCAGCTAGCTACTAACTAAAGACTTTAACGAACAAGTTTACCATACAAAATTTGAGTTTAACTCTTGGTTAAATTTTAACGCGACATTGTGTTATAGGGCTTTGGAGTTGTAAGTTCTTGATACTTTGAGTACTTGGTACTATTTTTTTTTTCAATTAAATACTCGATGATACTTAGTATTCTGTTTTTCATACAGCTTGAAGCTATTAACCAAAAAAATTAAATTTGTATAGGTTATTTCCATGGCGAAATTGTGAATACAATTGGAAAAATACAACACTGAAATTATTAAGTTCTTGCTTTTGGGGGTTTAGTAATCGTAGAAACAACTGGTATTGAGTACTCAGTACCCAAATTCTCAATGCTTTTACAATTCTAGCATGTTTATATATTTGTCATTTGTCTGATACGAATTTTGTTTGGCGGAAATGTTTAAATATTTGTGTTTAAACACAAAAACCTTCATCAATTTTAAATGCTAAAAGTATTAAAATGTGTAAATTTTATTATAAGCAGAAGATACTATGCTAAAAAACCACAAACCCTAGAAATGAAGTATCTAAATGTGGCAGAAAAAAATGATGCAGCCAAGACAATTGCTGGTCAATTGTCCAATGGAACGGCAAGAAGGGTAAGTAAAAATGTAAATTTTTTTTAAAACTATTAAAATATTATTTTTTTTTAAAGCGTGAAAGCTATTCTGTATATAACAAAATTTATGAATTTGAGGCTATGGTACGTGGTACCAAAAGTAAAATGGTAATGACTTCTGTATCGGGTCATTTGTTGGAATTGGAATTTTTGAGTTCTTATCGTAATTGGAATACAGTTGATCCTCAGACATTGTTTGAAGCACCTATACGCAAAACATGTGGAGAAAACTATTTAAATATCAAACGTACCCTGGAACGTGAGGTGCGCGGCTGTCAGGGTTTAATTATCTGGACCGATTGTGATCGTGAAGGGGAAAATATCGGTTTTGAGATTATTGATGTATGTAGGGCCATTAAACCTAATATTACTGTATATCGAGCTATATTCTCTGAAATTACTAGTGCTGGTGTAAAGAGGGCTTTACAAAATCTAACCGCTCCCGATAAACGTCAAAGCGATGCGGTAGATGTTCGGTCAGAATTAGATTTAAGAACAGGGGCGGCTATTACACGTTTTCAAACTATGCGTTTTCAGAGATTATTTCCGGAGAAGATTTCTAATAAACTAATTTCTTATGGTAGTTGTCAAATACCCACTTTGGGTTTTGTGGCTGAACGTTATAAAGAAATTGAGGCATTTGTTTCAGAACCATTTTGGAAAATTAAGGGTAAATATTTCTTATTCAATCTTATTTTTAACAATATCAATTATCAATTTTCGTTTTCCAGTCACCCATACCATTGATGATTTAACTGTGGAATTTCTTTGGGCTCGCAATCGTTTATTCGATAAACAAGCTTGTGAAGATTATTATTTACTTGTCATTTCGAATCCTAAAGCTACTGTTGAGAGTGTTACTGTTAAACCCAAAAGTAAATGGCGTCCTACACCCATGGACACAGTGGAATTGGAAAAACTTGGTTCACGGAAATTAAAATTGCCTGCCAAGGAAGTGATGACCATTGCTGAAAAACTATATACCAAGGGTATTATTAGTTATCCACGTACGGAGACTAATATGTTTTCAAAGGAAATTGACTTAAAGTGAGTAATGAATTTTTCACAGCAAAAATATTGTTACGATTTTAACTTTTAAAAGTGTTTATTTATTCACTTTTAAATATATCGATTTCTATGTATGAAAATGTATTTTTTGTCTGGTTCGAGATCATAGAAATTTTTTTTCAAATGAAAAAAATGTTTCTTATTTTTATTTAGTAATCATGGAGAATACACAGACAAAGTTATTAGACACAAGCTGAATGGAATGTATTTCCTGGCCCTCTACAACCTTCATCAACATTCTTCGCGCCCTTGAAAGTGCCAATTATAAATATCTCTATTTTACTCACAAATCAACGGAAAAAGCTATTTATGCTATTGAGTTTAGATAAAATTTACCTACAATTTTTGTGTTTTTTATATCGGTTTCTTTTATATTTCAAATAACAGTTAAATTTTGTATATCATACGTTATTTACACAAAACTTTGTTACACTTTAACACAAATTAATCTCCAATGTTCTGTTACTGACGTACTGGTGTTTTTGTGTTGTGAGATTAACTAGCAAGTGGTAGAAGAATCTGGAATACCATCAATTGGCAATACGTAGATGGTTCTAGTCTTTACTATGACTAAGTTGCCAGAAAAGGCATTAATGCGACATTTGTTATACTGAAGAGTTGCCATTGATTTACATTTTAGGGCTGCCACATGGGGATTTCTGCTTCCATTGAGGAATCACATTTCCGTAACAATGTTGATTGCATTATATATAATCTTTTTACTGCTGTCAGATGTTATGGCCTACATTAAAAAAAAAAAACGACATGATATGTTTCAAGTAAATCAATGGATAATTTCTAAAGTTATACTATATTGCATTAGGTCTCAGAAATTGTCTAGCAGGTCAGATTTCGAAATACAGGGACAAATTGTAATTTTTGTTTATTTTATAATCATATCGTGGACGTTCGGATAATTTTGCTTAATATCTAAAAGCACAATAGTTTTTAGCCTTTAAAATTTTTATTGTACAATTTCTATTGTACATTCAAAAGAATTATTAAAACTCATTATTTTATATTCTTTCACCATAGAGGTCTAGTTCAGCAGCAAACTTCACATAGTGTTTGGGGTTCATTTGCCCAACGTGTCGTAGAATGGGGACCAAACCCTAGAAATGGCACAAAATCTGATCAAGCGCATCCTCCTATACATCCTACAAAAATGGTACCCCGTAAGTACTTAACTATACATAAAAACATAATCTACATTAAAAGGGTACTAAACATTTGTTATTCCACTGCCTTGTCTCTCCTACAGATTTAGATGGTAATGAAGGCAGAGTTTATGAACTTATATGTCGTCACTTTTTGGCTTGTGTTAGCAAGGATGCTACCGGTTCAGAAACTGTTGTGACTATAACAATAGAAGGAGAAAAATTTACAGCAACCGGTTTGGTGATCTATGAACGCAACTATTTGGACATTTATATATACGATAAATGGAGTGCGAAACAAATACACAAATATGAACGTGGCCAAGGTTTTGAGCCTACCGAAATAACAATGCCCGAAGGTGCTACCACAGCGCCACCACTGTTGACGGAAGCTGATTTGATAGCCTTAATGGAGAAGCACGGTATTGGTACAGATGCCACTCATGCTGAACATATAAATACCATTAAAGAAAGAGGTTATATAGGTGTTGTTGACAACGGTTGTTTGGTGCCTGGCGTTATAGGTATGGGCCTTTATGAGGGCTATGATGCTATGGAATTAGCTTTAGCTAAACCAGTATTGAGAGCAAATTTTGAACAAGATTTAAAAAAGATTTGTTTAGGAGAAAAGGATCCAAAAGCGGTGTTGCGTGAACAAATTATTAAATATAAAGAATCTTATAAACAAATTATGGATAAAATAACTGCCATGGATGAAAAGATGTCACAAAGAATACTAGAAACACCAACTCAACGTAATAATGCAAACAATGCTGGTTCTGGAGCCGGATTTCAAAATAACAATCACACTATACAGGAACTTTTTAAATGCCCGAAATGTTCCATTGCTCCTTTGGCTTTAAAACCAAAAAAGAATCAAACTGGTTTCTTTATAGGTTGTCTTAATTATCCAGACTGTAAAAATGTTGTTTGGCTACCAGATGAATGTAAAGATCCTAATGTGCCTGATGAAACTTGTACCAAATGTGGTTCGGAGGTCAAATTGTTAAAATTTAAATTTTCTACTGCCTATCACAGGTCAATATTTAATGCACCCACCGGTTGGTATAAATGTTGTTTACGTTGTGATGTACTATTTCGTAATACTTTTAATATAAATTTGGAAAGTGTTAAACGTGTGGGTCCCATAGTGGCTGAAAGTCCGACTATACCTATTAACTATGGTACAGCTTTACCATCTGCCGCCAGTAGCAATAATAACAATTTGCCTGGTGGTAGCAGACAGAAAAAAGATTCTACTAAAACGAAAAAACCTAAAGATTCGGATACCGAGACTAGAACAAAAAAGCCTCGCAAAACTTCTACAAAAACAACAACAGCCTCAACTTCAAATATAAGATCATATTTTACATCAGGTGAGTGTAACTATATGATAATTGTCAGTTTTAAATAAACAGTGTTATTGTTGTGTATAAGTATGTTCGTTTACCCAATAATTTGTACAAATTTTTACTGGATGTCGTTCGTTTACACAAATACTCAGTAAACACAAAGAAAAAAGAGAGAATAAAGTGACAGTTTGATGTTGAGAGTTCTTCTTCTTTCTGCAAATTTTTATTGGACAAATTATTGCCAGCAAGAATTTGCAAGCAGAAAAAACATGATTGAAAATAATGTGTTTAAATTTTTGTAAATTCAAAAAAAAAAAATGTTTTACAACTACGTTGTTTTATGCAAATGCAAAGCAACAAATATTGTTAAATGAATTATAGAAAAGATAAGAAAACCTTCTAAAATGTTTCTGCTCAAAATTTTACAACAATAATACTTTTTTTTCATATTGACCAGCTATATTTATTTTTGCATTTGGTTTTACAATCAGCTGTTTAACAAACTTGTAAATTATTGCAAATTTTCTGTTCGCGTACTTTTTTAGAAAATTTTTATTTTGAGAGTAAATTTGTCTTACTCTCTGTAAAAATGTTACTGAGTAATTCTTACTGGACTTGACTGAAAAAGTAAACGAATGAACCTTATGCCGACCTTATAAATAGCAACCGACAGCTTACGTAGCATTTACACAACCTGTTAATAAAGGCTTGATTAGCCAGACGTAAACATATCTCTGTATACAAATTCAATGACTTAAATAAGAATAGAAGATGTTGTGTTGTATATATTTGTGTCATTTTTGTGCATTGAAGATATACAATAAATACACAAAACGTAAGTACACAGCAAAAATCTAAATCAAACAGATTTTTGTTATTTTGTGTATGTATTGTATATGTTCAATGCATAAGAATGACACAAATATATACAACATAACATCTTCTATTCTTATTTGACTCATTGAATTTGTTATACAGCGATACGTTTACGTCTGGCTAATCCAGCCTTTATTAATGGATTGGTCAACTTATAACCTCTATCTAAATTTTTTTTATGGGTGGCTAACCAAAAAAGAAACAAATTAAAGTTTAACACTTAACTGTTGTTAACTCCATAAGTAACATTTGTTAAGTACTAATCTTTGGTTATTTTAATACAATTTAGCAGGCATAAATCTAAAAAATATATGCAGACACAATTTCAGATGGAATATAAAACTCTCAGAAATTAAGCTAAAACACACTTTCAACTAGCTAAAGTGTTAATGATATTAGCTAAACAACACCTTAGTTGTTAACTCTTTATCAATCAGTGTTCTCAAACTTAAAAATTTATGAAAGATTCCTGAAGAATTTTCTATTAAAAAAATATTTCAAAAAGTTTTGTTTTTGTTTAAATATCTGAGAGAAACTGTTTTTGTAATAAATTAAACCCTTTACAGCTCAACAACAAAGTGCAAAAGAAATCGCTGCCTCTGAATTAGCCAATGTGCCTATAGAAGCCTTTTTCGATAGTAATGATGGTTTTGATGATCTTATATTAGCAGCAGAAGCTAATATACCATCATCTTCTTCTACAACAACATCGACGACGACGACAACAGCGAGCAGTACACAACAAACTACATCCCATACACACCATGAAGCAGTATTGAGCGATGATTTAGCAGCAGCATTTAATGATGATAATGATGATGTATTTGCGGACTTTCAATGGGATTCAAGAAATCAACAACAGACTAATCAAAGACAAATTACCACAACTGCTTCATATTCTGTTTCTACTTCTAATAATGATAGAGGAAATACAGAATTAGATGAAAGTTTTTCAGCACTTTTTAGAGATGAAAATGATTTTAGCGATGATTATGTCTGGGGTAGTGCAGCTAAAAATGCTAGAGTTGCTCAAACATCAGCAAACAATGGGCAAGCAGCCAAAAAATCTAAATTAGAAACACATGAAACTCAAACTCAAGAACAAGATTATTCTTGGGGTTCAAGTTCGAGAATACAAACGGAATCTGAAGTAAATGTTAAGTGTAGTGGTTGTCATCAACCGGCCAAAGAGTAAGGAAATAACATTTGTTTTCTTTTAAATAAAAAATAAAAAAAACTCCAATTTCAGATTGTCGGTTAAAAAAGATGGCCCAAATAAAGGCCGTTTATTTTATGTCTGCTCTAAAAGTAATCCATGTAAATATTTCCAATGGGCAGATGAAGTCGATCAAAATCAAAGTAATCAGCCAACAAATACTAGCAACACGAATGCACAAAGCTGGAATTCTACAAGTAGAGCTACGAGTAGTAGTAACACTGCTTCCAGTTCAGGTTGGAGTTTGAGAGATATGAATATGCCTAATGATAGAGAACAGGTTAATTGTAATTGTAATAAACCAGCCAATAGTTTAACAGTACGTAAAGATGGTCCAAATAAAGGTCGGGGTTTTTATGCTTGTTCCGATCGGGACAAATCTTGTGATTTCTTTAAATGGGCTGATGAAAACCAAGGTTTGTTAATAATAATTGTGAATATATCTCAATCGACTGTAATCTTTGCAAATTTTCCCAATGGATAGATGAAAATAATATTAATCAAAGTATTAATAATACACAAAGTTGGAGTTCTTCTAATAGAGCTGCCAGTAGTAGTAACAATGCTTTCGGTTCAGGTTGGGATTCCAGAAATATGGATGTGCCCGATAATGAAGAACAGGTTAATTGTAATTGTAATAAACCAGCCAATAGTTTAACAGTACGCAAAGATGGTCCAAATAAAGGTCGGGGTTTTTTTGCTTGTTCTGATCGGGACAAATCTTGTGGTTTCTTTAAATGGGCTGATGAAAATCAAGGTTTCTAATTGGTATATAGTGTTTAAAAATATTTCTTATACATTTTGCTAACATTTTACAGATGCTGCTTCCAATTCTTCTCAACTTTCTTGGGGTAATTCAAATGCCAAGCAAAGTAAGTTTATTTAAATATGTTTAAAAACAAACTTTTTATTAAATCATTTGTTTGGTTTTCAGAAAAAAAAGGTTCATCCTCATCCAATTCTTCATCAGCTGGTAATTCAAAGGCCCGTAAATGTGGTTTATGCCGCCAAGAAGGTCATAGTCGTCAGAAATGTCCTCGTAAAGCTGAATTTGAATTTTAGTTTTTATATATTACTTTGCTTTCTTGAACATGCTTGCTGCATTATGTTTTATTTCTGGAATAAATACTAAATTGTAAATTTAGACTAGGCTTTATACTGGTGTATCTAAAAACTTAAAACACAATAAAAAAAATATGATACAAATTAATATATTTGTTACATTTGTTTTTTTTACATATTTTTGTTGGTTTTTCATAATTTATTCTTAACTTAGCAAATAGGATCTAAAATAAAATGTTACAAACTAAAAGCCAATTTTGTTAATAATTGAGCTTAAGTTTTTTAGGGAACAAGGTTTGGTAAATGTTTAAATAAAAATAAAAAACAATAATAAAGCATTGCGACAGCTTAAAAATGATACAAGTTTAAGAATAAAATTAAAATTGTTTAAATTAAAAAAAGGCATGTCACCAAAGACTGTAATGCTCTAGAGTTACTAATAGAAAATATTTTAAATGTGGCTGCAAAAAAAGGAAATAAAACTTTGTTCGTCCTTTTAAATTGATAAATTGGTTTTTGTTAATGTTTTTGCTGATAGTTTTCATCATATTTATTATAATGTAAGCATAAAATTTATCAATTCATTTTTAGTCTTTCTTAAAAGACTAACACAATGTGTTAACAGGGCATGCATTTCATGCAAAAGTGAAATTGTAAATTTCTTCTCCAGGAAGAAATGAAATTTTTGCAAATTTTAAAGAAATATAAAAAACACATACCCATTCAAAAATTTAAAATATGATATTTACAATTTAATAATGTTGTTTTTAGTAATTTTACTGTGAAAAAATTTGGTTATGGACATATTTTAAAATTTTACGCACATTTCGTGTTAAATTCTTCTGATTTTGTAGCACAAGGAATCGTCGAATATACCAAACTTTTTTATATTTTATAAAATTCAGTTAAGTCAAGAATTGACTTGTTTCGCGATACTCTCGAAAACATTTCATATTTATTTCTTTTTTTTCACACGGTTGTGGGATATGTGATGCAAATCGAAAACGAACAGCTAGAATATTTAAATTAGTGAAAATAAAATTGACTTCAAACTATTATATATTAATTTAAATATTCAGAACTTTTAATTGGGTAAAAATAATTTTAAAAATATAAATCGTAAAATATTGGGCATTGAAAATCCGACCGTTTTCGTGTTGGATTTTCATCATACGCCTCTAAATCTTTATTAAAATGGCTTGTTTTGTAAAAAATTAATTTTTTTCAATGCATTAACGCTTTGCTTCTTATTTTTTTGGAAAAATTTTGTGTACCAACTACTAGTTTTTGATAAAAAAAAGTTCCCATTTTTAGTTAAAACGCAAAATTCATAAAAAAAATTACGTTTTAGTAATCAGAAAAATATTAAATTTACCAGCATAAAACGTTGTTAATGCACATTTTTAAGGTGAAATAGTTAAAGACACTTCAAGAATATCATGAATAGCACAAATTGCTTTTGAGGTTAAGGTATTTTAAATATCAATTCTACTTTTAGTTTTCTGAAGGAGCTTTAACCCTCTAGTGCTATTTCTACTGATATCGATAGTATTTATACTTTGCATTTGGAATTGAATACAAACTATGGCAAAAATAATACATTTTTGATTTATCTCTTTATTAAGGCGATATAGCACAATAAAGGTTAAATATGATTTAAGAAATCCAACAATCAAATAATATAAGTTTTCGCTATCAATAAAATAAATTTATTTTCCCAAAAATGGTGATCCAGTTTTGTTTTTTTTTTTTAAGTTATGACGATTGTAGCTTTTTGAAGTTGCGAGATTGACACTAAATATTAATTAATTTTTGACAAAACTAAATTTGCTTACTGCTAACTTCGAGCATTTCAGCGGTGCCGTGCAAAAAAGCCATATGGCCTTATTTCACACAGTGTTGAGAAATAATGCTATATGACTTTATTTCCATCGGTGAAGTGAAATAAAGCAATTATGGCATTATTGCACCCTTGATAATTTTCTGTGCAATATTTTTGTAGTGTAATTTGATTTTTTTTTAATTACAAAAAAATACAATACAATAAGTTCAGTTAACAAATGGAAATGTGAATCGATTTTTTTAAAATTAACAATATATGAATGTGCGTGCCATCCTTGATAATGGCACAACAAATTGGGCACAACGCTTGGGAAGAAAAACGTGCTCATAAAAACTAACGGTTCTTCATGTAGTCAGTCGCCAGAAAAAAAATGGTTCAATACGTGGAGCAGCAATCAAAATGCAATACGGCGGGTAATTGCCACGCCGGGCGCGAAGGCAACGCGCCGGCCGAAAAGATGCCGCGCCGGCCCCCTTCCAACGCCTGTACGCCATACCTTTTCAACGCTTGACAATAAAAACGCATTCTTTTGGCAAATTCTCTTAGCTTGTTTTGGAGTTAGAGAGATATTTTTAAAACGTATCCTGACGGTAGCCTGTGTGTCCTGGAACAAAAATAATAACTTATTTTACAAGTTGGGACACCAGACTAGGTGTGCTATTATCAATTATATTTACCAGAGCGTAAATATATTTTTGATGATATCTTAAATATTTTTTCTGTTTTAAAAAGTTGATTTTTCCAAATTTACGAAAGTTTGAGTTTACATCCTTCTCGATATAATACAATTTCATTAATAAAATATTGCTAATTAATCAAAAATTATTTAAGATCCGAAGACCGCTTTTTAGCGACCTTGGGCATTAGAGGGTTAAACATTTTTAGTTCCACCATAAAGCCTAAAGCAACATTGGTGCTTATCAAAAATGTTTTTTACAACAAACAATTATCCTTAGAAACCGAAGCTACAAATTCAAAAGAGAAAAACTGTGTTGAAACATTTTTGTATAAAGTTTTACGAAATCAACTCATTACATAAAGCCTCTGTGACATGCCTGATTATTTACTTAAAAAATATCTATTATTAGTAATGAGTTTTAAAAATAAAACTCAAAATATCAATTAAAAAATAACATTATTGTTTAAGAGGTCGAGTAAGGAAAAATTAAACTTAAAAAGAAAGAGATGACTGACAACATTTAGATTACAATACAAAATAAATTAGTAGGCAAATTTTGTATTTTTGAATCTTCAGTTTTTGGTTGAGTAGAATACCGAAGAAATGGTTCTTGTTGTTGTTGGCGGGTTTTTGTATGTCAGAAATAATAAAATCAATCAATTTTAACCGCACTATAGATTTTACGTATAAAACTATAGGCCGCAAAGAAACCAATTGTACCGGTCAAAAGCCAAAATGTTAAAACCATTAGACCTGAAAGCAAAAAAAAAGAAAAAATTTATAAATTTTTAAAATTCTAAGTAGAAAATATATGTAATTAATTTTCATTTTAATGGTATTTGCATATTAATTTTAAAGTTATAAATCAAACTGATCAAAATTTTTCATGGTTGGTAGCAAAAAATGATGTGGTTATCGGTAGAGGTAACGTTATTTTAGGTAACGCTAAAATGATAATCGTATTTCGTATTTTTTCGGTAATAGCAATGTAAAATACTCAAGAACCACGTGAAACATTTAATTAAAAATAACGGCAACGGTATTTAAAAGGTATCGATATTTCATTTACTTTGGTATCGTTATTTTAATGATAACGGATTTTTGATGGTTTCGGTAACGTTATTTTAAGGTTAACGACATTTCAGTTATTGCGGTAACGGGGTTTTTTAAGCGCAACGGTTTTGAATTGATAACGGCATTTTAGTGGTATTGCCTGCCAAATCCAACATTTTTACCCATTTACAAAAAAACAAGTAAAAAAAAAAAACTTCCCAGCAAAAAAAATGGTAGTCATTCTGTGACTATAACTTCTTTCATTGCTTCCTAAACCTCAGTTGACATTCTTTTATGATTTTTTGGTGTTATTCTAAGGCACTTCCAAAATAATTCATGTGTTCATATTTCAAATGCAAACCCGATGCATATATTAAAATATCTCTCTTCATTACTTCTAAAGCATAAGTTATAGTATATCGTATATTTTTTTGGAATCTAAAGCATTTATTCAAATTGAGAAAATAGTTCTGATGAACTTTTTTAAATTTTTATTAAATCATTTTTTATATTTCAGTTTAAAATTTCATGGGGGTTAGAATTTATGCAGTTTGCAATTTTTATAAAAGTTTTGAAAAATCAAGAAAAACTGATTTTTTTTTAACTTTAATTGAAACTAGCTGGCCTGTCATTTGTATTTTTTCAGCCTTAAATATTTATGACGACGCAATTTGTGCATTTTTGCATTATGTATTTGATTTAACACTTCATCATTTCCAGTTTTAATTTAGAATTTACCAAAATAACTTTAAAATTGTGTAAAAATTATTTCAAATTGTCCAAAAATGTTTTAAAATTGTGCAAAAATTATTTAAAATTGTTCAAAAATATTTAAAAATTGTCTAAAAGTGTTTCAAAATTGTACAGCCAGTTTTTAAATTATCCAAAAATATTTTAAAATTTGTCTAAAAATGCATTAAAATTTTTGAAAAATGTTACAAAAATGCTTGTTCACTAATGTAGAATTATTTATTTGTTTTAATAAAAAGTATTTGTAAATCAATGCATAAATTTCGCTTCTTTAAACTTATTTTTCTGCATTCTTATGAACATTTTCCACTCATGCATCAGAATATCTAATCATTGTATTATCATTGCTTCCTTAGAGTAAAGTATGAGTAATGCTAGTAGCTTCATTTGAATACTTCCATCCTATGACACGCTAATGTTAAATTCATCGATGAAACCATTAGAAAAGAAGTGATGCCTTTGCCATAGTAGTGATGCTTTTATTGCTTCTTTGGCAGCTTCATTTTTGCTGGGTTTTGAAGTAAAATTATGTAGGTGAAAAAAATTTTTTGAGGTGAAAAACTTTATTAGATGTGAAAAGAACTTTTTTGGAAGAAAAAAAGTTTAGAGGTGAAAAAAAATTTTTGAGGTGAAAAAATTTTTTGTTGTGAAAACAAATTTTAGTGGTGAAAAAATGTTTGAGGTGAATACAAAATATTTACTGCTAAGCGACTGGTGAAAAAATATGAGAAAATATGTTATGTACCAGTCGCTACTATGAAATTGTACTAAATTTGTATGGGCAACTTAGAGGCACCTTTACACTTTCACTAGTTTTTTTAACCATGTTCCGGCTAATGGCGACTAGCTCTGCAGTTGAATATGCCTAATGTAGAGAATGTACTTTCTGATGCGCCACGCATTGATAAATAGTTGCAACGAATATTCTTTCTTTAAAAAATTGAAGTGTGTTTGTCTAATGGAGAGAATGCAGCAAAGAAATTAATTTGTTAAAGAAAGAACATGAGTTGTAACTATTTGTCAATAGATGGCCCATCAGAAGGTGCATTCTCTCCATTAGGCATATTTTGCTGCAGCGCTAGTCTCCATTAGCCATATTGTGCTACAATATGCAGTAGAGTATTATTGATTTTCTAGTTTCTTCGTAACATAAATGAATATTTGCCAAAAACTATGAAAAATATATGTTTTATGTGCATATTATACCTTAATTTTTTAAATCAATATTCATTTAGATGTTTAAGAGCACAATATTGCACTTTATTCATGTGTATTTTTTTAACATAAATATATATTTGCCAACCCCTCAATTCTCAAAAATACAAATGGAATAAAAAAAATACTATTT